>VWZZ01007200.1:73205-138779 GCA_013399095.1 Psophia crepitans | reverse complement strand
CCAACCTTAATGATTCTAATCTTCTAATCTTCTAATTTTAAATGGTAAGTGGGAAAAATGAATACTACATTGTTCAAAGAGCTAGGCAGAATAATATCAAGAAACTGAAAAAAACCCAAATCATTTAATACCTATATAGAAACACACACACATATCCCCTGAGCTTTTCCAGAGTTTTTATTCTGTTTTTAAGGGACAAACAAGAAATTGTAACTGCTCTGACATGGATCATGAAACATTGTGAACTCTGATTTACCTTGTATGATTTACTTGTGCTTTTATCAAATTGTCTGCAGTCTTTCTAAGCACTATGTAGACGTCTCAGTGAAAACAGAGCTGAATGCTAACAGCCAGAGAACAAACAAGCATTTGATTCATGAAAGTGCATGTGCTAAAGAAAAACCAATATAGTCCTTAGAAGCATAAATCCTATATACGTGTTTGCCAGTCAGCTGTAAATATGACATAAATCAAATTGCACTTTAAAAACAACAGAGAGGTTTGCCAAAGGTTCAAAAAATTTAAAGTAAAAAAAAAATAAACAGTAGGTGCCTGCATCTAACATCTCACATCCAAACTTTTTAGAACTTGAAGGAATAAACTTTATTTATACACATATTTAGATGTACTCATAGTTAAGAAAATGAAGCACACAAACTCTGAGTTTTTTTCAGTAAAAAAATACTAATCATACATTGACAATGATGTTGATGTCATTTTCCCAGTGAAACACTTAACTCAGTTGTTTACCTACTTGTCTAAACAGTATCTGTACACACAAACAGATCACTAGACATACATATTAAAATTTTAGTTTTAAAACTTTAAAATTCTGTCCAGTGTAATATTGACACTGGATATTTTGGCTGCTAATTTCTGATCAAGAAATCATATGCTTACGGAGAAAGACCAGCCCTTCACTTCAATTTATATTCTGACTCATTACTGGCTCCAATTTATTAATCCTCATTCTTTGTTGGGCACGGCTACTCTCTTCTCTGTAGGCACACTCTTATTACTATTAAGAGAACATAAACAAATTCACCATTAAGATAATAATATGCTCAGAAAAGTTTCACATCTATAAAACAATAGGGCTTATAAATTATTCTAACAGATTTATTGCCACTTAAGCAAAATAAACCTATTAAACAGTGACACAAACTAAAACCCCAGCTGAATCAACTATATACATTTCATGGCTTTCAGCCTACTCCTCTTGCTCTCCCATCTTCAGCATTCCCAAATTACTTTTGTTATAGATTTTGAGTCATCTGCAAGTCCTGAAGTTTCATCAGGCATTGTAGACTTGGCAAGATAGCTTTTTCCTTTGCCAGAAGAGGAGGAAGTTCAGAGAGTGATACACTCAGTAATCAAACATGAATATTGTAGAGTGGGAAGAATCACATCCCTGGCTTTCTTTACATCTCCTGGTGCATTCATTTCCATTGCTTTTTAACAACTGAGTTGCTCATTTCAGAAACTAATATCTTATTTGCTTCAGGAGCAAAAGATTTCCACTGGAAAATTTTTTTTTAAAAAAATAAATCAATCTATACCTGTATAAAGTGGCCTCAACAACAGAAATCATCCCAACACCACAAATGCCTCTGTTATGTTTTTTTGTTTAGTGGTAAAAATGAATGCCTTAAGTCTTTCAATATTTTTAATGTGAAAATGCTAGCATCTTAAAATAAAACATGGTGTACATCTTTTTGTCCACCAAGCTATCAATAAGCCTTCTAAATAATTTGAATTCTTGTCCTAAAACTGTATCACAATCTGCCAATTTATTTAGTTTTTGAAAAATCAGGGTCATGAGGAACGTCTGTTAACTGCACTGAGAACAAGTGAAAAAGCAGCAATGTCCATAAAAAGTCCTTTTGCCTAGACCAACGTGTTAGTGACAACAGAAGAAATTTCATTGCAAAGCTTTTATAAAGTTTTATAAAGTTATAAGAAAAAAAAAAAAGCTGAGTTCTATCATTTAAGGACCATAGAGTTTAGATCAACAATTAATAATCCAAAACCACAAACTTTGATGTGATCATAATCATCATCGCAAATCAAAGTACGAGACAACTCAGATGAGTGCCACCCTGACATGTACCTTGGTAGTATCTTGTTGCTGGTTCTAACAAGAATTTCTATTGCAGAGAAAAAGGACAAGCTGGAAAACATCACATCAAGCCAATAAAAGAAATTAACTTGCTATGAACATTCTGAATTCTCTATCTAAAATACATAATTTCTTATAAAACAGCAGTCCAGGGTGGCTAGATTCTGCTGTGATCAGCAACACTTTCCCTGAACCTAATACCAAGGTGGGAATCCTGTCCAATGCAGGTTGGCAGGCTATCCACAAGATGCCTGACACTGCAGCTCGGAGCAGTTTGAAATCCACAGAAGGATTCATATTACCAGAACTCAAACCTCATCTTCAGCCATATGAAAGAGGCTTCCTTCAACTAGGACAGTATTACTTAGCCTACCGAAACCAAAGCACAGGGGAAAAGGAATGATTGTTCAGGTAATCTACAGGAATTCACCTGTTCATCACTCACAGAAGATCCCATTGCCCCACCCAGAATCACTAGTTTTGGCTAAAGAAACAAGTTTGTGGTCAGACAAAGCTCATATGATGCCTGATATGGCAGGAAACCTGGATCCTGAACTGTCAGAGCCGCAAGAGCACTATAATGAGCAGAGGCTAGCTAAGTTCCTCATGAGTTCCTGCATGCCTCTTCAACAGTTGCCAATGGGGTTCCTAAGCCATCCTTACTAAAACTTAAATCTGACTTTCCACAGGAAAACCTCCTGGGAAACACAGATGTGTAAACAACATCTGTCCCACCCCTGGAGTGAATCCAAGCTACTGTAGACTCCTTTGGTGCCATGAATCTGCAACTAGCACCTAAGGGATATAAAGAGTAAATTAAACCAATTTTTATTTAAGCATTTGGATGATTACATATATTAGTTCAAATGCAATATATTGCAGAGCAAAACTTGTCTTAACATTCTAAATTTGTTATTTTCCCCCACTCTTTTCAACCTGAACAATATAGTGACCATATATAGGAGAGACTGTACATTATGCTTAGACTTAAGCACGCAGAGGAAAAACAACACAATAAAAATACGATATAAAGCACACTGCAGGTGTTGCTTTATGCAGCATATTGGCACCATATGAAAAATTATGCATTCTTTATAGATGAATAGTCTTCTAGGTTTAAACCACACAGGGATGAAGTTTCACATCTTTGCAAAATCAGCCATGATGAATCAGTGTGGTAAAGCATCACCTTCAGCTGACCTAGCAGATGTGGTTAATTTCTTAATTTCTGACAATGAATTCGTCATGAATGTAAGATGTCTGAGACAACTTGTAAATACTTCATTTTCATGTCTTAACTAAGAAACTGATGCTGACATGAACACTTATCAGCATACTACATATGTGTGTAAATAAGATGTAAAGCTAAATGTAATTAGATAAATGATAGCCATATTTTGGGTAGATAAGATTTTGATGAATTCTTACTCACTCCACTCATCAATGTACCTCGTGAATTTTGCAGGTGACATATGCCTGACATTGCTGGACCCTGGAAAATTCAAGTCCCTTGTTCCTTTATAGAAGAGGGGGGGAAAAAAAAAAAAAAAGTAGCCAGTACTCATTTTCCAAAAACCAAGCAGATTCAGATAATCAAGGCCAACATACTTATGTGACTAATTCTAAAGTATCATGTGAGGCAGATAGTAGAGGATGATTAAGAAAAAGAAGGTATCAGAACTACAACAACAACCAAAAAATCCTATAAAAAGGAAATACAAAATACAATCATGTGGTCAAATAAAGGGGAAGAAGGGGAACACAATGCAACATCTGGCAGAGACAAATAAAGAGCTCAGTTTTTGATGAAATGTACATGTTTGAGTCACAGACATTCCATAGAATCCTAGAATGGTTTGGGTTGGAAGGGACTACAAGGATCATCTAGTTCCCTGCCATGGGCAGGGACACCCTACACTAGACCAGGCTGCCCAAAGCCCCATCCAGCCTGGCCTTGAACTCTTCCACGGATGGGGCTTCCACAACTTCTCCGGGCAACCTGTTCCACTGCCTCACTACCCTCACAGTGAAGAATTTCTTCCTAATATCTAATCTAGATTTCCCCTCTTTTAGTTTAAACCCATTACCCCTTGTCCTATCACTGCATTCCCATTTCTCTCATGTCAGTCTTCAAAACATCAGAAAAATTTTTTTAATATCCTCCTTCCTACCGTATCATTATTCCTTTGTAATGTTATATGTCAGGTGACAATATAGCGCTAGCGATAACTAGTGCCAGCTGCTGCTACATTACTGCATAGTACTTGCAGCAAGATCTTAAATACACTTTTTTTTTGTATTAATTGTCTTAGAGACTGAAATCAAGGGACGTTTCATATCACTACAAAACCAGAAAAGGAAGCAACCACAGATATGCATGCAGAGTCATGATGAGGAATGTAAAATAGATTCCCTTCAGTTCTTTGGGAAGTCCCAGCGTTATTAATGCCTGAGTAACGAGAGAAAAGGGACCTTTGGTTTCACTGACTCACATCAAGACATACGTTCAATTTTTTTTTATTTTGTTCCCATTTTTAATATGAACAATATAAAAAATCCAAAACACAATTATTTCTGTACTGATACTGATTTATTTCTTAACTACAATTACCCAATTGCTGCACAACTTTTTCCATGTTGTGTCTTTCATTCAATAACAAACTACAGCAATGAGTAGGTCTCACTTAAAGCTCTTGCTGCATTAAGAAACTAAGACACAGAAATTAGGTTTTCTTCAACTCTCAGATCACACTTATCAAGACTGAGGTACAGAATTTAGATGTCCCACACTGAAGTCTCAGTCTTACCCTATTTACTTCACCTCCCAATTACAACATGAATATTATATATAATAAAAATCCATTTAAAAAAATCACAACAAACAAACAAAAAAACCCCACACACCAGGGCCAGAAGCTAGATTTTTCTAGCATAACTTTTCCAATAAAATCAAGAGAAGCTACAGATACTTGGCACTTCTGAAAAAGGAGGTGGCAAGCAGCTTGCACATGTTAATAACAAAAGTTTGCAACAGAGCTAAAATACAGTCCAGATCTCTGGGGTTCCTGTGACTCGGTACTAGGCTGGGAAGGCTAAAATAGGATTGATAACATACCACAAGTAATCCTACAACATCTGGCTAAGTACATTCAACTAAGATGTGAAAATCATTTCAGTAAACATGGCCTTAATTTCAAGTACTACAGTGTTGATTTCTGGCTGTGTTGAAACTGTCTCATATGATATTAAAGTACAAAATAATAAAAAAAAAATATTTAAAAAAAGCAGCTGTGAATTTGGCCCATGAATTAACAACAGATGAGATTCTTAAAACATGTAAATGAAAAAGTAATTCTGTGAATCTTTAGTAAGAAAAGCTCTGGCATTTTACAACAGTGATGAATAGCTGTTCATCCTACTGTCAAAGCCATAACTGAGAGAGTCAACAAGAATGTGTGGAAATTCTGAAGTCTGTGATATTCAAGGGGAAAATATTGGCAACAAAGCACACTGATCTTCACCGTGCTAACAAGGTATCAAAAACTACTCCCTGTATCCTGCCAACATTTGTCCGTTTTTCAGTAGTTTCTGCTCACCTTACAGTAGAAGGGGTCTGGAAGCTCTCAGAGCTAGCACATTTTAGTTTGGATCAAAATCATAGTTTTGAAGTTAATTTCCTGACTGTGCCTGCCTACTGAATTTAGTTGCTATTGCAGAATAGCATCAGAGCACACAAAGCAGAATTCTTTAAAATGAAGCTAGGTAGAAGGATGTGCTCCAGGGACACACCTAACAGCCCTCAATTGCTAAGGAACCCTCACTCCCCAGGAGTCAAATAAACTAACTAAACCAACTCCCTTCAAGGTACAGTGTGGATATAGGCTCCCTAGCACCAACTCTTTTAGTCAAAGAACAGGTACTAATTTTCAAGAACTACGTGCTAACGTGGACACAGCTTTTGTTTTCATGCTTTTAATTTTCAATTTTTTAATTTATAGACAAGTGATTTCTTATTCTGACAATCATTGCTTAAAAGTTCAGGCATTAGAGAATCTGATTCATTTGCCATTTATTCTGGATGTACAACTATGCAATATTTTTATAATCAGTAAGTTTGCTTCAGACTTGCATAGGTATGAGAGAAGAATTAAGCCAACTTTCTCCTAAATCCCCTGCTACCTTTAAAAATCCCACTAATCCCTGTGACGCTTATACCGTACCCTTGTTCTCCTTTGTGCTGATGAATGTGCCACACACTCTTGTGTCTGATGCAAATGATGTAAAGATTCTTTGAAGAAATGGGATTTCTATGTGATGCAGTCCTGTCTATCCTTACACAGATGGCACCAAATCCATTGACAAAGCATATAGAGCTGTTATGATGAACCGGGGGAGGGGGGGGAAGTAAAAAGGCTTCAAAAACTTCTCCTGATAAAATGCTGGGCAAGTTCATTCTGAAATAATTTGAAACTTAATGAAATAATCAACTACAGAAAATCAACTTCATCCCTTGTTGATTTTCACTGACTTCCAGAAATTAAATTAAAAAAAAAAAAAAAAGAATCTGTTTTGTGAACAATTCACAACGTGATAAGGAAAAGATACACTAACTAATTACTAACAGAAAAGCTGTTTTGCAAAGACAGAACCTGTCCTACCTCAGTATGTCTTCCAATACATGATCTCACTAAATTCGTATTATCATGGAGAAGGTCACAAACATAGACGCAGGAGAATAAGTTTGCTTATTCTACAGCTCTGGCAACATACCTCATCAAAATATCATTTAGAATTCATCTGTAAAAGTTTTACTGTTAACAATGACTACAAGAAAGACAGAATCCAGACTGATTTGCAGATCCTAGTTTCTGGACAGTCAGACAGAGAATGTACAATTGTCTTTGGAAAAAAAAAAAAACCAAAACAAAACCACAACACCCAAAAAAACAATTTTGGAGTTGAAGTCTGTTACAGAAATGCATATGACATCAAAATTTTTGAATAATTACACTTTCTATTCTGTTTTGAGAAATATTTATTATATCCGCATTTTACTAGTTTGTTTCAGTGCTGCCATACCTACCTAATAACAGCACCACTGCATTAAGAAATCCCTTCAACTTTGTTTTGAAGCCAGTTAATCCTACATATCTTTGTTTAAAATATTAGGTTGACAAAAAGCAGAAACATGTCCCTTCCTCCTGCTTAAGGAAGTCAGTAGTTTAAGTGGAATATAGATTCATTTCCATTTAAGTCCTGGAAAATATATCCTGTCAGTATTCAAAACTCTGTGACTTAGCAACAGTGTTTGGAGAACAAAACAAAAAAAACCACCACCACACCACCACTCCCTCCCCCCCCAAAAAACACAACCCCAAAACCAAACCCAACAGAAAAAAAACAACACCACCACCCCAAAAAAAAAACACAAAACCCCCACTTCCCACACCACGCATATTCCAAGCAGTTCTGTTTATATTCACTGGTCTATATGCCATATTATATTCAGTGGTGACTTGTATGAAATTATATTTATCTTTCTGAAGTTTAATAAAAAGATGATTTACAGATTATACAGTCAAGCAGTACATAATATCCTGAATTTACTCATCATATTTTATGATTGCATGACTATGAATTTATTCTAAAAATGAAAATCCATATACAAGAAGAATAATGCCTCTTTCAGAGGCATTACAGAGGTTTACAGAGTATGTACTGCTATTCTGCTTCTTTCTCTTTTACAGGGTTTTACAAGCAGTTGCAAACTAATGCTACTGGAGTGAAACTGTCCAGGAAAAACAGAAACATTTTTTTTTTTTATTCTATTCATTAAAGTCTTTGCACCTATTCATATTCTGAACATCATAGGAGCTGTGAGAACAAAGAGAATACATAAGCAGCTACAGCAAAGTACTGTGCTGATCTACACACACAGACTAGTTAGAGCAATTCAAGTTTAGAAGCACATTTTCAGAAACGGGATTTCCATACACACACAAAAATAAAGTGCTATGTAATACGTGCTAACCTACAGACATAATACACGAGTCTGTAGATAGCTATCACTGAAGGCAGATTTCATCAGTTTGAAAGACATTGAATCCTGGGTTTCAGTTCAAATAATAAACAGCTTCTTCAATGTGAACTAAAGGAAAAGTTTTCTTCAGGACTAATAGCACGATAATGTTTTTGTTTTGGCTAAATGGACAGCAGTAAAAACAGAGAGCACTACATTAACTTTGCCTTTCACAAACAGCTATCATGCCGTTCATAAATACCCAGAGAAGAATAAGCAAATACAGAGCTTTCATTGAAATTATATACTCGGAATCACTGAAATATTAATGTCCTCTGGTATCCAATTTGGACTGTAAAATGCTTGAACCAAAACGTTAGAAATAAAATTAAAATGCCAAAGAGTTCAGGAAAAAAGCTGCTACAATGATTCAGACTAAAAAAATTGTACTATTTTAAGAAACTGAAAATGAGCTTAGTAAATTCAGTTTAAAAAAGAATAGAGGGTATTAAAATGTGATTTGCACATGCCTAGAGATACCTCTAACAAATATTACAGTGAACAGATCAGACCAGGGAAAAAGGAGGTAAGTGGAAGATGAAGTCAAAAGTTTGGATTACAAGTTAACCTACATTTTTAACCGCAAGGTCAATTAACTAGTGCAATTAGTTCTCTAGATAAATGGAAGACTTTGTATCACATCACATCTTTAAAATGAAGTCTGCATGTCTTTCTGATTAGAAGATGTTTGTTTAAAGCAAAATACTATCTTAAAAAGCAAAATTGCTATTTTAAAAAATTGGTGGTATTTCACAATTTGCCAGTACCTCCTCACAAATTAATTTTAATGAAGGCCAGCCAAGACAACCCTGAAGTTACTTTCACAACCCTCTCCACCCTTATTCTACTTACTTTCTTAATTTTACACAAAAGCTTCACAACACTTGAAATCTGCAGTAAGTGGAATATTGTAAAAGTGTCATAGGGCTTAATTTTTTAAAATCTAAGTCACCTAAGACTGTTTGACTAGTGTGACTATTTGTGAACAGCAGAATTAGTTATCTGACTTCAACTACAGTAAGTAGACTTTTACTTAGAATGAATACTCTTTAATAGTATAACTATGAATAATATAAAAACATACTTAATATACCCCCCAAAAAATTTACTCTTATAATTCCATTTTTCCATAGGAATAGATAGAAACTGAGCCACCTTTGTTCAAAAAGTTAATTTTTTCAGTAGAGATGGAGTACAATTAATAGAAATTTAAATAATTACATATG
Organism: Psophia crepitans; assembly: GCA_013399095.1. NCBI lineage: Eukaryota > Metazoa > Chordata > Aves > Gruiformes > Psophiidae > Psophia > Psophia crepitans. The sequence continues at coordinate 129,355 of VWZZ01007200.1, read as the reverse complement.
AACAGAAAATTCCTTTGCTTTGAGAAAACATTAAATTCAAAAGCAAAACAACACATGTGGCCGATGCAGTATCTTTTAGGGCTGTTAGCATCAGACTATTAAACTTGCATTGTCTAACGAAACCAACAGGTCTCACACTAGCAAACTTCTGCAATTTTCTGAATTGTAAGAATTAATTATTTTATGGACGTTGCAAAGAAATCAGCTTCCATAGAATACACCATTTCTAATGCTTAGCAAGGTTCAAATTCTGTAAGCAAAAACAAATCTGCAGATCTCCAGAAAAAAAACATTCCACTGATTCAGTTTTATGTGCCATCAAACTGTTCCACACAAGTGGTGGGCCCTCCCTTCTGAGGCCAAATAATTACCATCAGTACCAGATGACTAAATATGCCACAGGCTAACTTTGCTAAAGAACAGAGTCTGCCCCACTCCCTCTAATTGCACTAGGTCCGATAAGAGTAATAAAAACTTCATGAGTGTTAAAGTGAGCAGGATCTACTACAATGCAAAAAAAGAGCCATTTTAAATATCAATCACATTTGTATATTACACTCTCTATCATATTGAGGCTTGTATATGGTACCCTACCACAGGTACCTTGTGCTGAATATAGCCGATCGTTTGATTACTGCTCTCTTGTAGCACTCTTCCTTGTACGTATTTGAAGTAGCTCACAATATTGTAATGCTCCCTTACAGCTTTTTTTCTGTACACACCAGTCAGAATTTTTTTCACTAATTCCCCTTGTGAAGCTGGTGTTCTGTCAGGTCTCATAGGGTTTTAACAAAAGGCGAGGGTGAAAAAAAGCCCCAAACAAAAAAAAAAAAAAAAAAAAAAAAGAGAGAAAGGTGGAATACTGATGTACTTGAAATCACAGCAGCTATCTAAGAAAGGCTCAAAATGTCAGCAACATATGGGGATTGGGGCAGGGGGAAGCACGCAGGTATTCATGTTCACATATATGGGATTTCCTTTTTCTTTTTTTCAGTGTTGGATTCCAGCTTTGATATTTACAGAAGAGATAGCTTTTTTCTAGTTGCTTAATTAACATGGCATAGTTGGCCCTGTGACTCTGTCAGAAATGACATATGCGTCAAAAGCGGCATGGGTGTCCTTGCTGCAAGGAATTCTATTTTTAAGCAGAAATGACTCATCAACTGATGGGGTGTCCCAAAAGCTACAATTTGTCAAGCTGTCAGGGGAAATGGGAGGGAAAAAAAAGGAAAAGAGGTCACATCTTTATTTGTATCTGTGGCTTGAAAAGCAGAGGGTAAAGCACTGCTTGGATGTTCAACTCAACTCTGAAAGGCAATCTTCTATGCAAGCCATGTTTTGATAACAATTGTATGGTATCTGCTATTTTTAAAACCTCATCTGAGTTATCTCCTCTTTTATATGACACAGATTTGTAAATTTGTCCAGTGGTAAGGAAGAATGCTGTTAGTTCAGCGTGCATAACTAATCTGTCTACAGGGAAAGAAAGCACAGGATGAAGTATTTGCAGATGCACTGTCAGATGCTTTAGGATGAAACAAAAAATGCAGAGATTCATTCGAAAAGAGGAAAAGCATGAAAACTAAAGATTCGAACCTGTATATCAATTATATAGTGGTGTGGTTTTTAAAATAATGTAAAATGTAATCTAAGAATATGTTCTCACAGCAATACTGGAAACACATCAAGCAGCACAGAATGAGTTCATAAAACCAGGAGTGAAACTGAGCACATCATAAATGTGATCTATACGTTTTCATTACACAAACTGACCTCCAAATTATTGCATACAGTAAGTGGTGAAAATAAACACAGGGCAGATCTCGTGAGAACTGGCCCTCAGTGAAAACTACAGGAATCTAAGCTGCAATTAAATGCTGGACTAGATTTTTTTATTTGTATTTCTTAAGTTCAGATCATAGAATCATAGAACTTTGCAGGTTGGAAGGCACCCATAAGGATCAAGTCCAGCTCCTGGGTCCACACAGGATCAGCCCAACCAGAGCACATGACATCGTCCAGACACTTCTTGAACTCAGCCAAGCTCAGTGCAGTGACCACTTCCCTGGGGAGCCTGTTTCAGGGCCCAGCCACCCTCTCAGTGAAGAACCTTTTCCTGATCTCCAACCTAAACCTTCTCTGATGCAGCTTCATATCATTCCTGCAGGTTCTGTTGCTGGTCACCAGAGGGAGGAGATCAGCGCCTGACCCTTCACTCCCCATCGTGAGGACGCAGTAGGCCGCGATGAGGTCACCCCTCAGCCTTCTCTTCTCTAAACTGAAGAAAACAAGGGACTTCAACCTCTCCTCATACATCTTCCCCTCTAGACCCTTCACCATCTTAGCTGCCTGCCTTTGGACACTCTCCAATAGTTTTATGTCTGTCTTGTACTGTGGCACCCAAAACTGCACACATTACTCGAGGTGAGGCCGCACCAGTGCAGTGTAGAGTGGGACAACCACCTCCCTAGACCTGCTGGCAATGCTGTGCTTGATGCACCCCAGGACATAGTTGGCCTTCCTGGCTGCCTGGGCACACTGTTGGCTCATACTCAGCTTGGTGTCAACCAAGACCCCCAGATCCCTTTCAGTGTGGCTGTTCTCCAGTGTGTCATCCCCCAGTCTGTCTGTACAGCCAGGGCTGCCCCTTCCCAGGTGCAGAATCCAGCACTTGCTCTTGTTAAACTTCATGCGGTTGGTGATTGTCCAGTTTTCTAATTTGTCCAGGTCTCTCTGCAAGGCCTCACAACCCTCAACGGAGTCCACAGCTCCTCCTGCGAATTTAGTATTGTCTGTAAACTTGCTCACGATTCCCTCTAGTCCCAAAGATTCAAGTCATTATCAAAAGAATGGGTATTTAAGTATAATAGTGTCAAGAAACTTATTATTTTATTGCTGCTGTTTAGACAGCAAATTATTATTCAGAGACATAACCATGATTAGTAGATCGTAACTTAAGCTACCCAGCAACAGTTTGTTCTTCAGATGCAAAATAACACGTAGTGCTGTAACACAAATAATAAAATTTTCAAAATAAACATAAATTTACAAGACTAGCAAAACACAGGAATAAGAACCTGAAATCTTTTTTCCACCCCATAGAAACACCATATGATTATTACCTGAAGCAAAATCTTCAGACTAATTTCAGGTGTCCAAGGGAGGAACATTTCATATTACTATCCATGGAAGACAAGGAAAATACTAGCGGTAGCATCAGTCCCTGCCTTGGATCAAAAAAGAAATGAATAGACATGGATAGAAATTTTAAAAGGACATTGGTTCTGGGGTTTTGAGATAATAGAGAAACTTTTACCACTCTGGTTTCACTGGTCTCACAGACCCATGACCGTGCAGAGATATAAATTGAGTATGGCATCAAAACCAATGCAAGATTTATGAAAGTAGGGCAGCAGAGGATAAACTATGGAACTTAAAATGTATTTTAGAAGTATGCTTTTCTAGGTGTGCCTGATTATGCCTGACATCTGCTCTGAACCTTCAGGTAAATGAAAGACACTTCTTCCTCTTGCACAAATCAAACTCTGAGATCCTGCCCTAGAAAAGCTAATGGAACTTAGAGCAGATGGGGACAATCTTCCCAAAATCAGAGTTAGAAATCAACTAAGATTGCCAGGAATCAATCAGAAGCAGCTGACAATCTGCAGTCCTGATGTGTAACCTGATGCCTTTTAATTTCCCAGGACACAAAAGCAGAAGTAATTCATTGGGAAAGAAAGATGCAGCTTCGCACGCAGGAATGTTGAATACCTGCCAGTGGTATTCAAATGTCCTCTCTGAATGGGCACTTGCTCAGAGAAAAACTGCCAGGTGAAGCAACAATCTGCTATAGTCTTTGTCAAGACACTGTCTTCCCTCACCCCTTCAGGTATCCCACATAAAGCATACCAGCATCTATAACCGAACCAAAAATAACAACAGCAGGAGAAAGAAAAAAAAAAAAAAAAAAAAAAAAAAAAAAAGAACAAAAAAGAGGGGAAAAAAAGAAAGAGGAGATAAAAGGAAAGAGAGAATTTTTTTTTTTCTTAAATACGGTAGAGACAAAAGAATTTGACTCAAAAGCAGATTGTAGCATAAACATGAAAACCTATGCTTTTAAATCTACTTCTTACAAACAGCTCCAGAACCACCAATATAAACTTTCTTGTCATGAATGCTATTTGTCATGACATGACAGAACTGACTTGCACACAGTAAGGTAGAAAAGTAATTTTCTACCTGTTGGTACTACATGTTGGATTTGTTATTCATTTTCAGACAAACTATAAAATGCTAGCATCAAATCCTCAGAAGCATTCCTGTGTGCCCACATACAGCCTCTGGATTAAAACCAAAACCCCCCAGTTTCTCACCGATCAGCTACACTAAAAGACCAAACTCTTATCTGAGTAATTGTGACTTTGAATTGCAGAGCAACATGTTACAAAAAGAGTCTTCTCTGGGCCAGAAAAGATCATGCATCTTCTCTGTGCTTGGACCCATTTCAACCTTTTGAAAGTCTCCGAGTTTATCATCATAAATATTAAACTGAGTTATGAAAGTTGAGGGTGTTAAATGTAAACTTTTTATCGAGAGTATTTTTTAGGCAGAAAGTATTTTTGTAAGATTGAAATCCTATAAAAACCTTTGCTGTTCTGCAGGCTTAGATCCTCAGAGCAACAAAGTGGTCTTCATGTCCTTTCAGTGTCCCAGGCCACACAGTCACTTTTGCATTACAGAAGACATAATAAACACACAGTCCAACATCCTACCAACCAGAGTATCACCAAGCATACGTACAACTAATATACCAAGTATTTTATTTTCTTTAAAGCTCCTTTTGCAGGAAATTCCACAACCATTCTAGGTTATCTTTTCCAGTATTTCATCACTGTCACAGCTATCAAACTTTCTTTAAGATCCAAGCTAAATCTGAAAAGTTCTAAATTATATACATTTTGTAGTTTTTCCAGACACCATGGATATGACCTTCGGTTACTCTTCCATTTATATATTGGAATAGTGTCATGTCTGCCCTCCCCACATCACAAAGCAGAGGGGGTTTTTTTCTTCCCCAGGCTGAACAAATCCTTTTCCAATCACCACTCCTTGTTCCTTTAACTTATCTGTCACAAGAAGTTTCCTAAACTTTTCATCATTCCTGGTTTTTTTCAGACTTTCTCATTAGTTTATGTACATATTTCTGATATGATAGTATAGAAAGAAACAGCATGCTTTGAGGCCTTCCTAAGGTTTCAGATGTTAGACTGGTGTTAATCTAGAAACTCCACTGCTGTGAAATTTTTAATTTCCTATACACAAAAATATGAAGCTCCTTTGAAAAAAGCCTTGTTATTTAAATACAGTTAACAGGCTATTCAAATTAGCCAACACTTAATTCAGCTCTGAATTTGCTCCATTCATCCTTAAAAGAGAGAAACTAGAGAAAGCAACACGTCATGTCCTCCTGCAAACACACCAGTGATAGATTTTTGTACATATCAAACCCAAATTTCTGACTATTCAGTAGAAATTGGAGAATGTAAAACTAACGGCTAAGTGCTTAAAAAAAATTACCAAATTCTATCTAGCCGTTAAAAAAAATGATCTGATTCTACAAACACAATATCCTAATGACCACCTAATATCCTAAGAAATGCTGAAAATTAAACCATATAAGAATTAGTTCATTAAAAATGAGGACTTAACTTCTTGAAGATCAGAATCTTAAGCCTGCTATGTTCAGTATAAACACCATTAATTCAAGTGACAGATATTTACAGAGATATTTACCTGTCTGGCAACATTTTCATACAAATAAAGTCACTAAATATCACTGCATGTATAAAGTCTTGTTATTTAAAATCACTAAGTTTTTTTAATAACAAAATTACACAAGCTTGAAGTGCATGTAAGTGGCTGCAGCTGGAAAGCAGCTTTGCAGAAAAGGACCTGAGGTCCTGGTGTACAAACTGAATATGCCCTTGTAGTAAAGAAGGTTACCAGCATCCTGGGCTGCATTAGGACATATGTCTCCAGCACACAGACACAGACATACAGGAGTAAGACCAGTGAAGAGCCACAAAGATGATTAGGGGACTCATACTGTCATATGAGGAGGGTTGAGAGCTGAGACTGTTTTGTGTAGAAAAGAGAAGGCTTAGCAAGATCCTATCAATATGTATANGTTGAGAGCTGAGACTGTTTTGTGTAGAAAAGAGAAGGCTTAGCAAGATCCTATCAATATGTATAAACACCTGATGAAGCCTGCTTTAGGAGTAAAGAAAACAAAATCAGGTTCTTCTCAGTGATGCCCAATGACAGGACAAGAGGAAATGACATTAGCTGAAATACACAGAATTCCAATTAAATGTAAGAAAAAACCCCCCACATTTTCCAACCTTAATGATTCTATGATTCTATGATTGTGAGGATGATCAAACACCAGAGCAGGTGGCCCAGAGAGACTGTGGAATCTCCATCCTTGGAGATATTCAAAACTCTACTGGACACAGTCCTGATCGCACAGGCAAGCCTGCCTGAAGCAGGACGGTTGCACTGAACAGTCTCTTGAGGTCCCTTCCAGCCTCCAGTAATTCAGACATTCTGCATCAAGACAGCTGAAATAAAGTTACATGTTGAAATATAAACTGGTTTAAATACTGAAAACAAACCAAATAGAAGATGATAGTGGCTTGTTTCCAGAACTGCATATAGAAAACAGATGTGATTTATACCACTACTTATTAATTTCTCATTTTTAGGTGTTTCCAGAAATTTCAACCTTACTCAAATGTTTTACAAGGGATAAAACTTCAGAAAATTTATCCCATTGTAATTTATCACATCATCAAGGTTGTGTATAAAGATTAATAAGAATTTCTGTATAACACCAAGGAGTAAAAACAGTAACCAAAAATTTCCCCTTTTTTGCCATTTTATCTAAAACTTATTCACAGCATTTCTCATTTAATTCATTTGCCACAATTAATTTTGACCGTTGAGAAAACACAAGTTACTAGCATTGCTTCATAGAAATGTCATTGTAGTGTTTTGTCTGGAGAAAACAGGGTATTTCCATATTGTCTACTCAGTGATTATGTAAACTAGTGAAAAATATTGTAATCCGATGTTGATTCATCAATATGATAAACACATACAGAGGAATTATCTTTATTTATAATTATAATATAGATGAAGAATACTACAAAGTTTTATGACAGAGTTTTACGATCTTCTTCAACTACGTAAATGGAAAAGTTATTCGGACCGCGTTTTACAAATTTTACCTGCCTACAATTTACCAAACTTGAGCTCTCTGAGCATGTCAGAGAACAAATGCAAACAGTGAGCTAAGAAATGGATAGCGTATAAAACACGCACCAAATTTCTACAGGTATGTCTCACTATATCCAACTTTTTTTAATAACTCAAGAAAGATAACACCTATAATGATTGGTTGCTGTATCTCAAGGTACATATGTATACCAACAAACCTAGGAAACATACAATCACACCTAAACCCTTTGTCCTAGACAGCTAAGTCCATACTAACACATGGAGGATAATTATATGTTGGTTTGGATTTTTTTCTTCTCCCCATCGTGGCTTGTTTCTTTTACTTTTTGCTTTATAATAATCACATCATTATGAGTGCAACCCAGCAACAACATCTGTACCTAAGAGAGGCCTTCCATCTTTCTGGTATTCAGTTGCCTGCAGAGGCCACGTGTGGCATTGCATACCCAACTGACTTCAACAGTAGTATGCCATTAAGAAAGTCATCAATCCATTCCATGAAATTTTGCAGAGCAATGAAGAAAACTCATGTTCATTGCCACAAATAAGGATTCTTCTGCAAATTGCTTTTCAATTAAACCAACAATGGTGTACACTCAGTTATCTATTACAAACACAGTAAATATAAAATTAGCCCTTACTTATGACTGAAAAATCCTTTTAATGCTGTATGGATGTTTGAGGTCACTTCCAACCTTAATGATTCTATTCTATTCTAAAGGGTGCTGACAGAGGTTTTATAAACCATACATTTTGTCATTTGCCGAGAATCGGCAACAGTAACAGCTGAAGTTATATTTTTGTTATAATAGTAAAAAACAAGTGACTTGAAAGTAATGGCTCAAGAGAAATTAATTTACATATTTAACCTAAATTTTCTTACATCAAAAAATTACACCTATCACTCCGTTTGACTATTGAGTAGTTAATAAAACTAAAAGGGGTTTTTAGGAATTAGCTCTTTATTTTTTCCTCTTTTTGTAAAGGAGAGGTGGAGAGAAAAAAATCCAGCTGGATTTACTTCAGCATGGGACAAAATTTATCAACTCACAGAAGTGGCCAGAAATTTCTGCAGTATTAACAAAATTAAAGTGAACAAAATTTCAAAATTGACAAGGAGACTGGCTGCAGGGTACCATGGGGAATTTGGATAGTCTGTATGAGACTGTCTGTATTATTTCCCAAGAATTCTAATTATGGAGGGAATAATAATGTTTTAATCTATTTGCCAAGATACAGACCATTGTAATTTTAGCAATTTGTGCAATGGTAAATATCATCTAACAACATTTCCTTGAATCAGATCCCAGAATTTAAAGTCAGCTTCTTCATCTCTATTCATGCATCATGAAACAAATGTATATATATATAACTCTAATGTGTACTTAAAGTATGAAGGAATGCTCCAGTGGCCACTAAGTGTAGGTTAATGAGTGTAGTAAGACAAAGAAGAGTTTTCTAAACATAATTAAGATACTTTTGCATTGAGTAAAATAAGTAGGAAGGGCTGACACAAAGATTAGTGTTATTTAAGCCCTAGTTACTTAATTCCTCAAATGTGAAGGCTGAAATGCTATGTAGAATCTGTATGCACTCAAAATACTGGTAAATGCATAGGAACGTGAATTGCAAAGGATCAGAGAAATGATACAGCATAGCTCTAAAATGGTTTCCTGGAGTAGAAAACAGCATTCTTTTAAAACTGCAAGACATATAAACGTAAAAGAAAGACACATTCACAACACTTAAAATATGAATCAAACTGTAACCTGAAACTTACAATAAAATTTATTAGAATATTTTGTGAAATAACAAAAACAAATATCAAAACACTGACTTTCTCCAATAGTTGTATTGTTGATCGTCTGAGATATCTTTTTTTTTTTTACTATATCAAGCCACTAGGATTCACTCAAAATTCAGATTTAGCAGCACTGAATTGTTTGATTTACAATTGAAATTTCAATTGCCTTTTCCCCTTGAGACATGAAACTGAGAAAGAGTCACCAAAATGTTCTGCAGATTAGTCTAGGTGATGTGGAAAAGCTGACTGACTTGTAATGAAAATGAGAGATTGGTGTCTAAAAATACTTCATTTTTCATGTTTACACAGCCTTACTGAACTAGTCAGTTAAACCTCATACTTATCTGTAAAAGGGGAAACACAGCATAAACAAATGAGAAAGATGTGAATTCTGTTGGGCAGTGAATATCTGTATCGGATTTAAATAGATAATCCTCATCAGGCTTGTAGTATTTCTATAGAAACTTTTGCTGTACTAAATCAAATGTCCTTTACAAGATAAAATGGCAGCAGTAGCAAACAAGCAGAAAAGTCATACATGGCACAAAATCACAATTTATCCTTAAATATTCCCACAGAATAAGAGTTCATAAGGATTTGAAATAAAATGCCACTTCGGGGAAAAAAAAAAAAAAGTAATATTTTGCTACTAAAACACTCCAAGAGAACTTGCTAATGACACTTTCCTCTTTGTGCCGTTACAGGAAATTCCTCAAATAAAATATTTATTTCCAATGCATCCTTCCTAATCTATTCCCATACAATGGCAAAAAAAAAAAAAAAAGTGAAACCTCCAAAACGAGTAACCAGATTTCTAATTACGCATTGTTTTGTTAAGCAATTTCTAGTATCTCATCTCTGACATCTGTGTTTCCAGCTAATATTGCTACTAAGCAAGTAGGTAAGAAAGACTCACTCACTCTAAATAATAAAAACAAGGCCAAAAAACCTGAACTGAAAGGCACCACAGGAGACAAATGAAGCTCAAGAAATCTGTATTCCAGTAGGAAATGACAATCCTTTCTAAATCTCATCCACATATAGAACACAATCATACAATTAACATGTTGTTAAGTGAGAGTGCATTTTTATGCTGCCAAATATGTGTGTGCTTACCTTTATATATATATATTTTTAATAAAATACGGACAAAAGAATGAGTAATTATGCACTAGTTAGAATATCAGCAGTTAAGCTGCAGACATGACATAGTTTAACAATTAAACACATTTTCTTTTTTCTTACAAAATTATTTGATTAATGTTCGAAATTAACTTTGTGGTTCATTGTCAAAGAACACTACCTCAATACACTATATCCTAGAACACAGCTGTATAGATAATAAATCTGACCAATTAAAACTGTGTTTTAAATTATATTATCCTGTACCCTTCAGGGATTAATTCACAATTAATGTGTTCCCAAAATGAGCCAAGCTCTCACACTCCCATAGTGTAGAGGATGATAAGTGTCAATCAAACCTTAGTTTATTGTGGCTAAAAGTACATCTTTGTGCCCTCCCTCCGGTCATTGTATTGATGAAAGGGCTATGGATATGAAAATGATATGCAGGGTATTTTCTGATAGTGTTAGAAACTTGGGAAACTTTAAGGATAGTCTAGAATAGAGACATTTAGAAAAAACCCCAAAAAACAGTTTAGAAATCAAGCTAAGAATCAGAATTAGGGCATTCTTATGGTATACTTAAGACACACTTAGTAATTTTATATTTGGGCAGTATTCGGGTTCCCCCAATATCAAATGGGATTTGTACAATCAGTATGCACAAGGAGCAAGTACTTCTAAAATCTTCTTAGACATACAAAGATAAATAGAACATTAAAAAAAAAATAGAGTTGTCTATAAGTTCAACTTTTTTATTTTCCATGTATAAAAATAAAGCTGTCTGATTAAGAATGCAACAGTTGAGAACAAGCTCAGGGTTCAGCCTGAACCTATACGTCTGCGTGTATATGTGTATAAATCTTCCTATTCACAGTGCCACTGTTATTCTTAGATCCAGCTGTTTTACACTCATTGCCAGATGGCACTTTTATGTACAATTCTAATCAAGTATAACGTATGACAGAGTATTGGAAAAAATTAGCTATTTAGGAATAACTACACTGGTGCCTCTGAAAATACAAACAACTCCAAAAAACCAATCTGAAAAACAGATGTGAGTAGAACATATAAAGCAAGTTGCAAGAGCTTTTGTTTTCACTTTGCCATTGATTGGCTCTGTTATTTCTACATGGACATAAGTTTTTAGTGAAGGGACTCCAGTAAATAAGGTAAGCTTCAAGATTCAAGAGACAGAACAGTAATATCTGGCCATTAGAAAGTAAGCAATTTAGAAAAAAAAAATAAATAATCTGAAATTCTGTCCCTGAAAAGCACGGCATATATCTATGGTTGCATTGCACCTTAGAGGAAAAAACAGAACTGGAATAGAACAGAATATTCATATCCTGAACAGTTTCCATGCTACTACCATTAGAAGAAATAGAAAACGGGAGCCCCGAGTTACTAGTTTAGTGGGAAATTGAGTTTTCTGCTAGTGCATTTACTAACCGTGCCTAAAGGTGATCATGGCAAGCAAATGATATTTTCTACTCTATTCAGGTCACTAATTCAGTACGATATGCAGAGGTCAGGATGACAAATGGAAATGAAAATAGGCAATTCAACTTTAAGGCTGATGTAAATAAAACTCAGAGAAATACTTCTATACATATTTGTTAAAACACCTTTTACATGCAAAAAAATAAACAGAAGTGGACACAGGAAGGAGGAAGGTTGTGAAAACTGCTCATAAAAAAAACATGGAAAATGAAAAAGTATTGGCAGACATCAGGCTCTATTCTACTGCAGCACATTCAGCAGCCTCTAGAGAACCATCTAAAAAGTGCACATCAAATCAGATTTTCCTCTTAAGAATGAAGGATAATTCTACTATTTCCTTACCTTGAAGAATTAAATAATGAACAATTTTAAAGGAAACATGAATTGGAAAAGAACCATCATTAGGATATATGATGCTATTCTGTACTAACATAGATCACTTTCTTAATCAAAATTCTAACTGCTTATGACTTTTTCTTTGAATGATCTGCTTTTATGCAAACTAAAAATGGAAGACAGACATTAAAGTGAAGAAATATCTGAAAATAAAAATGCAATTATTTTCTTATTTTTAACCCAAAGATAACAACAATTATATGAGCGATATTTATAATACCTCTGGCAAATGTTTCACGTTTAACTGCTATTTCTAGTATTGAAAAATACCATTGTCCAAGAAAACAGAATTTCATGAATCAGATTCTACAAATAAAGGAAGGAAGGAGTCTAGTCCTTTGCAATAACTGAAACATTTCCTACCAGGATGTGACTGGATTTAACTGACAGGAATGCCAAGATACTAATTTCTCTCCTAAATAAAGCCCCAGTTTAAGGACTAAAATCTTCCATTAGTTGCTACCATGCATCGCTGAAAGTGCATATATTTGCTTTAAAGGAACACTTTCTACATACATCCTGTGACACCAGGAGACAGCAATTCAAGCTGGTGGCTTGTAAAATGTAGCAGTGTTGAAGAAACAACAGAATAATCTTAATGGAGGGTATTGGAATAATCCTCATAGTTTTCAAAATTAATAACCTTCATTCTTTCCACCAAGAAAAGATTATTTTTGTGATTTTGTTTAGAACCGTTCTTAAAAGGCAAGCACTGCTTAAAGTCAATTCAGATTAAAGCAGATGTATTGGATCACAACCTCGCCCATATTTTGTAAAGGAGTATAGTGCGGAGATCTAAGTTTGTACCAGAACCAGAACAGACTTAACGTATAGCAACACAAAGCTGTTTAATTGGCTCTGCTGAGATGTAGCACTAACTGGTATGGAGAATACTATGTTCATGAAGCTGCACTACTTTCTGACTTCACATCTTTCCAAATACCATTGCCCTGGACATACCATTTCATGTGGTACTAGACTGTTAGAGTGATGACTTGGGTAACACGGAAATGTTTTTAGTTTACACTCCTCTCACAGCAGTGATGGCATTTTGCCTCCAGTCACCATCCCTACACCACAAATATAGCAGAGGGAGCAATGAGTAGTATCTTCAGTATGAGCCTTACTGACTTCTCCAGTGTCTTCAACTAGAACTAATCATGACACACATCCTTGCTTCACAAAACTCAGTGGTCTTTCCACTCTGCCTCTTCCTTTACTATCCAAGAAAGTGGTGGTGTTATTCCCGTCTTTCTTGATGCCCCTTATATACGAAGTCATGTAGATCCTTTTGCAGACATACCTTCCATGCGTCTGCAAAACTACTGACAGATTAAGTCTTGGATGAAAGGATCATGGCATTTTGTTTTGGACACATGCTTGCACTAGTACTCTTCAGCTTTGGACTGAAGACACGATTTTTTTGTCGCTCTATGGTAAAATCAAATGACAGCCAAGTGTCCATGGCACAGGTGGAATACAACAGCTATAGAACACACTGTGAAGGAAAGCATGCAATGGTACATGCCACTATTGATCTGATGTGCACACTAGATCCTGTTCATCTCCACTGCTCCTGGCCAAGCTGTAGTCTCTGTTTTTCCAGTTATTTTGTTGAGGATATCACAAGCCTTCCTCTCATGTTACCTTTATTATTTCCTGTTTGACCAAATTCTAAGAAGAATGACTTTTACTAGTCACGTACTTGGGTATCTTAAATAAACTGCTATTTCACTACATTTGATTCTACATTGCTGAAATGGATGTCAGGTCAGCTGCTAATACAGAATAAAGAAGAATTTTTCACTTCAGGGTTATTTTTGGGGAGTTTCTAACCTGAATTAAACTATTAATGCATATTTACAAAAAAAAAAAAAAAAGAGACTTATGTGTAAAGAGAGAAGGACAAGAAAACAAAGGAAGAGCATGTAAGTAGAGTAAATTAATCTGAGGCTGCTGAATTTAAACTGCAGCCAGGAATTAATTGTTGGCTGAAAACTCAGAGAAACCTACAGTTAAAACACTTTTCTATCCCCATTGGCAGAGCAACCAATACGTTGGTAACAGTACATGGATTAGGTGTCCCACAGAAAGCTTAAGCACCCCAGAGATATCTCCCACATTTTGCTCTCCTTGAGGAAAAAAAAATTAAAAAGAAAAAATCAAAGGCTTCTAGAATGCAGTACCTAGAAATTATTATGTAATCCATTAGTGTCACAAAAGACAACTACCCCAACAAATAGCTGTATTTTTACAGCTGAGCTGACTCAGCTATGTTGGGCACCCAGAAGCACTGACAATGTGCTTTAAAAGCTTTTTTTAAAAGATCTTCAGAAAAACACCACCTTATGTGCTTCAGTGGTGAAGTATTAAAGAAAAATTTTCTAAAATTAATGAGAACACTCACCACAACGTTAAGAAGGAAAAAGTATTGTCCTCACTTCAAGAGAGCTCAAGATAGAACTCCTTTTACCCCTCTGCACTAAGAAAATCTCTAACTTAGTTATTTGTGTTCTGCTTGACACATCTAGGCTAAAAAGGTATGGCTTGAAACTCACACACTAAAGTGCTGACATCCATGTATTCAAGAATGCCTTTCACTGGTGCTAACACCTACCTAAATATCAGTATGTACAGATGTCAACAGTGAAATGTCTGATTTTCTGAGTCACATACGGATTGTTTTAGAACATAAGCACTGCCATTAGACAGCTAGGCTGGCTCATGTGGAGTCCCTCTAGCATACTACCTTAACCACTGCAGTAATGGCAAGTCTAAAACTAGTTTGGAGAAAAGCAGCAAATATGTAGTCCTAGAGCTTTTAAATACTATTCATACCTATCCTTCCAAAATAATTGGATTCAACAGAATGATATTCTACTTAGTCCCTTTTGATTGGTTTCTTCTGTGTCAGGCTACCAATTTGGCTGTTACACCACTGACAGTGTCCAGCTTGATGTGAAAAAAGGTTGGAATATGAATGATATCAAAGAGAGGATATTCCTAGTTTCATTGATTTGTCTCAAACCATCAAATACCTCAAAAGGTCAGGATGAAACTTTCTTTTGCCTGACCAAAATACAACACTGTATAATAATGTTGATGTAAATCTTCAACAATATTGACATGCTTTGCAGATTTTTACTGGCTCACCTTATCTTGGGAGAAAGCTATCAAATCCAGGAGTTGGAAATTAAACAGATATGCAAGATTCTGTCTAATTAATTCAGAGTTTTTCAGAAGTGTTCCTGTCAGTCTCCTGAGATGCTTCTTTTTTTATCTCCTGCAAACTGTAATTTTTTGGCAAACATTCTTCACCCGTATTTCTTATCCTATTTGAAAGATTCTACATACGCCCAATGAACATAAAGAGTATAATTTTGCAACAGTATGTATAATCTCAACACATAAAAGTAGTTTTTCCTCTCTTTTCATTCCACAGATCCAAAGTGACTGTGTTCAATCTGGTTTGTATAATATCTTTTTCCCATTCTCGAGTTATTTTGGTAGACTGTGCACCATTATAAAGTTCTTTGCACTCAAGCAATGAGACCAAGCACTGATTTGACGTAGATGAATGGAGCAATTTAAAGATGTATAATTGCTGCAGGAAAGGAAAATGTACTAGAATACTCACTTTGACGAATCTATGAAGTATATTACAAGAGCACCAATACTAAGAGCGAAGACTAAGACAACCTACAAAAGAAAAGAAAAAAGTAATTATTTAACAGTGCTAAAAGTTAAACACATTCTTTTACATACAAAAAAAAAAGACAAGGAAAATAAATCACAAACTAGTATTTTTTTTATTTCAGCTGCCATTTTCTTTAGAAAGGTACTCCTACTTGAATTTCAAACACTATGTATTACCATAGAATGCTTTCTTGCATTGAAAAAGAGACACAAAGAAGTTGAATCCTAGCTTAGGGAAACCCAGTACACAATTAGCTCCTAAATTCCTAACCTCTGCTAAACTATACTCTTTAATTTCAAACGGCAAGCAATCCTATTGCGTGGCATTCAAGTCACACTATAGCTTTATCAGACCTGTCCTTCAGGACTGCAGTAAGTTTCTGCTTGTTGGTAGGTAAACCAAAGAGTGATGACAGATTAGACTGAATTTCCATTTATACCCATGCTTGTGAAATCCACAGTACAAGTGTAAGGCTATGTAAAAATATTTATTTACACTGCAATCCTGTCCATGGAGACTACAGTTAACTTTCAAAGAGGTTAAAACAATAGCTTGATGCAGCATGTTCTGATGCAATGAGTACATACCCCAGGCATCTCAGAGTCTCAGTGTTTCTCCCCTTTTAATTCTGCTGAAGTTCTTGAATGAAATAATTTTTTTAGGTCTAACAGCCAGCCCTTATTAGCAAGGTACAACTTGTTTTTCAGACTAGGGCAGCAGAAGCTGGATTAATCACATCTTTGTCTCTAATTTCTTCTTTCTGAACATAAAGCCAATGCAATTTTCTGTTCTACTGTCTCCCAAAGATTCTCCAACATTGTGCGAATGTTTAGTGTCACATCCTACCCAAAGTAGGTCTGCCTCTACACAGGACAGCACAACAGAAATTTCTGCACTCAAATTTTGGCTTGAAGAATGATGTACACAATAGTCTGTGTACCCACTGCAACATAGATTTCTGATATCCTTAGTCCAGGTTTCTGCATCTCGAACAATGCCACCCACTGGGTAATTTGGAATCTGAAAACATGATCCCAACAAGCTATTTTTTCTAGCTTAGAATGCAATTCTTCTGGAAGAAATCAGGAAAGATTCCCGATTGCTGCACTGAGGATGGGAAACAGATGGAAAACTACGTCTCCTGTAACTCATCTGATCTGCTGGTCTACAGAATCAAAACAAAATGTCCCTTAGTCTTCCAGCAGGCATGCCTCAAGTAGCTGCTTAGAAGTAACATCGCTTAAAATAAACCCAGAGAATTGATCTCAGGGTTGGGTAAACCAGGGTACTAACTAAGGGGACACTCAGCTCCTCAAACTGCCAGTTAAAATACAACGTCCTAGGGCAGAAGTGACTAAAATTTAAGACACTATCTAACCAACTGCATATGTCAGCTAGTGGTGTCATTCCAGTTCTGACTGAGAGATTTATTAATCTGTATGCATACCGAAACAAATGCATACTACCACCACTACTGCTACTTTTGTTGACAATCTCAACTGTTCCAGCTACAGATGAGAACTGAAAGAAAAAATTCTCCATTATTAAATGGAGAAAGGCTTCAGACTTTTTTCTGAAGCTGCAGTATTAGGAAGGAGCCCAACAGTCATAGTGCAAGCAATACAAGGGGACATGCAATGTGTTAATTCTAAGCAGACTTACTGAAACAACAATGTAGAAGTTTCTCTACTCAGCTATCACTCAATGCTGTAATGGCAGTATCTGAAGCAAGGTATGCTTATATAATTATATAACCAAACTCTAGAGCTCTGCAGGGCCAAAATCAAACATGCACATATTCCAATAAAGGAATCTCACCAATTAATTTCTTAATGTTATGTAATCACTACAACTTGTTAAAAAAATTCTATTCAGCTCAAAGTTTAAATTAATTTTCATTACTTTTAGATCTTGCTGACCATAACTTCTTGCTTTGTGAATGTCTGAGAAAGAGTATTTTGCCTGAGTGCAAGTATCTGTTGTCTTATCTGATGCATTATCACCCAAAGCAGTGAGATCATTCAGTCAAATTCAAGGACTGAAGCATGAAATGCTTCAAATAACATTTTTACTACCTAAGTCTAATACAGTGTTAACATCTAGAGGTTGAATCTTCTTTCATTAAACTACATTATTGATCAGATGTGTAAAGGTATTGCAAAGTGAAATAAGCTATTAAATCTATAGCCACTGCTAAGAGTCTCATCATCTCACATTAGAAACTAATGTGGTGAATTGAACTTGTGGATTGTCACCTGGTAACGTACCATGAATTATGAAGAGTAGTGATCCCAAAGCCTGTTTTTCTCTGAATTAAGTCACTGGGAATCAAATTGATTGTGCACACCCTGCCCAGCTCATTGCACATTTCCAAATCATGCACAATCAGTTTGAATCTGAATCAAATCTGCTCCATTATCTAGCTCTATAATTATTTATTATCAGTACATTTCAAGGGAATGGGGTTTTTTGTTTGTTTGGTTGGGTTTTTTTCTTCCAGAGTTAATCAAGGGCTGAGGGTTCTGGGGATACAATGCTTTTTTGGTGAAATACGTTTTTGGTGAAAATTTTCATTTGACCCAAATCAGTTTTAAACACAGCAATTCAACCTCACATCGTTTTATGTCAAGTATTAGTACTGACGGTTTAGCCTACATTCTATAGAATCATTTCTATGCTACTAGCAACACCAAACCCACTATTAAATACAGGAATCTCCTTTTAAAAAAAAAAAAAAAAGCAAAACACTAATAATCAAACAAACCAAATGCATGGGAAAAGCAGTGCCTGAACCAACATAACTTAGAGTTATGTTACAATTAAAAAAAAAAAAAAAGAAAAATGAACAACCTTCCATGCTATATAAACACATTTGACACATTTCATTCTCAAATTAATTACTTTTTTTTCTCCATTTCCATTCAAAAAAACTGAATTAAACCTGATTATTCAGAACCAGGGAGACAATCTTTGAGTTCAGGTCTACATTCAGACTAGAGTCTTTGCTAGATTGTCATGGGAGATAACACAGAATCACAAGGGTTGGAAGGGACCTCGAAAGATCATCTAGTCCAACCCCCCCTGCCAAGGCAGGTTCTTTGAGAGGTATGAACATGGACAGACTGATACTCACAGCAACTAGAATCTAAGAGATGAAAAAAGCATGTATGCATGCGCTGTTTTTGTTAACCAGGCCATGGGGAGAAACTTGCTCTGTTTATTATTCCAGTGCATTTGGCACAACATTGCAATTGCTACACATCTATTATAACTTCTCTCTGTCTGGAAGGAAAGAACCTTTTAGTTTATAATAACTTACTGTTTGTCTAAGATTGAGAAATGTGAAGTCATATGCTAGCAGCCACACTGGCTAAGCACTTAGTATCAAATTAAAAAGAGCACCAATTTAATTAAAGGAAAGAGGAGGAAAAACACAGAATAGTTGCTGCATATCCTTAGATTTTCCCAAAAAACCTTCCTAAAAAATATTTTTTTCTCCGTTGCTAGCAAGATGCTCCAGAAGAGCTTTGACTGCTCTGTTGCAGTCAAACTACAGTCAAATTTTATTCACCTACATTAAGAACATAAAAGAAAAAAAAAAACACACACACAAAACATACCCCTGGAAATTTTAATAAAGGTGTAGCAACATAATAAAACTTATGGGAAAGTACAGACATTGAGAAAATACCATCTGAATTAAGTCATGATAACCATAAAGAGGATCAGCACACCTTCCAGGACCAGGCCTATGTAACAAGAGGAGGATATTGATAATCCAAGGGGTGGCACTGTTTCCCCTACAACTGCACGTAACTAAAATCCTAGCGTTATTGAAGAAACATGAGAAAATGGAAAGGCTGTTCACGTTAGAGAAGGCGGCTACAGTTAATACATCCACAACAAGTAACGTGAGGACTCTAGAGCAGGAACTTCAAGCTATCATTACCCTGAATGTTCTGTGGAACACAAAGCAGAACTCATTGAGGTTTCAAAGACAAATTCTTGATTACACAATATTGAACTATCCAAACATCATTAATACAAAATTGCATAGAACTCAAGAGGTGAAGCAGGGAATAAAAAAGGAATAGTTGTCTATTGTTATGTTCCTCTCAAAATTAAGTATTAAAATAAGAAGTATACAGTGAAAAGAAAAAACTTTCAAGAATCCTGTAACCCCTAACACTTCAGGGCACCAGAGTATCCTTATTTTGTTATTTGATGACAATCTGTTGTGTCT
Organism: Psophia crepitans; assembly: GCA_013399095.1. Taxonomy (NCBI): domain Eukaryota; kingdom Metazoa; phylum Chordata; class Aves; order Gruiformes; family Psophiidae; genus Psophia; species Psophia crepitans. Next base: position 109,291 of record VWZZ01007200.1, on the reverse strand, counting down.
TGCTCTTCAGAAATGCCTGTCTGAAACTCTTATTATTCTAAGGTTAAATTTTTCAACCCCTAAGCCTACTGTACTGCTTAGAATATATTAACTTGTTCATTATTAATATTTTCAGAATTTTGCTTAATTTTAATTTCTATACCCATATAGTAAATCCTGTTAATGAGCTACTGAGCTTTTTTGTATGATGCTTTAAAATAAAGCTCTCTTAGCTTTTATATTTCCAATTGCTTAAAGAGAATACAAATTATTTCTTACGACCACGTAGCTACATCCTCAAGGATCCACTAAGCTTGGAACACTAAAGTTTGCATTAGTAAAATGTCGACAGCCTAAGGGTTTGACCCAACTTAAATGAAAATTTACATACTTTAAATATAATCCATTGTATTTCTTTTATAGACAAACAGAATTTACTTGTCTGGATTTGTCAGAAGAGAAAACCTGCATTTCCAAGGACACACCATCTGCAAGTAACATTTCAGAAGTAGGAATTACTTAATTCTTGCTTGGCAATCCCAGCATTAATTTTCAGACTTTAAGATATGCACCAGCATATGTGCAATCACTGCAGTTTAACAAAAGTAAGACTTGAGCAAGTCTAGACCACAGAAGAGCCAAAAGGCTTACTTTAATTAATGTCTCATTAACTGATATCCTATATGCAAACAACAAAATTCAGAAAGTATTCTATGTAGGCAAAGCCATAAGTGGCAAGAAATTATGCACTGCAGCTGATAGAAACAGCTGAGCAATTAATATTTCTTAGGTTACTATAAATACAAATGAAGTAAGTGCTATTTACTATAATGCAATATAGAGTCTTGCTCTAAAAATCAGTGTTCTCCACTCTTTTCTTTTTAGGAAGCACTTCATTAAGATGTTCTTATTAATATTACCTTTGGCCATATCACAGTGAACTAAAGCAGCTGCAGGATTTTATATTACACCATTCATATTAGTTCATTCAACAAAATGTTCTTCAGAACTTTATGATGTCAAGACAAATAAAATGTTATATATACTTTTATAGCAATCAATAGGAAATTTCTGCTTAGAGATATTTTTTCCACTATACCCTGGTCCCTCCCAGGCCATTGTATAACTAGAAGGATGAAGGCAGAGGTACAAAATATCCCCTATCTACTCTATGAGGTCATGAATTCCCAGGGACTATAGGAAGGTCATTCTACCTCATTCGTATCTGCAAGATCATATTTCTTTTTGAAGAAATACTCTCTTAATATCTTCCAGAACAACTGCATATAATGCCAGCTTCTCTTCAAAGAAAACTAACTATGCACCAGTAGCTGTGAGCCACCTTACAAGAGCAAAGCAGGAAATGCAAGCAAATGAGGGCTGAAGTGGGTGAATAGGAGGAGAAAGATAAAGTGATACAATAATGAAAAAACAAAACAGATTCCATCTTGTTCCTACCAGCAATAAACAATAAATGAAAAGTTCAAACAAGGATTCTAGGAAACTGGGAAACCTCCTGTCGCTTACCTTTTATTCACAAATATAGAGAAACAGATCTTGCAGTTAATACACTCCCTGTATAAAAGCCAAGCTTGATGGAACGTAATACTGTGAACAAGAAGCAGTGATAGATGCATTGGTTCTCACACGAGTACAGGCAAAGCGCAAATTCTACAGTCAGCACCTGCTGTTGATGACAGGATACATGCTAACACCTATGAATCTTAAGGGATGTGTCTGCTGGGTAGTGTGCTAGCTAGTGAGTCCGTCTTGGTGACTTGTTGATGTTGCCATTTTGCATGCAGAAGATGCAGGTGGTGCAAGAGAGGGAAGCAGAACACAATATTTCTACTATTTCTTCTACACTTTGAATGTCAGGTAGGATTTAGCATCCAATTCTAGAAGGAACTAAACACCTCCAAGCTAGACATCGAGCAATCCCATCTTTCAAGGGAGTCAGAAAATGTTCAAGAGAATGTTTACTAACTCTTAGTTTCAAGCCTGAAGCAATTAAGAGTACTAAATCCAAACTCTATAACTTTGATAGATAACATTAAAAATGCAAAGACTTGAAAATATTTGCAAGCAATTTATTTCACTTACATCTTCTACTTTTTTGTTTACCTTTATTATACAACAAGGAGTTAACCAAAAAGTTAATTAGCTATTAAGTTCTACAGTAACTAAATTAGTCACCAACATGCATTAAGAAGAGTACTGAGAACTTTGGCAGCTTTATGAGATTCTTGCTATACAAATTTTCGCCTTTGGCAAAGCTCATATATACTTACTGTTGACCAAGAAAAATATCAGTTCATCCCAAAAAGGAGGTGAAGGGGAGTGAGAAATGACTATCTGATAAAGCGATAGACAGCAAGGTCTCAGTGACCTTCTCTAGGAAAATTCATAGCAACGATTTAATTTTAAAATAAAAGGCAGCAGTACAGTATGTCAGCATGAGGTCTGGATAACGATCATGAGCAATCAGAAGACTTGGTTATTTACCCTAGTTCTGCCACTCATGTGCTGTGTGACCTAAAGCATATTAGTTGACCTCTCCAGACTTCTGATTCTTCCTCTTGTTTTCATTTGGGAAGGATATGGCATGTCAACTCATTAGGGCAACAGCTGTCTTTCATTACAGGTGATGCAATGGATCTACCACAGCTGAAACATCTACTTCTGCCACAATAATAATAAAAAGCCTGAGAACACTACTTAACAGTGTCAGCACTAATTATGAGAGCAAAGGCACTTATTTACTAAAGGGCTTTACTTAAATAGAAAGGCATCAGTATCTCTTTCTGAGATGGACTTCTTGTTTATCTTTCTAGAATTATGTTTTTGGTCCCATTAAGCCACTAACCCATAGTAGGGTTTTAATTTATTACTGAAACTAAAGCTATGTATTTATTGTAAATACATCTTAAAAAATACAGTTCACATTTATTGAATTTTTTAAAGACTTACATAATAGTGATAAGAAATACAGAAACAAAATTGCTGGGAGAAAAAACAGATACAGAAGAGATACCAAAACAAAACAAAACAAAAGATTACCCACATATTCAGTTCCTACATATTGAACTTATGCATCAGAACAGTAATTTGAATATTACCTGAAAGGTACAGGTAAGATGCATGGTAAAGTCCTGAATCACTGCAAGCTTGCCTAACTACTCCTAACTGTAGTAAGCAATTAAGGTAACAGGTCACTGGGAGTAGGATACGTGACATCTCTGAATAAAACCACACAAAACAAGATTAGCAAATTCAGCCTGTCTGCCACCAGCTGCATTTTATTCTCTCTCCAATTAAAGATTCAACTTTCTTACATAGACTTTCAACAGACTATCTCTCATTTGAGGAAACTGCTTGAAATTATGAAGAGTCTTTCTTATTAGTGATATGGGATCAAAATTCAGGAATCATTAGAGTAGACATCAGACTCAAGAATATGAAAAATCAAAGCAAGAAATAAACCAAAGAAAATTAATATCTTAATGCATTTTTGTTTTCCATACACATTCCCAATCTCATTTGAGTCAGAATTTTAAAAAAAAAAGAAGTATCTTTGCTATATCCTGTTCTGTACTTGCTTCTAATATGTGTTAATATTTCAGCTTTGTTTTTCTTTCTTTATACAAAGTGATCTTTTCCCTCAACTTTCCACTGACATATTGACAATAAAATGAAAATTTCTGTTCAATCCATAAATTTGCAAAGACTGAGATTTTCTAATTAGCACAAAAATACAAGACAATAAGTCCCATCTGGTAATGGTGCTCTGTAGCTTGAAGTTAATTAGGTTTGCTGGGAGAGTGCCTGGCAATATGACCAATTAAAGTGCATGTAACTTTTCCAATTCAGTATTTAATTTCATTAGTCAAAAAAATAACAGTACTTTCTATCATAATGTATCATTTTCTAGAGTTAAATGCATACATAGCATTATATGTATGTAAATCTGTATTTACATACATATTTTTTCCCCTCCAATCTAAAACATGCTTCCTCCTGGTTACCTAGCAGTCATCCAAATCACCTCCCATTAAGGTCAATAAAAATAAAATTCACTTTTTGTATATTGGTAAAAGCATAACTCACACTGATTTCCAGTGGATGCATGACAGTCACTGAGCAAGAGTCATGTTGGTAACAGTTACCTACATACTATTCTTCCAGTTGTCAGTACTCTCAATTTCAAGTTTCTCACAGTCTGACTGTAGGTAAGGGCCAACAGTGAGCTACCTGGAATATCATTTTAGAGGAATGAGTAACTGATCTGTCAAACAAAGCAGGCTAACTGCAAAGCAAACAAGCTCCACTGCACAACTGTTCAAAGGCAAAAGAAGCCAGCTCTGGAGCATGGACCCCTACCATACACAACACAGCACGAGAGGAGCACTCATTACGATGGCTGGTTATTCACAGTCCCATCCTCAGTGCTAGGCCTGGGGAAAGCCTCTGCTTATTGTGTTAATGCCCTGAAACGTGGTATATGGTAATTAATCTTTTTTTGGTTGTTTCTATGTTCCTGTCTTTCAGCTATGCAGAAGACTTTTTATCTCCAGATGAAGAAGTGGAACCAAATCACTTCAGATGGAATTCTTTGTTCTAATAATATCTCATTCCACCTCTGGATAAACAAAGTGATTGAGGTAAGTGAGATTAAGAAGCAAGCAGAGACTTTTGCACATTCTGCTATACTGCCTAAAAAAAAAAACAAAAAAAACCAAAAAAACCCAAAAAAACCAAAACCACAAAACAAACCAACTCCACCTGTGCGTGGAATATCTTGAAAAGCACAAAAGTGTACTAACTTATGGAAAGAATAAGAGAGACAAGATACTGTCCCAAAATCGTAACCAGAATCTGTATAATTAATTTAGAAAATAATCTAACTACAACGGTTCAACATCAGGGAAATTAATCACCTGAAACAAAGAAGAAATCAAATAAGGTCTGTAGCAGTAAAATGTAATTGTTTGCCAACAGTTAACCCAGACCTGAAATACCACGCTACAGAACTTAAAATTAATGAACTGTAAAAAAAAAATATTAAAAAATACTGACAAATACTCTTTTTCAGTTAAGCAATTGTCCATTTCTTAATTGGTATTTGTTCAAAAAAAACCAACCGCAAAATCTAAGCAAACAAATTTCACTGCTCTTCTTCTATCCACTTCAATATACTGTACCAGTTCCCATCAGCAATTTGTTAACAGAACAACAACATAAGGGAACATCCAAGAAACTGTCAAAGAAAAAACAAGATGGAAATTAAAGAATGGTGGTAAAAAATGCCAGAAAAGAGTAATATAATAGGGTAAAGAAAATGCTGTGTCTATTAAACGTTGTGATCAGAAATATATCTCTGGAGATAGGAGTTTGGGGTAAAAACACACCAGCACGTGCTCTCAGGAACAAATGAAGTTGCAAATGTGGACCCTTTCAGAATTTAGGCCTGATCCTGCAATCCATAGCATGTTGTTACAACGTTATACAAGCTAACACTACTGCTAAAGGAACTTTTAGCTTTATTGCCATTTCATAAGAAATAACTAAAAGGAAATATATTTCTTTGTGAATGGATATATTCAAGGATTACATTTAATGAAATTATTTACCTTACACATTTAAATTAATACCAGATTGTATGGCAGACAAAAGCAATCCTCACTTTCTTCAGTCATGTGTGGACATTAAAGTCTTACATGCAACTTGAAGAACAGATAGTCATGTCAATAAATGTTTAAAGAGGAATTAGAGGAGGACTAATTAAAATAGGTGATTTCCTCTTGCTAAGGTTTTATGATTGAATGGATTGGGTAAGTTAATTTACTCAGATTTACTATGAGTATTCCTAAATTTTCAAATAGCAGAACTCTACAAATACAGAAACAATTACCTCCCTTTTCAATTGTTTTGTTCTTAGTCACAAGAACTCACACATACAGCAAAGGAGGATGCAGCTGTGGCAGTATTCTCTGCAAAAAAAAATGGAAAGCTTTTGGCTTCAGTAAAGCCTAGTGAAATTTCATTGAAGAAAAAGACTGAATGAAGAAGAAATGGTCGAATCATTCAACATGCAAAAAAGCATTTGAATGCTTGTCAAGGAATGTACTTTAAAACAGTATGAAAACAAGACACAGTCTTTAGAAGGGAAAAGAATAACTGCTAAATGCATCTGATTAACTGCAAAAACAGTTTTCAGCTGCAGTACTCAACATTACAGCTCTCATCTTCCATTTAACATCAGGTAATGTGGGGGGGGGGGTTTCCCCAGAATTGTAATATTTCCATTTCTGCTTCCAGAACTAACTTAGACGATAAAAATTACTGATATCTGCAAATGAATGAAGCCTCATTGTCATTGGTTAAGTTCTACTACAAGCTTAGGAAAATCTATAGCTGTTTATCATAGACTTCTAAAGAGAGGTAGCCATCAGCAACATGACTTTTTAATAGGTACCACTGTACCTTCAGAGATTTGCATGAGGATTTGCAAGAGCTCTCTGGACCTCAATTCACATTGTCTACTCAGTGATTAGACACAGATTACTGTCAACTACATCAGAACCTTTCTAGTGGCAATTAAATATCAAATATTGGACATCAATGAACAAAATCATTGCAAGGAAACCATGCTAAATAGGAAGGGGGAAACCTATTGTTGATGGAGTTAAACACCACAGTATTTTTGAAAGTCACCTTTGTAAGCATGTTTTTCCTCCTTTTTCTCCGGCCTTGTTTGTCCTTCAGTCATTTTGCCAAAGTTGATAGCTTTGACTGATAGCCACAGGAAAACATCGTTCATATCAATCTGCCTTGAAGACTGAAAAACTGACTTTTTTGATCATTAGGAAGACATGTAAAACTACGTAATCACCCAGCTTCATAAGACAATTTGTGAATACAAAAAGCTGCCTTTAATTAGAGTACTTAAGAAAACTAGAGAGAGCAAATCTGAACAGTGATTGTAAATTGTAGCACTGACTAAATTTTAGTCATTGTACAGATTTAAGATATCTCATAATTCTCTACAAGAGCGTATACCTCAACTTATCTGAAAACAGAAAATAAAACCAGCATAATACTTTTCCAGGGGCTACTTCAAATTATAACTCTAAGCAGAACTCTCAGTTTCCCATGACAACATAAACAACATGAGTTCTTTTGGTTTTAGACTAATTTGAACTGAAAAGCCTGCCAATTAATTTTTTGACAGAGTCATTAATCATGAGATAACAGATCTCTATGTAATTAGAGAATAAGATTTAGCAATTTCACTGGAGCAGCTAAAGCAGACATTTGTTCATGGTTGTTGTATTGGGTCTAGCTGAGACGGAGTTAATTTTCCCCATACCAGCCCTCACAGTGCTGTGCTGTGCAAGGGCAGCTAGCCAAGTGCTGGTAACACACCACGTTTTGGCTACTGCTGAGCAGTGCCAGCACAAAACGGAGGCCTCCTCTCCAACATGTCCCCTCACCAGTAGGTTGGGAGTGGGCAAGATCCTGGGAGGGAACACAGCCAGGACAGCTGACCCTGGTTTCTTCACACCTTGGTATTTCAGAGAAAGGCATGGAAGCTTTTGGTACCATCAATTACAGTCATTGGTCACTTCCATACTGTGATCGTCAAGGAAATGATGCTGGTATGTTCATCTGGAATTATGATTCAACATCGTGTACCAAAGGATGAGAAATCCACATGAGGTATAAAATGCAATCAATGATTTGCAACTATCACTAAAGACCAATGCAAAAACCAATGATGTAGCAAGCAAAGATGTGGAGGGCGTAGCACGCAAAGGTAAAAAGTTATTTTTACACAACAAACCTTTACATGTGGTGAATATGTTTTCTAATTTTTGAGGGGTAGGATGGAACCAGCATTTTCTCTGTAAGGACGCAGACTGATTTATTCAACAAATTTGTTTCCTGCAGATGAGTGTTCCTGTGTTGTTATGTGGCTATAATTCTAAAACGGAAAGCTTTTTTATGAGCCTTTTTAATGTGGTTTAAAGATAAAATCATATAATCATATGATTAAAGGCTTGCAGAACCAACTTCCAGTGTAACTCTCTCTAATGGTCTTGTTTACTACCCTTGCTTTTAAAAAACATACAGCAGTGACCACTAAATCTGGCCTTGAAACTAACTGTTACCCTAGCTGACCTTTTCTCTTGCTAGTAACAACACTATGTCAGGTCCTTTAACCTTCATGCTCTGGTGTCATGGCTTTTGTTGTTGTTTTTACATAACATGAAAAGTTTAATTCAAAGATAACTTTTTGAAGTCATCCCTTCCTTTGAGTCCACAATCTTTGCATCTTTACTTGGCTGTGCTAGTCTGTGGTATCGTCCACCGGCATTCTTATTCTTCTTACAGATGGCCTCTTGAGGGTGGAGACCTAGAAAATTGCCTGTGCTCCTGCATGCTTTATATGGTCCTTGGGAAGGTCTAAGATGGTAAGACTACCGAGTTTCATTCTGGAGGGGTCTTATTCACAGACACAGAAAAACAAAGGGTGGAAAACGAAGAACATAGAACTTCAGCTTATGTTCTCTCTTGTAACTGTCAGCTGGTACATCTTTTTTCCCATTTTCTGCATGCTTGCTTCAGCCTGACTATATTTGCTGGGGAGCTACAAGAACATTTATTCCGAAAACCACCAAAACCCAAAATTGGACAAACCACTAGGTAATCACATAGCTATTCTGGCCAAAGAGATTTATGAGAGGTATTGCTGCAACTCAATGTCTTTATGTCAGTCTGAAGTTTTAGTTCACATTTTAAAAAACAGAATGGGCAGAAGTTGAAACTACATATTGGGTTTTAATGATTTTATTTTTTCAAGTGTTGCATGAAAAAAAGCAGATCTTGCAGGAACTACACAAAAACTAGCAACAAACTTCATGAAAGACAAAGGTTTTTTCTCTGAATGAGTAGTGCAGAATCTGGTTGAGCTTCTGCCCAGGTAAATTATGCTGTTGAAGTATAAACCTCCTTCCTTTTCATTTTCTTTTTTTCATGTGCTTTCCTTCTCTCTCTCCTGAAACTCTTCTTACTATTGACCTCCCATACAGATTCAAAAAATGTTTTATTTTAAAATAGCTCACCTTTCTAGAATCTATTCTAGAGCAGAAAATCTGAAAGCCAGATAGGGAGAAATTACCTTTTTAACATATGCTTTTTAGATTTAACAACAGTTTAAGTCTTCAGATTGGGACAAGAACTTCCTCTCTCTCAGCTGTAGTTCCAGCTCCACTGCACTGAAGCACCAGACACACTTCCCTGGTGCCCAACCTCCCCTGAAGACACTGCTGCTGTTCTCTTTCAGTGAATAACAAAGGAAAATGTGACAGGTGAAAGAGAAGGAGCACCAGCAGTGGGCAGCCTATTTGGTTTTGTGTCAAACTGAAATCCCATCAACCCTTGGGCTCTGCCAATGACCTCCCTGCTGCACTGAACCAGCTCACTGTACATACACCTTCCTGTACAAGAACAAAAAGTGGGGGAAAAAAAAAACAAACAAACAAGAAAAGAATCAAATGTAGCCCAATAACACTTAAAAACACTTATACCAAATCTCCAGATGAGAAATATTTATACTCTGGTAATGACACTGCACATGAACAAACACTATCAAGTCCTAATACTAACAAACAATTTGTTTTCTCAACAGCTTGGCTGACATGCTTCCTCTCTGACTCCCAGGCAGAGCTGGAAGAAAGAGCTTTCAGCATTCATAATTTCAAACATTAAATTAATTTAAAATTCCTTTTGCTAATTGCCTAAAACCTCAGAATCCCTCTCTGATTAAAACAACCTTACGACAAAGACCTATGTAAAGCGTGCCAAGGCAACTGAACACAGCTGACTCAGAAAGGAAGTCCACCTCCAGATTCATTAACATGACCACCAGCAGCACTGATGTATTCCTTAGAGATATCTTGTTTAAGCAGTTTCTCAATTCATAGTTTGGTTTCTTATCATTGTTCGAGGTACATTAAACACCAGGAAGACCAAATACACATCCAAACACACCTGACTTTAAAGATGCAGCTTCTTCTTAACTACAAGAGCCATAGTAGGATGTCACTAATAACAAGAACATGCTGCAGGGCCATTCCACGATGTAACACACGGCCAAGAGGACAGGCTTTTCTGAATGAGCAAAGGCTTTGTTGGAATGGGTGACACACACAGTTTGCACTGACAAGGCAACCCTCAGACAGGCACTCTGCCACTGACAGTGGAGTTATAAGCTGCACATTAACAGAGCAAGCTGTCTTATTTTTGTTCCAGTCCTTGGTGGATTAGAAGCAAATGACCACTGTACCGAATATATAGAGCACCTCTTTAGATTAACCTCTGACTGCTTCACATATTTTCCCAGAACAAAGCCTTTTGTGTAATTCAACAGAACTTAAGCACAGCCCCCTTTTTTGCAAAAAACTGTAGTCAGCAATTCACCTCCTCAAATCTGCCAACCAAACCTGAAAAAAGGCAAGTTTGTGTAGCGAACATTTTTGGATGATACCTGCACAAGCATGTTTGAACTACATGGAGTTAATTACTTACACACAAAAAAAATATTAAACTAAACTAGTTGAATAATAGCTTATTGATAATTTTAAATTCTGAAATATTTTCATGGACAGAGTAACAATTAAATAGATCCATAAAGATAACATAAGCAAACCCCTTCTTCTTCACTACATCCAAAAAGAATGAAAGTTGAAAACAATCAAGTCCTCCTATGCCCTTCAAAAATTTAACAATTTATAAAAATCTCAGACTTTTAAAGCAAAGACTTTCTTATATAGAAATGTAACAGGTATCAGACCAAAACTTCCTCCTCATTGCCCCAGAATTCTAAATTTGTATCTAAACCTTCATTTAAGAGTGCAACAATTTTAACTTCTCATTACAAGTTTTTGAATTCCCTACAGACAATAGGAGTCAGTACATTCACTTATGCTCTAGGTCATGTTTTGAAAGGCTTCTTCAAGACCAAAGAGACTAAAAACTTATTGTGTTAAAATTAGTTTAGGGAAAGCATTCTGATGTCCAGGAAAAAGAAAAACAATATAAAATTGACAATGCCCATTTTAAAAAGGAGCTTTTTTCCTCTGTGATTTTATGAAAAAAAAAACAAATCACCACACCACACCACAAAAACCCCACCTGCATTTTTTTGTTTCTGCAATCCAAGAGGTACCAAGTGATCAAAGCTCAAATATCATTTTAAAAGAGAAAATTCCCAGTCCATTGGCTTGAGAAAATGACTTTTTTATATTAAGGCCCTGAGAGTTCTGAAGGAGCTCACCTAGCACATGTAAAATCAGCTGAGTGTGCCTAAGTTACTATTTTTGCAAAAGGCATAAATTGTTCATAAACAGGTATCTTGGAGACACTACATTTACATGCCTTTTCAAAAAGGAATTAAATGCAGATTAGAAGTATTTGAGCTAAGCTCTTATGAAGGAGTTTGATGAACTTGCAGAAACATTGCCCTCCTCCATAAACTCCTAGGAATGCTACAGCTGACCAACAGCATCATAATTACATTGTGAAACATGCATTATTGTTATTATTACAGAAAACCAAACAAATCATACTAATCTCTTCTGCATTATTTGCACGCCACTCTTGACAGCACCACTTAACAGTAGTTTATCATGAGTCTTGCCAAATTGTATCAGTTTGGTCTGTCATTTCCATTTATGTCCCTGTTTCCAGAGACATGATAATATAACATCTCAGATTTCATTTTTAAAAAATCCCTCAAAAACAAACAAAACCAATGTCCACCACATTTTTTTCAGCCTATCTAGTTATAAATTAGAAGGTAATAAAATTTGAATCATTTTAATGGTTGAAATACATGAGTTTAATATGGAGAAACCACACTGGTTTTAAAACGTATTATTTTGAATATAGACTTAGGCCTGGTAAATGCTTTGGAGTCTGTCTTATTAACAATATTGTTTATTATCTGTTACAAAGCCAGTGATCTTGAACTCCATCATCTACTTTTACAGGATTACTTAGTTTTCATAGTGCAGTCTATGCAATAATTTTAAAACCAAACAAAAAAATAAAAACTATAAAAGCCTCTGGAAAAGTTACCACACTCAAAATTTACCACCAGGTGTACTTCATGCTAAATTTATAGCAACAGTTCAAGTCCTTCCACCACAGTAAGCTGCTGGCAAATGCCTGTAGTTTTTTGCAACACTTGAATAAAGAATAACACTGTAATAGTAATGTGGTTTATCCCAAAGTATATTGAAAATTTTGCAGAAATGGTTAACTCTCCACTACTGAGATTCTAGTTTCCTACCTTTTAGTTTAGTACCTACATTTAGATTAGGACATTTTTTACTTTACAACTGTTTAGAGTTACTACAAAACTGACCTGTGCAAAGCTATATATATCCTTAGGGACAGTGCAGAGGTAGTACCTCATTACAATCAGTCTCTCTATTATTAGATAGAGGGAGTTGCATAATTCAGGTGTAAACGTAAGTAGGGACTCCTGTGAATTTTACATGTTGCAGTCTCATACAAGATACATCAAGTCACTTATATCTTTGGCCAAAAATGTCTGAACATATTTGAGTATACCCGCTTCAAGGACTCCAGCTGCACTACAGGACAATTTTGTGTTACGGAAGCTGAAGCTGAGCCTTAAACGTCCTGACTTTCAGGCCAAATCCTGCATTTCCAAACACATCTGTCCACATCCATGAAAGGAAAGATTATGTTTAGTTTCTCTGATAAATCTCTGAACTGACATTACTAGTTTGTTCAAATCCAATTTTGAAATATACGTGAATATGTGCATAATTTACTCTTTCACAATTGTAGATCTTGTTTTGAGGAAGTTAGATAATAACTAGCACAGAGTAACTTGGGGACACATGTAAAAGATGACAGTAAGAAGCAGTTAATTTCTTTTTTTATAGTTGCCACTTCTGCTCATTTATCTATTTTTGGCACTGAACCATATTAATTTTTGCCAAAGAAAATATAAGTACTGACAAGGTGCTGAGGCTAGCAAATTATCTAGGACTTCATTTCATCAAAGCAAATTGCAACAAAACTGCCAAAAAACCAACAGTGATCCATTACACATCAAAATACAGGCAGCTTAAGTCCAACTCCATTTACTATGCTACAAATTGAAGAGTCTAATGACTTCAGTATAAAGCTGTGATAAATAGTTCTCCATTTTAATCAGATTTGTGCAAACTGTATTATTTAGCTGGTTATGGGGTTTGAATTTTTGTGGTTTCTCTACATGGTCAAATTTATTTTATGATGTATCTCTTTCATCAAAAAAGATTTATTAAGTAAATCCAATTGCACCAGACAAAATTCTGTGAGTTTATCATTTAAAAAGTGACATTAAATTTTATAGTTCATAGAATAGCATAGTTCCTTCACCACTAAATAACCTCCTTTTCTGACACAACAAAAGAGTTTCTAGAAGAGAGAAAACAAGAAGAAAAAAAAAGAAAAAAAATCCATTTCTCACCATAGAAAATCAACATTAAAGGGAAAAAAGGAGCCTGTAGTGATAGGACAAGGCACAATGGTTTTACACTGAAAGAGAGGCAATTTAGTTTAGATATAAGGAAGAAATTCTTCATTGTGAGGATGGTGAGGCACTGGAACAGGTTGCCCAGAGAAGCTGTGGATGCCCCCTCCCTGGAAGTGTTCAAGCCCAGGTTGGACGGGGCTTTGGGCAACCTGATCTAGTGTAGGGTGTCCCTGCCCATGGCAGGGGGGTTGGAACTAGATGATCTTTAAGGTCCCTTCCAACACAAACCACTCTATGATTCTAAATGTTCATTATTTTCCACTAGTTATAAAGCCATAGTAATAAAAAAAAAAAAAGCCCTTTACTATTTCAGTTAGCTGCTAAATCTGTCCCCCAGAAGCAAAATAGAAGCAGAGCAAGCAAAGGGGTAAAATCAGGGAATTTGCCATAACAACTTTAAATAACAGTTATCATCATAACTTGAAATAGTTTTGTGTTTGGAGGACTTTTTTTATATTAACCCTTCAAAGGAGAGTGAGTATGCCTTTTGATGTAGAATCAGATGTGCATGAGACTTCAGTCCTTTATCTGTATCCAGCCAACTGCTGAACACCCTGGCTTCTTGTCAGCCTCAGTGGAATCTAGATTTTTCAGTTCCACTATACTGCATTACTGACAGCAAACAAGCTTTCCATAGTGTAATAAATCACATTAATAACTAATACTTACATCATAAATAAAAGAAATAAATAATATGGTATAAAAATAAGCAAAGGGAAATAGAGGCTGACTATCAACTAAATAATGATTTCTATTGATCTGCACATAGAATCTAAAGGGAAGTGATGCTACTCCCATCACAAGTAACTTCAGTTTGAAATAAACTAATTTTGGCCTATGTAAACCAGATGCTTGCTGTCTGAATACTTCAGAGAAGTTATATGACAGAGTCAAAGAACGTGTACGTGTGAGAGTAGCAACACAATTAGTAAGAGCATGACTGAAACCTAGCTAACAAAGCTTTCCTTCAATGGCCGAACAAATTAAAGGTACACCAAACTATTGCTCATTAATTCACATGTCCTCCAGTAGTACTGTATTTTACATAGAACTCATGATTTCTATTATATTTGGGTTTGTTTTTCATTTAATTAATTAAAATGCTATTTTTTATCTAGGAAGTATATTTAATAAAATATAAACTGTATCTTAAAATATATATATACACACAATTAAAATTGGCTCAACAAAATACCTTAAAATAATATTCTATAGGTAGCAGTCCTGCAGTAATAGAAAGGTAGACAAGAACAACGAAAGTCTCTCTCTCTCTGGTTCTGTAAAACCAGATATTGAAGCTTAGTAACAAATTCAATTTAGACTTTTTTAAAAAGGGGGAAAGATTTTTTATATGAATCATCTCCCATTTCAATAATCTTGACACTAAAAAACCATTTGGCAAAGTTAATATCGGAGCACTTTTTAAAATGCAGTCTTTAACAGCAATGATTCAGTTATATCATTTTCTCATTTTGTCCAGAAGCTTTTAAATCCTGTGGCCAGATCAATATCCAATATATTTGATGCTCACTCTGTAGTCTCCTGATGCATGCATAAACTAGAAAAGAAGAATGTACGTTACACAAGTGCATCACTATCCCTTTGCCACAGCAACAAAATGAGAAATTGCTATCACTCTGTGACACCAAAGTAAAGTGTTCTCAGTACATGAATAGCATTTTCTCATGTTGACATTGACAGAGTATGAGGATTTTATAATCTGAGTTCTGTTTATTCTGTATTTGTTCATGTCCTCAAAATACTGCCTCTAGCACACTGATGAAAAGCCCAGGCTTTCATTTTTTTTACAATGATAGTAAACATTTTAACGGACAAAAGCTCTTGCCTTCAACTAAAGCAACTGAAGCTGCTTGACTGTGATGCAGAATTCAAAAGAAACACTGCTTTCAAGAACGCTCTGATACTGTAGTGGAAAGCACAAGAAATCAGTGAATTTTGCAGATTTCCAAGCTCAGGTTATACGTGGCAGTTCAGGATCTAGACTGCTATAAAATCGTATTGGGTTTGCGTGTCAAGGTTGGGTTTGGTTTTTTTTGGGGGGGGGGGGGCTACAGGGGGGGCTTCTGTGAGAAGCTGCTGGAAGCTTCCCCTGTGTCCGATAGAGCCAATGCCAGCTGGCTCCAAGACAGATCCGCCGCTGTGCCCATCAGTGATGGTGGCAGCACTTCTGGGGTAACATAGTTAAGAGGGGTGAAAAACTGCTGTACAACAGCAGTTTGGAAAGAGGAGAGAGAATATGTGAGAGGAATAACTCTGCAGACACCAAAGTCAGTGAAGGAGGGGAAGGAGGTGTGCCAGGTGCTGGAGCAGAGATTCCCCTGCAACCCATGGAGAAGACCATGGTGAGGCAGGCTGTCCCCCTGCCATGGAGGATGATGGGGCAGCACATATCCACCTGCAACCCACGGAGGACCCCACACCAGAGGAGGTGGATGCATCCAAAGGAGGCTGTGACCCTATGGGAAGCCCCCACTGGAGCAGGCTGCTGGCAGGACTTGTGACCCCATGGGGGATCCACACTGGAGCAGTCTTTTCCTGAAGGTCTGCGCTCTGTGGAAGGGACCCACACTGGAACAGTTTCTGAAGAACTGCAGCCTGTGCGAAGGACTCACACTGGAGAAGTTAATGGAGGACTGTCTCCCATAGGAGGGACCCCACAGTGGAGATGGGGAAGACTGTGAGGAGTCTTCCCCCTGAAGAGGAAGGAGCAGCAGAGATAACATGTCATGAACTGACCACAACCCCCATTCCCCATCCTGCCTGCACCACTGGCAAGGAGGAGGCAGCGAATTCAGGACTGAAGTTGAGGGAAGAAGGGAGGGGTGGCAAGAACGTGTGTCTTATAAGGTTTAGCTGTTATTTCTCATTACCCTACTCTGATTTGATTGGTAATAAATTAACTTCTCCAAGTTGAGTCTGTTTTGTCCATGACAGTAATTGCTGAGTGATCTCCCCCATCCTTATCTCAATCCATGAGCCTTTTGTTCTATTTTCTCTCCTCTGTCCAGTTGAGGAGGGGGAGTGATAGAGCAGCTTTGGTGGGCATCTGGCCTCCAGCCAGAGTCAACCCACCACAAAAACATGGAACAACTCCATTCCCTTGCATTTACCTCTATTTCTGAGAGATTATGATCTTCCAGTATTGAGATCTCAGAATTCTCTAAGATGGTTCCTTGTATTTTAATTCTAGATTTCTTTCTCCTGCAGAAGACAGAATATTCTCCCTAACTTATTATTCAGTTCTCCATAAATAACAATTCTGTCTAAACATTATAGGTACTAGAGGTGCAGTATCACAGGCAATTTCACAGTTTTGAGGCTAAATTTCTAACGGCTAGTTGGGTGGCCCTATTGGAAGGAGAGAGATTACTCTGTACTTTAGATCCACTCTCTTCTTTGTGGCACAGGAGGAGGGCTGTGTCTGGAAACCGGCAGGAAGCACAGCACAGACAGAGCTAAAAAATAAAGGAATAGGCCCAGTGTATATATTAACTTCTATTTAGCTTTAAAATCCCACACCTCAAATTTTTCTGTTTATAGCATGCACATTTTCTTCACACTATTTCTTTCACACCATGTGGGCTGACACAGTTGAAAAGTAGGCCATACAAGTTTTGCATTAGTAGTGTACTTGAAAAATTGTTCTGGCACGTCCTTTAAAGAGCCAGGTTGTTCTCTGCTGGTGCTTGTGCAGCAAGATATGTTTTGAATCTGTGACCTATTACATTTGAACTTCCTGTTGGAAGACCACAATTAACCTTGATTGTGTTGAAAACTGAACTTGTTTTAAAATCAAACATTTTCAAAAAAGAGTAGCTTTATGCTTATTTTTAACTTCTTCTGCCCATTGTATGTTTGGCTAAAATTTACTTCAATTTCAACTTCAAGAAATGAACTTGAGAGAACCTGGATTACCTTTTTTCCCATACCAAATGAAACTCCAATTTGAACAACTCCTCACACTCATCCACCTTCATTATCCTGTTTTTCAGTTGTGTGACAACTTTAAGCTCTTTAGTTTTAATGATCAACAGTGTAGCAGCATGCATTAGTCAGCTTTTTAATGTCACTGCAATAAAGTTGCATTAGCCATGAGCTTGAGAGCTCCTTTAGCTGCAATTTCCCAGACTCTAGTTTATAACACAACTATGTGTATTTTTCTACACCATATGGAAGCAACTTGCCATTCATTACCAATCAACCAAAAGTGAACTTCCTAATCAAATCTTTTTTTCTGGTTAAATTACCTCTGATGCTTTCATTGATAGTTTTACATGATTTCTTGGAATTATAATTTGCAGAGACCTGTAAAGCTGAGTGATATGTCAATAATAAATATAAAACAGATACAGAAAAAAAGTTTCAAGTTTGGATGCTGAAGATGATGGAAATTGTGTATGTTCAGCAGTGTTAAAATGAGACACTTGTTCAGATATCTTAACAGATATCTAAAAAGCTGGTGCACACAGAGAGCAGAAAATAACAGCAACACTTAAAACGCTTGAAAAAATGAAAAACATTAATATTTATATGCTTCCTATTCCACTTGGGAATAAAGACAGACAGACTTATTGGCATCATTCAGCTGAGAAAGCTTATTTCATAGAATCAAGGAATCATAGAACATCCCAAGTTGGGAGAGACCCATCAGGATCAAGCCCAACCAGAGCACATGACTGAGCACGTTGTCCAGACGCTTCTTGAACTCGGTCAAGCTCAGTGCAGTGACCACTTCCCTGGAGAGCCTGTTCCAGGGCCCAACCACGCTCTCAGTGAAGAACCTTTTCCTGATATCCAACCTAAACTGCCCCTGACGCAGCTTCATGCTGCTCCCTCGGGTTTTCTCTCTGGTAACCAGAGGGAGGAGATCAGCGCCTGCCCCTTCGCTTCCCCTCGTGAGGAAGCTGTAGGCTGCCATGAGGTCTGCCCTCAGTCTGCTCTTCTCTTAGGCTGAACAAACCAAGGGACTTCAGCCTCTCCTCATACGTCTTCCCCTCTAGACCCCTCACCATCTCTGTTGCCTTCCTCTAGACGCTCTCCAATAGTTTTATGTCCTTTTTGTACTGTGGCACCCAAAACTGCACACAGTACTCGAGGTGAGGCCACATCAGCGCAATGCAGAATGGGACAATTGTGTCCCTAGAGTGGCTGGCAATGCCATGCTTGAGGCACCCCAGAATATGGTTGGTCTTCCTAGCAGCCTGGGCACACTGTTGGCTGATGTTCAACTTGCTTTTGACCAACACCCCCAAGCCCCTTTCATCATGGCTGGTCTCCAGCGTCTCATCACCCAGCCTGTATGTATAGCCACGGTTGCCCCTGGCAACCATGGTTAAATGGTTCCATCCGTGGTTAAAGGTAAATCTTACAGCATAAAGTATTGTACTTTTGCACTCATCAACTGGGTAAAACTGGTTTTGTCCGATATATTTTTCTTCAAAACATAAACATTTGGTGCAACCAAAATTATGAAAGATTATATATATTTTTCTGTATTATTTGGAGTAGAAAAGAAAGTCCAAGTATTATTCCAGGCATCTCAAAAATACATTTTCAGTTTTCTTTTACTTCAGAAATTACTGTATTTTAAAAGATAAATGTTATTTGATAAGCAAGAAAATTATTTATTGCTTTGTGCAAAATCTAAAATAGTACCAAATGCAACTTTAATTGCACCAACTTGTCAGATGTTAACAAAAATAACTTGGCCTGTTATCTATTACCATCAGTCTAATTATTCTTTTACAGCCTCTACTTTGTTTCAAAGTGCAGATGCTTATTACTGTTAAAGTATTATCTATATGGAAATACATCTTCCTCTCAAGGGCCTTGCTGATTTACTAACTAGCAACATCTAACTTCCTCAATGAGTTTCCAGTTTGCAAAGGCACTCATTAAAATTCACATTTTTAAGTGTTTACTGCTTTGTTCCCAAAGCAAACACTGGAAAATGCTGTTGGGGGAAAGAAAATAAACAAACCTCCCAAAGAATCTTATGAATAAGTAACAAAACAGAAAGTACATTATCAGGTTTGGCTCATTGTTCTTAGCTCCAATATGGTGTCACAGCATAACAAGGCAAT
This sequence comes from Psophia crepitans, assembly GCA_013399095.1. Classification (NCBI taxonomy): domain Eukaryota; kingdom Metazoa; phylum Chordata; class Aves; order Gruiformes; family Psophiidae; genus Psophia; species Psophia crepitans. The sequence continues at coordinate 89,590 of VWZZ01007200.1, read as the reverse complement.
TCATGTATTATGCATTAGTAGTGAAAAGATCACTTTCCATTATGTGAATGAAACCATATCTACATTCTGTCTCAGTGTATGCCTCTCTATGAACTCTGCACAGTTGGTATGGGGGCAAAGAGAAACTAATTTTGTTTGATTTTGTGATGTTTGGAGTGACATTCAAGTTTCAATTCCTCTGAGAGATCGAACTCGAACTTAGACTGAACAGCCAAATGTATCTTTATTCTAATGCAATGCCTCTGACAAGCAGTATCTAACTTAAGCATACACTAGCATATATCTTCTAAATCTTTATGAAGCTTTAAAAAGCAAAAATACTTACAGAATTTTACCAACATAATAGACTTCTAGCAACTTTCTTGTCACCTTAAATTATATTCCACAGGCTAGAAGGGGGAGCCTATTTTCTATTATCTCTTCCACTGATATTTTTCCTATCAGGTTCTGTTCTCCTTTCTTTTATTGCCTTACATTCTCCCAAAATTTTCCTACAGACATTTTCTTCTGCACGAAAGATGTTCGTCAGATTTTTAAGTAAGAAAGTTTTGTACTCCATGTAGAGAGATCACTCTAAACAGGTCTGCCTAGGCTGTTCGGCAGGACTAGCGACAGCACGAGACTCTACTAGTGTGAAGATGCTTACTTGGCTCCCTGCTTCCCCACTGCTTGTTAACTGTCCCTAACAGCTTGTGGCAAATGTGCTTGTTCTGCCTTTCACAAAAGAGCTTCCACACAGGAAACACCTCCTATCCACAGTAATTATATTGGTAGACATGCTTATCTGAGCCATGGATCAGTGATTGCACAGATACCAGCCCTGGATTGAGAAGTAAATTTCTGGAGCACATGCAAGACTATGAGAAATGCAGTTATGAAAGTAGGACCTAAATGCATAGACATAGTGACACAGGGAAAGTAAGGAAGGAAATACAGGTGTGCTTTGGGTGGAGTAGTTTAGGGTCCTAACTTAATGATGTGGAGATGTGCAATAAGATGATGAGGAAAGTAGCTAAGTCCACTAGTAGTTTGTGGGAGAAGAGTGTGGGTAAGAGAATGAGATGTTTCCTGCAAAAGACATTTGATAACCTTTATTTGAAACTATTCTGAAATTCAGCAAGTCAAGCTGCCAAGTCTCCTGCTCTTCAGTCATCATTAACTATGCTAAAATGACCTTCTCAGATGAACTGCTTCCTTATCATCTGTTACAATGCTTCCTAATAAAACTTCATAGCAGAGAGTCTGCAAAATTAATGACAAAAACAATAGCCCAAGGAAGCAAACGAGCTAAAAGTGAATGGAACTACTAATAAATGGGCTGGGAAACTGGCACGATAGGTATCTGGGATGGGATATATCACACTAGAGTTTGAGATCTGAATGCAGTTATTCACCCTTAAAACATTTGGAATACCATATCCTGACCTCAGAACAGTAAAAGAACTTCCCGTTTCAAAAAGTCAACAGCTGACAGCCTACTCAAAAGAGGAATCTTTACAACAGTCTCAGCACAGTCTCTTCTACTTCATTCTAATGCAAGTGACCTAAGCACTACTCGGTTTCAGTCTCTGTGCAGGGCTGGCTGAATATACGGGTCTTGTCATTCCACTATTATACAAAATACCAAAGGATAAGGACCATTTTATTGAACATATTCAAGGTACAAAGAAAACTTTAAAAGAAAGAAGCAGAGAGGATGTCTCCATTAACTTTAAAAAAAGGTAAAACAGGTTGTGGACTTTGACAAATACTTGTTTTGGAAGATATTAAGGCCGAGACTAGTTTAAGACTCATAAGGCAAAATTGTATTTTGAATTTTAACCAATTTGTTTATCATGTATATGAAGGACAGATACATCCATTCTTAGAAGGTTCTCAGTCATCACCAAACCCTGGGGAAAGTTTATTACTAATGAAGCCTGGCACTTTGTATGTGCTAATATTTGGCCATACCTGGTAGAAAAGCTCTGAAAAGTTTTTCCCACAAAATTATGTATTTGCTAGCGTTAGCAAGAACAAAATAGGGATTATGCTAGGGATCAACCATGCATGCCCTTCCGGTTTCAGTAAGCATCCTGTTCTGGAAGATTCTGATCTCCAGCATCTCCTGACAGACAGCAAAGCATCACTTGAATTTGTAAACTAACACTGGTAGATTGACATGGTGATATAGATACAGGATCCAATCTTCTATTTGCGGGTGTTTAACGAAAGGTTGGATGTGGTACTTAGGGACATGGTTTAGTGGGTAATAGGTGGTGGAGGGACGGTTGGACTAGATGATCCTTGAGGTCTCTTCCAACCTTAATGATTCTATGATTCTGTGATTTAGAGCAGACAAAATCCACATGTTTTAGCAGTAATGAGAAATAACATGTTTTCTTTATGAAAAATTTTACCTGGAGACCTGGTTTAACAATGAAGCAGGAAGGAGGCATTTCAATTTCTGTTACAGTAGATGCTGCATAAGAATTTGATTAAGTGAAAGCTATTTTTTTCTTTTGGCACAAAGAGAACCAGTTGCACAAAGAAACCTAACGTTAGTGAGGGCATTGGCATAATATCTCTGGAGCATGTCTAAACCTCCCAAGCTCCCTGGTATTTCAGTCTGAAAACTAGAGACAAAAACCTTATCATCACCTTTTTGTCAAACATCTTCAAGTGCTTTGCCAAATCAGGTGATTGTTTCTTTGACTAATCTGAAATTATTGGCAAAGACAACTATAATATTACTATAGCTTTTTTTTTGTTACTCTTAATTAAGAGTAGAAAGGATTTTATTTCATATGTGCTTTAACATCAGCCTTTATAAAATCTTAATTAATAACAACTAACTAGGACATGTCAATTTTCATGATAGGTCAATAATCTAAACACTATCCAAAGCTACATCCAAGCCAATTGCGTTTAGATAAGCTGCTTTACTTGATTTAGATGACAGCAGCTCCCGGCAGCATGGTACACAACACAAAAACTTCCCAAGAAACTAGATAAATAGTCAGGCATCTAACACACATAAAGCTCCATCTGCCCTTTCTATACTGCCAGAAGTACCTCACATACTTTTCCTAAAATTAGCTTTGATACCTCGATACTACTAATTATACTTTAAAGAATAGATCTGATTCATTCTGCCTTGAAAATAACATCTGTGCTGTGCTAATGGACATGTAACACAGATGCACAAGCAACATTCTATTGGTGTTATCCAAACTAAATAATGGCAACATGTCTCACTGGATTTACAGGGTAAAATAAAAGCAACAAAGAGCATTACTCAAACAACTGCTGAAGACTGTCACCCTTCTTATTAAATAATATTTTATATACCAAATTTCTCATTGAAACAGAAATATTTATTTGGAAGGTATTGCATAATACTTGAATGGGGATAGGTGTGTATGTGGGTTTTTTTCAACACACACATGTATGAAGTTCACACAAAAAGCCACTCAACCTACGTGAATATCCTACATGGATGTTCACTGCAAAGTTGTACAGTTTTGTCACCCAAGACACATGAAAAATAAAAAAAAAAAAGATGTGACAGTGAGAAATAAGATTGTTTTAGAAAAATGAAGATGCTACAGTATTTAAAACTTTGTATTAGTGTGCCCTGATACATATTTGTACCTCTAAACACTGTACCATACATATGTCTTCCAAAAGCTCAGTTCTGATCACACACTTGCCTCCCGCATTTTGGTTCTATCGAAGAAGGGAACTTTTTCATCTGTTAGTGGAAAAGTTGTCTGTAAGAACATAAGCAAACTCACTAACATATTTGCAGGGCTGCTTGATTGACATTATTTTGACTCCAATTTAACATCTGTTTTGGTAACCCATTTTACTGCTTTTAGGAGCTGTGGATATTCTGATTCCATGTAGTCTAAGGGCTTCCAGAGCAGAAAGAGAACAACTTTGATTCCAGAGATGGTAATACAATTGATGACATGCAGCGTTGAGTCAGTCATGGTTTCCTATGTATGTCATTTCTCCCATTTTCAATCTCCTCTGTTTAAAAAAAAGTTTCTCTACTGAGTTGTTCATGTCACTGGAGTGCCATGAAAATCCATCACATTATATTTATATTGAGTTTAAGAAAATTTTTAAAAATCAAGTTGTTTTTTCTAAATTCATTGTACAGTATTCCATAGCACAAAGAAGGACATACTCAGAATCAGACCACATCGTGCTCGACAAAGACATTAGCTAGCTAACGGGATTAACAAAGAGATTTACAGCCTTTCACTTAGGAGACAAAGTTTAACAGCAAAGTTATTGTATAAGAGTTGTTCAACAAAATATGTTTTTCTTAAAGAATACACCTTCCTCATCTTAACTACTTGCAGCATATTACCTTCCCCTTTGCCAAAACTTTTGAGAAGCTAAATATGAGGATGGAGACTGAAATGTCTCTCTTGAAAAGCGTTTCTCTTGTAGATCTGGAGAAGCAATCACATATCCTAAGTTAGCTCCTCAGTTTCCAGGTACTTCAGTCTATTCCAATTTATATGCCTTAGAAGAACAATTGATAAAAACAAACTTCCAATGTATTTACAAGTATTACATTTTAAATATATTTAAAACAAAACTGTTTCAAAAAAAAATGCACTCTTACAGACTGTTACAAACTGCTGAAAGCAATTTGAATTTCTAAGCCTTTGTGCTTCTCACCTTTATTGTTTTATTTTTTATTGAGATTCAGCCAATTAAAAATGTGCTTTCTTAATTGAGATGAAGCTTGCGGTTTTAATCCTTTCTAGGAGAGCAGAAGATTCCTTGCAGAAGTGTAAAAAGTATGTCCCTATGGACAATATGATGTTGATTCTGTGTTCGCTTTAATTGGCATCTCTTTCCTTCTGTATTTTCTTCAAAATCTCCTGTGGCTTTTTTCCACTCACCCTACTATGTTTTTCACTGATTTTTTCCCTCTGCCTCCAACCCACAGTTCAACTTCTGCCAAGAGAATTTCAAGCCTTTAATCACTGAGCCAGATTTAAATACTCACAACATTTAACTGAATTCAACAACTCATTCATCCATATTACAGTAAAATAAACTAAGAAAAAATAATAGAACAACTACTTCAGAATAATGGAGCATCTTAGTTTTCTAGAATTTGATAATTTCACTTGGTTCTTAAACACAGTGAAGGGATAAATATGCATTAATCAGGATTGGAATTCCCATGTAATCATGGTATTTTTGTTGTTGTGTTTTTTTAGACATTTACATTAAGAGGATCAGAATACATAGACGAATGACACAAGAGTGATTAGGCACTGACTGCATTATGCTTACTTTTCAAACACTGAAATACTGTTTGAAATGCAGAATTTCACCAGGAAGGTGAATACCATCCTAACATGTCCACTGCTGGTCATTAGGAAAAAAATTTCCGTAAGAGGTCAGTGCAACACTGGAACAGTTTTCCCAGAGAGAATAAGGAATCTCTGTCCTTGGAGACTTTAAAGACTCAGTTAAATATAGTCACAGCTGACCTAATGTTTTTGATAATTCACCAGTGCAAGGATTCATTCATGCAATAATCTGTTGCAGAGTCCCTAACTGAAGGGGTATGAACAGCTCACAATGGTCAAGTTCACCTGGAAAGTAAACTAAAGTTCATTTTATCACACAGTTGCAGTCTGTGTCTCTGATATCAGAACTATGACATTATGGTATTTTACCAAAATTGCAAACTAAAAGGACATGATAAACCAAATTGCATAGTTAATTGCAGAATAGAATATTCTTACTTTAGATGATGAGGGGGGAAAACTTAAAAACCATAAAAAAATAATTACTTAGATGAAAAGTAAACAATACCAGCATATATTTTAAAACATAAATTTGAAACTGAGACCAAGAGAACTATCAGTAAGATACAAGTAGAAACCGAAACGACTGGAAAATGTAATAGAGCAAGTTCAATTCACTACCCTACAGATGAACTACAAAATGACACAAAAATATAATGACTGAAAATTAAGTTGTTTTTTTTTTTATTGAAGTACATTATATCACTTTCAACATAATAATAGTAATGTGGATGGTTTGATATTTTCAGTTTGTATGATGTTGCTTCTCATAGTAACATTCCCTTAAAATCAAGGTTTTTGGTAGTTACAAATGATCACAAACATAAATCTATTTTAATTTTAAATAGTCTTTTCAGCTGGAGGCCCTAAGGTCTTTGTTGCAGTTCTTATAAATAGACCTTGACCTAAATACCCTGAGATTAGGCAAGCCCTTAAGAGTTACAGTTAAAAGCATTACCTGCACAGGATTAAAGCAGACAAGTAGTCACGTTTCATACCAAACCATGACCTTCATCTAACACAAATGTCATGTTCATTTAGGAAAGGTATCTCTACAAGGAAAACAACACTCCTCTCAACCACTTTTCCCTAAACCATGTGGCTCAGCATATTTGATTTCATTTGGTAAGTGCTATACATAATAGGCACCTGTATTATGAAACTGCAATGCTCCATTCCACTAAATGGAAAACTAGACACTCAGGATTGTATTCTCCCCCTTAATGAGTATGTAACTTGTGTCATTGTTAATGAAGCCTAATTATACTCCTTAGTCCTATTCGACACTTTCTATTCAACTTACTGTTTGCAATAGGACTTGTGCTTCAGTGTGCAGCACCAACTATAGCCCACACAAAAGAAAACAATTGCCTTATTTCCATATTATTAGATTTTTGTTCATTTTCTAAACATTACTTTTTATTTAGAGGTTGGTGGATTGCAAATACAAACTCACTAAACAAAGCAGAAAACAGATTTAAATGTAGTAATAGTCATTTAAATTTAAAAATTTTGCCTCCTCTTTTTTACCTATTGTATCCTGATAAATGTAGTGGGGAAAATGCCACACATTTTTCCATGGATTAACTGCATCACTTTAGAGCAACAGTCTTCTGCTGGAAACACATACAGAAGAGAAGCAGCATAATCACCTTGCTTCAAAACAAGTTAATTTATTGTTAAAAAGTGCAGAAAACAAAGAAATCCTTTCACAGATAGTAAGTTAAGTAGGGCACAGGGATAAATAACTTACAATGCAAAGCACTGGTAAGAAATGGAAGAAGAGGAAACAATAGTTTATGAAGAGAAATTCCTAAAGTTTAGCTAGGCTGCAGGTTCCCTGATTATATTACAGAAAGAAAAGTTACTACCACTACAACACTTTGAAAACGAAATTATTTTTTAAAATAAGGCTGTTGAGGACTTGGCAATTTAAATACAGACTCAGTTAAACCTAATTTTTTACTTGTAGGTCATTTTACTTTATATTAATGAGGCCACAGCATTGAAAACACTTGCAAATTTATCAACTATAACTAGGGCCTGAGCATTTCGTGGCTTCCTAGCATCATCATTTCTTGCTGAACTAGGGTAAAAAAATCTGAGCTTTAATTGTCATTTACTCTGCAAAGGTGAATTAGTACAGTGTACCTGCCTTACACTGGTGACAATATGAACCAATAGCTCGGAGAAATACAAGCTACCAAAACTATCCCCGAGCTTGTAAATGCTTTTATTCTGTAAATATAAGACTATGTATATGATTTTTTAATCAGAATTCAATAATTCACATTATGCTGAAACCAAGTCCATCAACATACTGTTTTGTTTCTTCTCTCTGTTTGGTCCAGCTCTAACTTCCCAATAATTACACATCAGTTTATACTTCTGGCATTAGCCGTTAGAGGTAACCAGGAGGTTATCATGGAGACAGAGCAACAGTGATGGCAGCCAAAAGAATTATTTACCTACAATAATAAATGTAGTTGTTCAGGGAATAATGTGGTTACTCAAGCACAGACAGACAGAAAGCCAAGTAATAGAATATGACTGTAAATTCCCTTCCCTTCTCCCCTTTTTCTAAGTGGAGACCAAGCACGCCACTGCAAGAACAGAGGAATGGCAGAACAATGAGCAGAGCTGCGATTCTTTGAAACTAATTTCCCAGATACATTTTTAGTATACTTATAGTATGCACGACAGAAGGACACTATATCACAATAAATTAAGCTAAAATAAATACAGAAATTAGGGGTAACTGAGCAAATTCACCTTGTTAAATGCTGCTATTTTTACATTATAGAAAATATTTGAGATGTCAACATTTTCATAAAGTTCAAAATAAAAATGTATGATCATTCAGTAGCTTTTTCTGACTCGAGTTCTGTCCGACTTCAAACACGTCTATACACTTAAATACTTTCTGAGCTTGTTAAAGCTTTTACCACAGCAAAAGTCATGGTAAATACCTAACTAAATGGGAATATACATGACAAAACCAGAGCTGGCCCAAGCAGAAGCCCCTCCATTAACACCAGTTATACTGTGTCTACTTTCGCTATACTGCTTTGGGCCTCCAGAGTCCAAAGCATTAAGAATCTCCTATAATGAAAAGTTCTTGCAACATTTTGATAACTTACCAACATATTCTAACACTTAAATAGCAAGCAGTGCTACAACTAACCATTTATCTTCTCCTTAGGACTCCAGGGATACTACAGTAAAGGTGTTCTAAGCAAGAATGTGCTCCATATATTGCACATATACATCAGCACCATCAGCATGTTTGTTTATTTCTTGCTTTGTTACGTGGACTTCTACTAAGATTTCTACAAATTGCCTGAATTTAGAATATCACTACAAAATAATCTCTTTTTTTGTATTAACATATATTGTTGGTACAATACATACATATAATAATATATAATAATATATGGATGATATGAAACTAATATTTTGCTTAGTTCTGTAACAGGTTAAAGCTAAAATATCACACACAGACTTGCAAAGTTTTTGAAAACCAGCTTGGTGTCAGAGCTTTCTCAACCAGTTATCACAAACGGCAGAAGATTCTCAGTCCTGCTTCAGGAATGGGACTTAAAACAACATGGTTGCATTGCCCAAGCAGCTGAGTATTACATACACCACCTTCACCTCCGCAATTTTTTTGCAGACTCAGACAATCTTAGTCTTGAGTGAAACAGAGAAAACTCGTCTTTAATCTCAGAATGATGGCTGTTTTGGAACACATTCATCAAGTAAAAAACACAAATTATTATAATTGGTCTGAGGAAAAAGATAAATGTAAAGTAATGCCTAATTCTATAATCTGATTCCATTAAAGTAACAAAATTAATTGGAGAGGGGGTTGAATTATTTGCCCCTTTTAAAAAGCAAAACAAATAAACAAAAAACCCCAAAAAACCAGGAGGAATATCAGGGTTTTTTCCAGTAGAAAGAACTTTCTTTATTTTTTTCCAATAATCAGGCTCATTTTTACTGTGGCTTCCAGAAACTTTATTAATGGGTTAGACTCCTAGGCTGTTAAAGACAGTATTATTAAGCTACCAGGTTAAGGACAGCAAAATGTGAGTTAAGGGTGTACTGCATTTTCTAGAATTCTTTTCATATTGAATGCACATACCCTACTGTGGACTTCGAGCTCCACTGCAGCTGAGCTTGTGCCTGGCTATATACCTCCTGGACCTTGATCCTGAGCCACAGATCTGACTTTTCACCTCAGACCTGCTTCACAGTTTGTCTGGGAATTCAAACTCTTAGCTGAACCTGGTTACAGTTGCCAAACTTACTCTGTTGTTCTTGTTGGGGTACTGTAGGATGCTGCCAGGTGAGGATGTACTGTAGGATGCTTGGTGAGGGCATGGCCATGCCTGCCACTGTCATCTCACTTTCCCTATGGGGCAGCTGGCCCCGTTGCTCCCTGACACAAGCTATTGAGGTGTAACAGACAAAATGAAAGGTTAAAATCCTCCACTTAATCAGCACATACAGTGGGGAAAAAATAACTGAGATATGCCTTTAATAATCCACAGCGTAACTCTGATTCTGACAGCAAAAGATATAATTGAACAGAAGAGTTATAATGCTCTAGAAAGTTATACCTATTATGTCCAATGTCATTGATCAGGTAAATTGCGGATATCAAGGTATTTGTTCCTTCCTATCTATAAGGCATATCACTGAAGACTTTTTCTTGATTAGTAGGTATGATTCTAACCCGCAAAAAGAGTTATGATGCATGGGCCTTCAAATTATTCTTTTGTCAAGAAGATTTATTATTTTTTTTAACTAAACTTTGCATATTCCCAGGCCCAAGAATGGGTTTGTAGTGCAACTCAACCACAGAGCAGAAAAAATGCCAAAAGAATGAGTCTACAGATTCTGCCTGAGATAGTGAGAAAGTTGACTAATTTCATCTGGACTTCTAAGAACTTAACTTGGGAAGCCAACTGAAATTTGTGCATACACAAAGCACTGTTTAGAAAGCCTTTCTATCAGTGATGTTATACTGGATGTTGTACAAAAAAGTTAGCGTTGTCATTTATACAGAGCACAGTGAAGACTTTGGTTTGCCTCCTCAATTTTGCTCCCTTTTATAGGAGTGAATATAGAAACAACAGTTACTTTGCAGCCCTAAACTGAGACTTTGGTTAAGCAACACTGACCATACTAAGTGCTTAAGAGAGAACCAAATTTTAACAAAAAATACCTGAATTTTACGCAGTACAAAGCTATTATAAATTTTCCGCCGAACATATCCCTTAGGGTACAGATATCCTCCTCTTTGTTCCTTTTGTGTTTTCTCTTACCTTTGAGCTACTGAATATGTATTTCAGTGTCGAAATTTCATGAGCTAGCCCATGAGTTCATTGCATGATCATGTGGTCAGCATTACAAAATGCACTCATTTTAAAAATGTACTATATGGCAAGCAAAACTGAGTATTTTAAGATTACTCTTCCCAAATGTACAAGGCCCATGAGTCAGGTATCAATTATTAAAAGACTTTGTTTTAAAACCAAATTCTGTGTTCATTTTAGTCATCTTTTGGTGTGAATTATCTAGAGATTATGCTCTTAGGTTTGGCCTTGAGATTCTTTAATATATCTTTAATTATCTTTAATGTCTTAAGAAAAAACAGTTCTGCATGGCCTTTCCACAAATATGTATTTAAGTACAGTCATCTTCAGTAAAGCATTCTGAGGTGAAAACAATCCATCATTCATATATCCTAAAAGATCAGATCTTAAAAGACGAATACAATTCTCTGTTCTCATCAAAGACGATTTAAGGCTGACATGTAAAGCTGTGAAATCTAAGGAGATTATTAGAGGCCAATAAAGATGGATGAACTGACACATTCAATTTTTGGAGGCAACAGAAGAGCCAGAAACAGCAGAGCTACTTTAATATTAACCAATACTAATTGAATAGTCTTTAGTTTTGTTACCAGCAGTCAGCAAAACCTTTAGGACAATTTTTCTAATTTATTCCACAGTAAACTATTTCAAAGAGAGATGATGTGTCCTCCATTTTTAAAGGGTATATTTTATAATATTGTTTCATTTCAAGACAAAACTTAGAAATTAATTACCCCAGCTTCATTGTGTAATTTACCTTCTTTCACTATACCTGTTCATAGACACATAGACGTCAAGGACATGGCTTATAAAAGAAATCATATCAAAACAAAATGCAACCAACTAGCTGAAGTGTCATGCTCCCAATACTGCAAATTACAAGACTGTAAAAAATATTTCAAGGGAAACATAGTTAACAGATAATTAGTTTTATATATAGAAAAACAAATTACTATGGAGTGTAGGAAAAAAAACGTATTTTTTTTCAGTAGATCATTCCAATTACTTGAAATATATTCAGTTATTTCACAAGTATCCACAGAACTTTTAAAATCTCAATATCTAGACTGAAAAAAGATTCTTGTAATGATACCTATTCACTCATGTAACCTTTTTAGAGAGCTGCAACCAGCGATCATAAGCTCTGCAGATGAAGGACCAATTTTTTATTGTACATTTATACATTGTCTTTTGCCAAATGTGCAAACCATAAACTACTACTGTATTTTACATAATAAAAATAGTGACAGAGACTTGACAGTGACCTGTGCATTTTCTCCCCACAACATTCTTGCCTTACAAGGTGTTTGGACTTCTGGCAAGGTATCTTCCACTACACCGCATATTTGTGATGAAATCCTACCTTACTTTCTTTTCCATTGCTAACACTTCCCTTCCCCTGGGTGAATCTAAGCTCATTACAATCCATTCAGCACTTCTATAACATGCGTAAGGTGATTTGTCAACACAGTGACATGACTATATAAAAGAAACAGATGCAAGGTCCCAGACACCAGCTTGATTAATGAACAGAATGAAGTGTAATGAGAATTTCTAGTAGCTAATGTAGCAGCAAGAAAGAATCAAAAATAAACAAAGGCTCTTCTAGTACAGACTACTTCATGTTAGAATTGTGCAAAATACAACAGTACTTATCTAAATCTGTGAACCTGTCTAAACCAATAACAGTGAAATAGATCTAAATCATGTCAATGTTACATGATTAAAATACATTTTAAAAAAGAAAAAAAAAAACACCCACAAACCAAAGAAACAAATTTAAACATATACTTTGAACTGTGCTAAAACAGTGCCAAACATTTGTGACCGTCCATCCAGAGTTTACACATATGCTTGGAGTTTTTTAATTGGCAAACTTTGGCTTTTCCCTCTCAGTAGAATGAATTTGGGACTAGAAAAATTCTCAAGCAGTGGACATAGCTGAATGAGGGAAGCTAATTTGAGATTTTCGACTGTGAGAAAACTTAGGATACATGTGGTCTAATTTTACGAGGTGATGAAGCCCAATGCATGCTCAACATGGTGGCACAAAATGAGACACTCAGAAGTGGAAACAAATTCACTGCTGCTGTCTTAGGTTGTTTCCCTTCCGCCAGATTACCAGCAATTACCTTGCATATCCCAGTAGATGAACAAGAGAACTCTTAACCTTCATTCCTACATCTGCCAGAATTAACTAAGCACTGAACACAGAGGACTTACTATTTTGGAAATTTGCACACTGCATATGTAGTCATAGAAGGTTGAATGCAGAAGAATAAATGAAATTAGAGTAGAAAGGTAAATAATTCAATAGTTAAACTTAAGTGTATTTTAATACTCAGTAGAGGTCACTGATAATCAGATGGGAGTATCCTATACTTGAGCGAGCTACTGAACTGTCAAGAGATTCTGATCTTCAGATTTCTTCTCCAGAAAAGGCTGTATTGTTCCTGAAGACATAGCATCTGGCTAGCTCACTGTTTTGAAGAAGAAAGCTAATGATCTGCAACATACATTAATTTTAGCACATTTTTAACTTTTTTTTCTTTTATCACCTGAGTTACTGGCGCAGTTCAGTGTTCTGAACTAGGGAAAAAGAAAAATCATAGAATCATAGAATGGTTAGGGTTGGAAGGGACCACACGGATCACCTAGTTCCAAACCCCCCGGCCATGCGCAGGGAGATCATCCATCAGACGAGGTTGCCCAAAGCCCCATCCAACCTGGCCTTGAACACTTCCAAGGATGGGGCCTCCACAACTTCTCTGGGCAACCTGTTTCAGTGCCTCACTACCCTCACAGGGAAGAATTTCTTCCTAATATCCAATCTAAATCCCCCCTCTTTTAGTTTAAAACCCATTACCCCTTGTCCTGTCACTACACTCCCTAACAAACAGCCCCTCTCCAGCTTTCCTGTAGGCCCCCTTTAGGTACTGGAAGGCCGCGATTAGGTCTCCCCAGAGCCTTCTCTTCTCCAGCCTGAACAACCCCAGCTCCCCGAGCCTGTCCTTATAGGAGAGGTGCTCCAGCCCTCTGATCAACTTTGTGGCCCTCCTCTGGACTTGCTCCAGCTCCAATATCATTACAAAATCATATATATACACCATACATAGATACACATTTCTATCTTATTCTAAGATGGCATATCCCCACTGATTGTGGCCAAAAGGTAAGCACTTGATGCCATTCTCACTTAAAACTAAAATTTTCAAAACTTTGACCTTAGGAACTTCTTTGCTGAAGTTAATAATATATTTGTGTTATTCAAATACTATCATTTATTTAAGGCTTATATTTTTAAGATGTCTCAGGTGACAAATCAGAACATGTACACCAGACTCTTGCTCTTTAATGAGTCACTAGATTGAGAAACTTACTCTTTCTTCTGATTTTCTTATTCTCTCCATGGTGTCATGGTATTAGAAGGAGTAGTTTACCTGTCCACTGAAGGTTTCACTTACAATGAAATTCCTTCCAGAACCTGGAAGGGGCCTACTGGAAAGCTGGAGAGAAGACTGCTTACAAGGGCATGTAGTGACAGGACAAGGGCTAATGACTTTACACTGAAGGAGGGTAGATTTAGATTAGATATTAGGAAGAAATTCTTCCCTGTGAGGGTGGTGAGTGACTGGAACAGGTTTCCCAGATAGGTTGTGGATGCCCCATCCCTGGAAGTGTTCAAGGCCAGGTTGAATGGGGCTTTCAGCAATCCAGTCTAGTGGAAGGTGTCCCTGCCCATGGCAGGGGAGTTAGAACTAGATGATCTCTAAGGTCCCTCCCAACACAAACCATTCCATGGTTCTGTGAAATGAGCTAGGTGCTGCCTTATGTACTGCCGTTAAAATTCCATCCAAACACATTACGTATCCATTCCCGATAGGCCACACAACTGAAAGAAACAAACTGAAGAAGGATTTTAGGACATGGTGGGGGAGGAAGGATGGGATAGCACTGAGTCTATTATATGGAATAGCTAATATATGGAAGAGAGAACCATTGGGAAAGTTTCACTCATGGAAAAAAATAAGCTGAATGTAAGTTTTGGGTCAAAAGTGGAGCACTGATGTCCTGCGGATACTGCCATGAGAAGGGTATTACAGATGCAGCATAGAAAACATGTTTCACTAGATCCATTAGTTGCACAATGAATAATAATATTACTTTGAATGAATAACAGCAAACCTTACATATGCACACATACACTGTGTAACCAGAAGCTCAGAATCTCACAGATGTTGGTTAATTAGGTGGATGAAAGCAGTTAAAGTTCTTTCTAGAGCAAAGTCAATGACTAAATTTTTGTGGAGGGGAACAAAGAAGAAAAGCTTAGCTTTGCCATTCTCAAACTGTAAGTATACAAAGAGACATGAAAGGTATTTCAGACTACATTTTCTTCAGGACCGAGAAAGCCAACAGAAAATTAGATGGGGTTATCACGTCAGTAGCAGAGAAAACAAGCAGCTGATCTTGAGAAACACTGGTAACCTGGAAATTATGCCTGTGCTTTTAAACTAGGATGGAAATCTCCACACCGAGGATGCTATCAGTCAGCCGTATTTTTTTTTTTAGCTTTAATATTACTGAATAGCACAGATGTGGGCATTGTGGCTTATCATCCTACTTGAAAAATAAATCAGGATAGCTGCAGAAATCTGTTTTGATACTGTGCCTAGCGTTACATTTCACTGAGATTCCTCAAGGCAAACAAGAACAGGTTGCCCTACAATGACTCAGGCATCTTTTGAATCATACCCACTATTATAAATTGGCTTGGAGAGCATCTTCATATGTTATTTTTTCGTGGTTTTGGAATTAATAGCCATTACTGCTTTCAAATTCCAGCTCTCTGTCTCAAAAACAAAATCAAAATATGTTAAACAGTTAAACTGTTCCATACATGTGGGGATACGTATTCTCTATGCATACACAGACGCATATTCACATTTGAGGAAAATCAACGAAGAAAACTCAAATTTGAGGAGAAAAGTAAAAAATTGAGAAGTTTTAAACATTTCCCTCCCAAGGTAATCCTTACAAATGGAATACAAGCAGAAAATTCAAATGCCTATCTCTTGCAATAAACTGAACATCATGTATTACGCATAGGCTCCAGCAAACAGGTGCATATGCCTAGATTTATTAAAAGTGCAACACTGTTGGGTTGTAGTTAATTCAGTCATTTCACTATTCTCCACTACAAAGTAACTTCATGTATTTGCAGACGACACCAAGTTGGGGGGAAGCGTCGATCTGCCGGAGGGTAGGATGGCTCTGCAGAGGGACCTGGACAGGTTGGATCGCTGGGCAGAGGCCAACGGGATGAGGTTTAATGTGGCAAAGTGCCGGGTCCTGCACTTTGGCCACAACAACCCCAGGCAGCGCTACAGGCTGGGGGCGGGGTGGCTGGAAAGCTGTGTAGAGGAAAAGGACCTGGGGGTGTTGGTTGATGCTCGCCTGGACATGAGCCGGCAGTGTGCCCAGGTGGCCAAGAAGGCCAACGGCATCCTGGCCTGTATCAGGAATAAATTCTATAAATTCCTTATTCTATAAGGAATAAATAAATTCTATTTATCATTAAAGGACCTCTATTAATATGTATTTTGGATGAAGACTATACTGTTAGTTCTATGTGATTCTGTATCAGTGGGATATAGAATAGAATAGAATAGAATAGAAT
>VWZZ01007200.1:19311-72844 GCA_013399095.1 Psophia crepitans | reverse complement strand
GGCTGAGTACAGGGGGACAATCACCTCCCTGTTCCTGCTGGCTACACTATTCCTGATACAGGCCAGGATGCCGTTGGCCTTCTTGGCCACCTGGGCACACTGCTGGCTCATGTCCAGGCGAGCATCAACCAACACCCCCAGGTCCGTTTCCTCTACACAGCTTTCCAGCCACCCCGCCCCCAGCCTGTAGCGCTGCCTGGGGTTGTTGTGGCCAAAGTGCAGGACCCGGCACTTTGCCACATTAAACCTCATCCCGTTGGCCTCTGCCCAGCGATCCAACCTGTCCAGGTCCCTCTGCAGAGCCATCCTACCCTCCGGCAGATCGACACTTCCCCCCAGCTTGGTGTTGTCTGCAAACTTACTGAGGGTGCACTCAATTCCCTCATCCAAATCATCATATATATAAAATATACTATTTTAGCAAACTATTTAAATACACCATTTGAAGTCTTTTTATTTTTCTCTCTTTTAGGGGTACAGAAGCAATTATCAATCATTTTCACAACCAAACCATGTATATGATTAAGCATCTGCAAGAGGGAAGAGCAGGGTAAATCCTTACTGACATATAATCCTTTTCTGTTCATGTTTCTTGGCTATACAACCTGAATTTGCACTTCTGAAAGCGATGTGGTTCCCAGAAACATACTTTCTCTTTTTTTCGGTGCTCATCTGCCTCCTCATGCTTTGTTTTGAATTCTTACCTCCTCTCAACATTCCTTCATTGATGCAGTCTATGTACGACTCTCTTTTATATTTTCCTGATCTGACTTGGAAGTTCTGAGGTACAGTCAAGACAATGTGTTTGAAAGACAGTAAAAACTTTTAAAAGTCTGAAAATACAGCATAAAGTATGTTTCTCCCTCCCCATGAGCTTCCTTTACACCACACAACACCTGAATTGGCTAACACACTGTTTATATTTAAGAATTAAAGACTTGACTTAGAGCCCAATGAGCTCAATGTCTTTCCACTGATGTCATTTGGCTTTGGATCAGGTCCTAAAATGACAGAGGTCATTAAATTGTTCTCGTTCCCTGTTTTTTCTCTGCCAGTCACTCCAATTCCACTATGATGCCATATGACGTGTCACAGAAAATGGATTGACTTTTTTCCGCAGTCACATTAGCACATCTTGATAGCCAACAATATATTCATGTGTAGAGCCAATAGAAATATTCAAGTGTACAGATATTCATTTTTCACTGCATTCCAGTTAGTACCACATCTTGGTTTAATCAGCTAGCACCAATGAGATCATTTTTGGCTCTTCTTTTGCAATTTAGTGTTTGGAAATTAACAGTTTTGAACTGCATTAAGAATTTCAAGTCTAGAATGAGGCAGTTTGCAACATCCCTTACCCATTCCAAACATCTCTTAAATCCTAGCTTAAGAATGTCAAGCTTTATATGCAAATTATGACATAGAAAAGGGTCAATTTTTGAATTGTATTTACTTTCCTCTAAAGGATTTCCTTCTTTTGTGCTTTGTTCTTATCTTTATGTGGTGGTTTTCTTTTTGCCTATCACATCCCATTTATCTGGGTGCTCAAGAACACAGCAATAGCAACAAAGTACTTCAGAGAATTTAGGAATATTGAATGCAAACTGCACTCTCACTGACCCTCAGGGAAAAAGGTACCTTTAAAATGTATTTTATCTGGGAACAGAAATTAAATAATGCCTTTAAATGACAGTAGTGATAATGCCTAAAAACTTTCTAAAATCTATTCCACAAAAAAGCAACTTGGTGATCCCAGAGTTTTGAATAAATCACAAGCAATTAAAACTGAGTGTGAGGCAGATTGTAGATCTGTCTTCATTTCAAACTCCTGTAAGCTCAGCATTGGTCCTTCTAAGACTCTTCAGATGATCCAGAAATAAATCCTGCTATATAGGTTAGAGTGAAACATGAGAGCACACTGGAAAAGAAACACTTCCCACTTCTTTGTGGGAAAGCAGTGCCCAGAAGAGCTTTAGGCTTTAAAGAACTAATAAATCTGGCCTCCTGCAGATGCTATTCTACTAACTTACCATTTCTTCCCTTAGTGAGTCTGTCTGGTTGATTATATACTATGAAATGTGTTAGGAAGTTCATTATGTCTGGTTAGCTAAGCTAGTGCTGAGTGGGGAATATTATCACCTAAAAAAAAGAAGAGGGCGTGGGGAGGAAGGGGGGAAACTCCCTAATGCTTTTGAAACTATCCTATAATTCTGCTTTCTTTAGATTTCGTTTCTATTTCCTTAGCGGTGATAAAAACTGAAGATAGTTATTGATTATCAGGATACTTTCAACACTTCAGTGATTCTAGTAAAACCCTAGGCAGTTCTTGATTTCTCCACACACTACAGAAAACAACAATGACATGCCTGATACTTCAAGTGACTGTGTAGTCATCACACTGGATATTCAATTTGGTAAGAAAGTATTGAAACTACTTTAAAACAAAAAGAAAAAATGTTTACATCTTTCAGGAAGACTTGTGGGGCATCACTGCAAACTAAATCAGTCAACAAACAATTTAGTCACAAAACAATGAAGAGATTACCCCATGTGCCACACATATGACACTGGCCTGAGGCTTATCTTGCAAGCACAGTAACAAGGAGTCTTATTTTTTGGGAAGTTATTATACTAAAGAACGTACATCTTTAGAAAGCACATATATATTTACTTTACTAAGAATATTGATTACGGACCAATGAGCTCCCTAAGCCTAAGTAACTAAATAAATCATTTTGGCTAGATTTCACTTTACATTAAGCACAAGTAAGTCCAAGGCTGATTATCCTTCCAGTCAGTTGTGTCTTCCAGGCTCCACGCAGTATGACAATGCTGCTATAATGAGAAATGCAGGAAAACTAAAATTACTTTTAAACCAAACCTTCCTGTTACCAATTAGTAGATTGTATTTTAAGTGAATTCATGAATGTGTATTTTAGTAAATTTAGTCCAAGTAAAAAACACTATCCTTCTTACTCTGACAAGCTGCCAGTAGCTCCTTTTAAGAAACTACCTCTTAATGGTAATGAAAATGTAGTACCTTGAATGATACATCTCTCTTCCTCAGTGCTGGTGTTATGTTCCACTTTGACAAGTAATTTTAGTCATTTTGGGGTTTTATTACTAAAAGTAATCTCCACTGTACTCCTGAGTATCTGATTTGAACGACATTAAAGTGATGTAGCATGGTGGGAGCAGACTTGCAAGAGGGAATACTTCATAGACTCTTAATGCCTGTTTTCTCACTATCTTATAAAGAAAAAATAATGCAAAATAAATAATTATTCTCTTATTCATAACAGCTACCTTTCTGAAGGGAAAACAGGGATGTTTCAAAATGAAACTGGTTAAAGGTTGCCTCTGAATTTTAAGCCTATAAAATTACTGATATATCACTTCATTTAGAGACTAGTAGCCAATGCACAGATTTTTAAAGTTATAAGGGCTATACAAGTTTAATTATTAACTGATAAGCAAACATTTATATACACACAAAAGCCCACACACACATATATACACATATGAAATTGGACTTTAGTAGAAAAAGGATTAGGTTTTGCAGAAGCATTTACCATAACTTTCATAGAAATATATAGGTCCCAAATGCCTAAATACTTTAGACAAACTAAAGACATTTTACCTTTCCTTCCATCTACTAGTTCACAGAGGACTTTTACCACAAATAAACATATAAATATTAAATGACAATCTATTTTCCCAAAATAAACATAGCAAAATTTCATAGAAGGACCTAACTCACTGGTAGACACTTTCAAAGTCCAAGCAGAATGATTTTTATAATTAGATTATTCCCACCATGTATTAAGCCTCACAGCAAAATTCATAGGAAAAACAAGGAAAAAGTCTGAGACTCAAAGTACTAAATTCTACAGAAAATGCTTGATGCCTCTCTTCATGAAAACAGCATTAGCAGAATCTGAAGAGAAATTGAGAGAGAGCTCAAATGCTAATCACATACATACTTGGATAAGAAAGAATTTCATGTTTCAACAAGATAACCTAACTAGAGGTAAAAATAAAGACTTCCTAATTAGTATTATCTTGCATAAAGACTTTAAAAATTTCTTAGTTGTTTCTTCTAATACTTATGAGGAGGCTGGCCTTGCCAAAGGTGGTAACAACACTGTTGCCAGCTCAAGCATTTTTAAAGCTCAAGGCAAGCTGAAATCTGTCTAGCACAGCCTAAAAATCATTCACATAATAAAAGGCCCAATAAACACTTTATTGCCTCTAGCAACCACCTGCTCTGCCCATATGTGGTCACTGAAAATCTAGTATAAACCCTGCCTTCTTCACTAGTCATTATTCATGAGAAATGTGCTCTTTTGGGATGCAGCTCCATGATTCAGGAAGTACAGACTGCAGCAATCTTGATTTTTAAATTGCATGGCCAGTACAAGGACAAAGCAAATTATGCTAAATCTCATTCACTAAACTCATACTCCTGCCTTCACCTGAGGCAGTGCTTTACCCTTTGGAGCATATTGCGCAAATATTAGTATTATATTGGACACATCTTTATTCTATAATCTGGATTCAAAAGATTGCAGAAACTTATTGTCAGTTTCTAGCAGAATGGAATAAAAGAGGGAGGGAAATGGAGGAATCACAACAAGAAATGTTTCTTCACTTTCAATATATTACAACACCAAGGAGAATTTACTTTATAGTGCTGACTCAAGCATCCCATGACTCCACGCACCACAAGCTCTGACATGCCAGCAATGGCTGGGTAGGGGCTTTAAGAGCTGTCCATGGGTAATTCAAACTATTTGCATTCAGTGGATGCCTGATACCTTAAATATCTCCTTAAAATTCTAATACAATATTAGGCCACAGAACACATCCAAAATCTACTTCCACCAAGTTTCTGCCTCTTTATACTAGGTAGTATAATTCATTTTATGGCTTGTTACATTCATCTGCCTACCATTCTGGCATACAGTTCATTGAATATTTTAGGTTTCCCATTATATTAAGATGGTTTTTCAAGCATCAACAACTTGAATGTAATTAAAAGTCTGCTAGAACATAACAGATGGATTCAATCCTTAAGCGTAATAAACTTAAACGGAGAACTTTATTAATCTGAGAGGAGCTTTGCCTCTACCACCAATTCAACAGCTCTGTGAAAAAAACTGAAGTTGGGAAACTTCCCAACCAGTACTCCACCTTCAAAATTTTCACTCAGTTCTTCAGAATGAAGCAAATGAATGACGGCAAAAGAAGCTTTTCTGGTAGAACGCAGTGATCATCTGCATCTAATCTTTGATTCAGTATTAGTGCTCAATCTTTTTGCTAGCATCCTCAGACCTCACAAATCATGAAAATTAGCCAGAGCTGGTTGGAAGCAGTTACGGAGAAGTATACTCTGCCAGTGTCCTTATTATATTTGTACTGTGATATGAGGCCATCAGTCTTCTCAGCTGTCAATCTCGTGCCCTTCTCTAGAATTACATTCACTTAACAAGGAAGAAAAAGGATGCAAAATAGTATGATGCCTGTGTCTAGCTTCCTGACATCAAATACGTCCATAATTATGTACATCAGTAAGGTTCTTTGTCAATATAACACTATGAGTTAAAGTAAGTATCTGTGGATTGCTTCCTGGTCACAAATTGAAATAAAATGTCTATACTATCCACGTGAAGAACAGAACAAGGAGCCCAGACTTATTCATGAATTTTTGAATGCAAAGAACATCAGACCTATATAATGAAATGCATGTCAGCGGCTGTGTCTGGATGCCGTAAAAGGATGCAAAATATCTCGATGCTGTATTTAAATTGACAGGGCTTACTATATTGGGAGTTTTTGCTGTCTCAGTGGGAGCCTGGGGACATTGCTGTCAAACCAAGAAGTAAAGATTGCCTTGTGAAGGGAGCCCTGTCAACTTCTTTTGCATCTTACACAGCAATTTTTTCTCCATTGTTCATACTTGGAGACTCCATGTGCTTACTTCAGTTTCAGATCCACATCTTTTAAGTTGTCAGTCATTTGAAACAAATCCCCCCTAACATTCCCTTCCTCAAATCAAAGTGAAGCTAAATAGTAATGGAATCACCTCAGTGTTATGTTTTCTGGTGAGAACTATTTAATGAAAAACAAACAAAAGGAGTAGTCTCTGCTTCTTCAACATCAGTGAAACTACTGACCAATCCTCTTTACACATAGCTCCACATTTATACTTGGTATATACTTTCTGCTTACCAAAAGCTTGCTGATCTCATGCAAATCAGATTAAAATACATTATACAATAAAAGCTGTATCTTTAATACTGCAAACAAACTCATTCTGAGCCAGAGAAAAGTAATTGTTTCAGTTCCAACATGATTTTACAACTATTTCTTAAGCTGTTTTACCTGAGCCCAGCAGAAATGGAAAGTAGGTTGCCTTCCAGATTCACAAGAATGAAAACCAAAAAAATAGCACAAATAAAAATTATCAACTTCAATTGTATCTTTAATGTCTTTGAACATCATGTTATTCATACATTAAAAAAAAAAAGCCATACAATGTTTTAGTAGTTTGCTATCCTAACAAGTGTTTTGAGATATCTTGAATAAACAGATATTTTACAGTCATATGCGTTGGGGGCGGGGGGTGAGGTGGGGAGGTTGTGCTGCATGCATTAGAATCCCAGTCCTTATTAGTTTTTTACAGACCAAGAAACTAGTTAAATCAAATTAAGGGGTTTTTTTTCTGAGTAAGAATTTTAAGTATAGATCCATTAGGAAGGACAATTATTATTCTGTATAAATATCCCTGCCATTGGTCTCTAATGGTCAGATCTCTATTTTCTGTTTTTATTATTCCTAGATACTGGTTGTACCGCAATATAAACATGAAAATGGTTAGATATTTTCTTTTATAAACATAACACAAACTGAATACTCATAAGTGGATTTAGAAATTAACATTGAAATGACATTTTTGTATAGAGAAAACAGGTTTGTTAATGGGCTGCTGTTAGTGCTCTGCTTCATTAACATTTAACAAGGAAAAATTATAACTTATTTGTTACTGTTAATCAGAACAAGAAAAAGCTGAAGTTTGTTGTTTGGGAGCTCTGGCTCCTTGGAAAATTAAGCCCCTGTGATCAAGGACAAACTGGGGTACTAGGCATTATCAGGTGCTTTTAGTCTTTGCCATGATTTATATACCAGAAAAGAGAAATATAGCTAACTGCACTGCATTTAATTCACACTTTTGAGAGTTTCCAGTTAGGTACTGAAAGCTCTTCCCAAGCAGCGAAAGTCAAGGTCTTTGGGGAAAGTTTCTGAGAGGAACAGTCCCCTGTCAGTTTGTCTTTGGCATGCTTAAGACTCGTTTTCCTCTTTTAAAATAGTATCAAATACAATAATTTTCCATTTCTCATCCATTTTATGTTTAAAAGAATTAGATATTTAACCAAACTTCATTAACAACGATATAATGTGAAAAATACCTATTCTAGGCAATATAAAATTCATAGCTAGTAAGCTTTCAAAGCATAGGTGAAACAGGATGTATCTTTTTAATTGACTTCTAATAACAGAAATTTGTCTGACCAAGGAACAGGCAACTGTAATGCTGCCATCCCTTGCAGGACTGTGACAAGAGGAAAATTACTTAGATTTATAGTAATGAATGCTGGTGCCAAACATTCAAGCTGAAAAATACAGACAGACATACTGGTTCTGCAGCTCTAACTCCTATGGAGCTATTTCATTTGGAAACCCCGGAAGAAAAAAAAAACATTACAGAGAGTTTAGTTATGTTTAAATTCTTAAGCAACATTAGTTCAAAGATTAGACTTCACATTAATCAATACCTGTAGACAGAGCTTGCTTATGCAACCAAGTATATTTCCAGGCACAATAATATGCTTTGCGATTAACAAAAAACAGTAGTGTGATATTAGTTTTCAGTAGAACAGAAGCTTTGTTAAAGTAGAGCTAAAATGTTTGGGGAGGGAAAAGTGACAATAAAAGTATCTGAAGTCCCAAATCATCCTAAGTACTGGAAAATCACCTGATAGCACATTGTAGAAAAGAAAGATGCTTAATTTACCTGGAAAGGCTGTGAGAGTGTTTTCATGGCAAAACCGCATATTGATATAGCTTGTTTTTGTAAACAGAAACTGTCAGAATAGGCTATTTGGAAAAATCTGTATTACATTTAACATGGGTATATACTAAATATGAAATTGCCAGGACATCATAGATAAAAGTCAAAAAAAGTAAATTTTAAAATTCAACATCAACTTTAGTAAGCCACTTATCAAACTAAAATCATCTCCACACCACTTCTTTCACATTTCAAGCTATGGTATTCTTATAACAGGATAAAAAGAACAGGACACAGTCTATCAAGGAATTCCGAGAGCTTTATCTAAGTGCTGTCTTCACAGTATATGGAAATCACAAACCACAACTTATAACAGCTTTGGCTTCTCCACCCAAATAAAAATCAGTACTGAGTAAGAAACAAGCCTGAGACCACTGCTTTAATTACAGAGCCCATTAAACATGCCAGCAAAATCTATCTGCAAGGTGATCCAAGAAGATACTGTCAAAGCTATTCAATGTATTAAACATTTAAAGCACTTCTCATATAATATTCAATAAACAGAAAAGTGAAATGTGTTTTCTTTTTATGCAGTCCTTTTGTTTCTCAGCAGATTAACCCTACTTTTCAATGCAAATAAACCAAAAAAAAATAGACAACTCATTTGTGAGTGAATCGTTACAGATCAAAACCCTGGCAAAGAAGAATGAAAGTAACTGCATAAAAGACACAGTTACAATTAAAAGGCCTTACTGCAGAACACTTGCAAAACAATTGATGATGATAAATAGATATTAATTTCTTCAAGCTGCACATACTATCATGAAAAAGTTTTGAAATGGAGATGGGGAAAAAAAAAAAAGACCCTAAGGAATTTTAACAATTCTGAAATATATTTCAGACTTTAAATCAAGACTTTAAGCAAATAGTAATAATAAAAATATTTTTAGGAGTGTTTTTCAAATGTATTTAAATGCCAATTTGAAAACCTAAACTGAAAGAGAAGCATATATTTAAAGAAGGTTTTTAATGGTGTTACCTATCGAAGCCCATACAGTTCTAAGTTTCTTTACTTATATGAAGAGATAGTATTTTTTAACAACTACAGAACATAAGGACAACAGCAGAATTACCCATATCTTGCAGGGTTTACACAATGAAAGAAATAACAGTATAAAATTGAGGAAATGTAAATTGTGGCTAGTTAGCTATCTGAAATTATTTCCTGATATTGAGTTCTAATAAGGCTGCAGAAACCTGGCAAATTCTTGATCTCTTACAGCGAAGGACTAAAACACGTAAGTTGATGAACTGTTCTTAGTACTTAAAAGGCTGTATCTCTTCCAATTAGACAGAAAATTTATGACAGTAATCAGGGAACTGAATTTATGATACACAACTGTTTGTGGAAAATGGTCTTGAACCCTAGGACTCCATAAAGTGAGAAGTCATGAAAAAATCACAAATTGGTAGGGGTTGTAAGGGACCTCTGGAGATCATCTGGAAATCACTTCTGCCATATCAATATGGCACTGATAACCTGTTAGGACATGATCTGCATGCTTTCTACGCATGGAACTGGAAAACCAAGCTCTACGAAAATTAAGGTATGTTGGTATGGATAACCAGCATATTATCTGCAGAAGTTGTTTAATACATCAGTAACATACATCATGTTGACATTTAGGTGCCAGAAGGAAAATGTTATCAAGTAGAGTCCCTCACCAACTTGGATAACTTGAGGTTGCATATTATCCACATTCCTACTTTCAGGAACAAAATTTCTTTCTCAAAATTTTCTTGGTTATTACATATTACCCACAGGAAATATGATATACCAGAGGACAGCAAAATATTATAATGTACAGTGCACAGCTAATCAAATCCTTTCTATTAAAAGTTAATACATTCTTAACAGCTGATCAACTGCAGATTTGTTGTATGCAGCTGCTCCGTCATGATTACCAAGAATTGGTTGGGTTTTTTAACAATTCAATGCAAAACTACCCTTTTAAAAAATATTATCTTTTTCCCCTGCATTTTTCAGTTAGAAAGATTTACTCCCTGGAAAGCTAAGGAAGCAAGCATCAAGTTTATTATAGGATATTTTTATATTTCTAGAGTTCTTAATTAGATTTGACATTAAAGTATAAATAGCTCTTCTCCATTGGAAATAACATCCCTTCATTCTTCTAAACTTTTAAGGTAGGTCCCTTCTTTCCAGAAAATATCATATACAATATTTTGTTTTCTTAGCATACAGCTTTTGAATCATTTTCTAACTGAAGCACTAAATCACAGTAACATGCACAAAAACATAACCCAACAAACAGTGAACCTGATATTTGTATTTGGAATGGAGGAGGTACGCTTGCAAGCCGAAACTCAGCCAACCAATCCTCCACAGCATGGAGAGCATTATTATATTGAAAACCCTATTGAAGAGATTTTTGTTTTGAATTTAACATGACCATGGCTACTTGTTGTCATGAAATAACTAATGCCATTTTCCATGTAAATCTAGGTGTTGACAGTGATGTTCTGACAAATTTCTAGTGTGAATAACTGTATTCTTTCTCTTCCCATCCTTGATAGATAGTATTGCCTGTGGACCTACGAGCTACCAGAGGTGGCTGCAAATCATTGCAACCTGAACATTAAGAGGAAGCTGCTTTGTAAGTGCGAATGTTATAATATTCATGAAATTGAAACACCAAGATATTTTTTCAGTATAAAATTATTATTCCTAATCATAGATAAATTAAAACACTGCAAATTACATTTTGTGATATCTTCCTCATTAACTTTATGTTAATATCTTCTTTTGGAAGACCTTTTTTACTTCCCTTTCTGTAAATAATTTCTCCTTTGAGAAAGTCAAAGCAGAAGAGACGTATTTTTCAGGAATGTAGAATGTTGAATTGAACTTTTAGCCTCAAAACTATTAACAGAGGAGTGGCTATTTTTTCCTCCAAATGGAGAAAAATACATTCTACAAACATGGTTGTCATCTTCTGAGCGTGTCATTTAAGGCTGCTGCTAGGTTAATTATTGTTTAGAAGTCACTCAGTCATGTAAAACTCCAAACCAACTGAAGCATCAAACAAGCAATAGGACTGCCACTATATGAGTCTTCAAACTAGAGTGAAACAACAGCTTAAGTGTAGGAAGTCAGCTAATACCTTTCAGACTAGTGAATTTACCTAACTGTTTTGCAGGGACTGCATCAACAGTTAAGACATCAAATACAATCTTATGTTATCTAATTTTATTGCACTGCTGCTTGCAGAACAGACTTGAATTTAACTAGCACATGCCACTGAAACTATATGAGAAAATTTATGTCAATGCCACAGTTAAAGAAAGATAAATTATGAACTTTCTTGAATACAAAACTTGAATTTTATATTGTCTTTCCCGAAAGCAAAATTTGATACTGCAATTTAGCATATTTAAATATATTGAAATTTTCTTTTTATAAAAAAATTAGAATTGGCTATTTTACAGTGCAAATGTCATTGCAATTTGCAGACAACTTCTAAAGGTTATTGTTGTATTTCACAAGTAAAATTGAGTGAAACTGTATAGTCATTCCAGCTAGGCTTACCATACAACCAAATATTCCTAAGTGTGTGTAGGTTTTCCACCCAACACTTATATGTGGGCGGATTTTCTTATATTTGATCATTTGTCTGGTATTTTAGGTGTGCAGATAAAACAGAAAGAACCTACTCTGTCCACTCCTACTACATGATCAGATCAATGCTTTGCCTTGGGCTTTGAGCATGAGCAGGAACAAAAAGTGAGTCACACAAAAAGGTGTGGGCTTGGAGCACAGCAGGCTGCCAGCCCCCAGTGAGCTCTGCCTCCACCAGCTGCATTAGATCCTTGAAGTTGCAGCACATTTGTCCAGATTGCCATCACTGAAAAAGCTTTTTTCCATGAACCAAGTTACTAGAGTGAATGTTCAGTTGTTATTCAGTCCCAAAATTAGCACATCCATCTGCTGAAACAAGTGTATAATTAAAAGATGTTATTGTTACATAAGCTATGTATTCCATACTGTTCTCTTGTCAATTTTGGAAGGTGCTAAGCCAAATTCTCTTCTGGGGCTTCCCTTCAGTATAATTTCGATCAGCTCCTGATTTAGCCCATTATTTGGCCATTAACAAGCATAAGATACTGAGTGGATGTGTCTAAATTATCGTGGAGAAACAATTCAGCTGCAAAAAGGCTCACTGATCATTATTTCCTGAACCATCCAACTTCAGCTAAGCCATTCTTCTACAACTCCAACCTACACTGCAAGTCACAGCTTCTGTCTCTGCATCTTCAACTAGGATCTGAGGTTGAAGACAAGGCTACAACCCTCAGTCAGATGCCAAACTCCTTCCTGTATCAGGCTTCCTCCCCACTATTTTTAGTTTCCCAGTTCTTGAGCACTTCCTCCATATTTTTGTTTTCTCTGTCAGAAATACGGTAGTGCAAACTGCAGTGATAGAAGAACTGAGACTATATGGTTTCACACAGTCCTTGTTAGAACCTTTAAACTCACTTGCTTGTTTATACTTAAATTGCAAGTTCATTATATGATTTTTTCACAATTCAGCTGGAGGTCAGCACCCCAATATCATTATACCTTCTAGCACCAGTTCAAAACACAGGTTTCATAGAATGCTGTTTGCCCTCTTTCCAGTTCTTAATAGCATGCTGAAGTAATCACACAACTCAATCATGCTCAGCAGGCTCCAAATCATGTTAATGCAATATGAAACTACCAGAAACTGCTGAGAGAAGCCATCTCAGAGCCAAGGAACAAAATAACTCAAAATGAGTGGATGCTTATACTTTTATTGAATTCTAGGCACATATAATGATGTTGTCTTTNGCGGGGGGCACAGCGTGTGTGAATTTACTTACTTTAAGATGGTAACAGAAACTGTAATCCGGGATCCATGAAAAGTTTAAGATATAAACTTGTCCATTACAGAATTCCGAAAAAAGCCTTACTGCACAGGTTTTCATATTAAGGGAGATAATAGTATGTATTTTGTAAAATTATATATTTTGAACTACAAAACGTTTACTACATCAATGACATTAGTTAATTAATGTCAGATTACATCTGAAATTTTGAATACAGTGTACTTCAAGGAAGGAGTTGGTTGAGAAAAAGGATCCATACTAATACTTCAATATCTGACTGGGCAACCAAGAGTTTGTTCTGGTGACACGAAGCTACTAACTCAGACTTTCACTGGCTTACAGGGTTGAAATTTAATAGCCTGGAGGACAGCTACACTAACTCTGCAAGAGCATATCCAACACAACACTTACTGAAGTCTTATTCTGTTTCTGTTTTTCTAAGCCATCTCGGAACTCTGGCTTACTTCTCTTTGAAACATAAAAGAATTTATAAACTAAAAAACCCAACTAAACAAAAAAACACAAACAAACCTTTAATGGAGATTAAAATGAATAATAAAGAAATATAGTGTAATGCTGTTACCTTTGCCAACAGACCATAACAATGCATTCATTAATTTTCCTTGTTATCACTGATCACTGGAACAATCTGTATTCGAAATATTTTTTCTAGTTTTCATATTTTATGCTTATGTTGGCCCCAGAATAAAAGTTACTATGTTTGAACTAAAATTGATTTTAGAGAATAAGAGTTACGCTATTACTTAATAAAATTTATGGTTGTTTACATTCCAGGAATAGCTACACATTTAGAAGAGGAACGATGAGTGTAACACAGAAGACTATATGGACTGAAATCTGCTAAACAGTGGAATAGTTCACATTCTTGAAGTGTATGTATGTACAAATGTTCACACTTGTTCAACTGTACGTATGTGCCCGAAGGTTTTCAATAATAGCAATCACTGAAGTATCTAATGAAGCAAAAATTGTAAAAATCAGAAGAAAAGTCTATTATTCTTCCTCCCTATCAAAACAAATGTATTACTATTTGACAACTCCACTACATTTCACAAGCTAAAGTAAGCCCAGTCTTGCATCTAAATTTTGCAAGGGCAAAAGAAATCCATGAAGCATGTTCCTTCCCCCTAAGTAAGACAAGAGTTCCTATGACATTTGACAGAGTTAATATTTATTTATATTGCTCATAAAACTATATATTATTAATCAGCTTTTCACAGCCAAAATCCTGTGCCTTACATAAGAGCAATGCATAATACTTTTCCCTAAAGAAGCCACTGTTCTCAATAAACAAAGAATCCAGGGAAGTCTGCAGCATTTTATAAATACAAAATATTACTATAAAATTTATGTAAATATATTTTGCTACTTTGAGGTACAGTCACCAGATTAGGCTGATATTATTGACACAACTAAATTTATTTGAAACAATTATTACTTAGTTGGGCTTTTCTCTTTGTTATTTAACTAATAAATAGTTCACAATATTTTGATACTAATTCCTTGATTGTCATGATGGCTGATAAAATAATTTCCTGTATCACTTACTAGCATTCCAAAGGATAACAATTAATATGGAAACACACACCAAAAAATGTTGTCTCAACCATGCTTTCCCCTAAAAAAATTGAAATTGATGCAATAGGAGGTGCTATGGATTTAAACCAGATTTTAAAAAAAACCAGATTTAAATTCTATGGATTTTATTTAACTCAACTCCCTCATTCTGAAATGAGGAGATGCAACTATTCTTCTTCTACTGTCACACAGAGGTTATTACGTCAAATTCTCTTGGGAATTGAGGCAGGCATTACACACAGATTTCTTAGGACTGGAGCCAATGGCTAGCTCTTACCTATTTTGTAACTGATATCAAAATACACTCTTCATTAATAGTTTATACCTTACCTATGATTTTCCAGTGGAACGATGTTTGCAAAAGGGTTAAAGCACAGTTCCTGTATCTAATTCAAAACCTTTTATGCAGCTATGTATGCTCTAAATCCAAAAGTATCAGGATAATCCATGCAACCTTCCTCCATAACATATTCCTGTATATAACTTGTAGTGGCATTATCCACAGTGACTATGGACTACAGGACTAATCCTGTATAGGATTCCAGATACATCCAGAGCGAATGTCTTAAACACTTAAGTAAAACTGATAAGAAATGTTATAATATTTGTGTTTCTTAGCTTCAAACACTCTGGAGTCATCTGTTATTAAAACTCCTCAGTCTCTGCAGCATTTCTACTCTGTATGAGCAATTAATTAAAATGCATCAGGTGATTATATAAAAATACATATGCTATGAAAGCACCACTCCCTCTTGTGTTTGAGATGGACAAGAGAGGTAAGGAAAAAACGCCTTCATTTTTGTGTAACATGGACATTAACTATATTGGAGCTATTGTATTATTATTATAAACCTAAAACTGAAAAATCCTTCATTTTTCTAACACACTATCACAGTGGTGCCAGGGGGGAAGAGAGGGCAGATAGTGGTGTCCGTAATTAAGTACATCTTTGAATGAACAAGTATATTTAGTTTTTAGGATTCTTCTACGGTTAAGATTATCACATTACGGACAGCATTTGAAGCACTGGGAAGGACCAAGGAAAGGACAGAGCACAAAGCAGGGCTAAATACGCATGAAAAACAGAAATATTTCTGGACAGATACTAAATTGCACTCTAAACTTGGATTAAAAGGGAAATAATAGTAAAGCCTCTGAGGAAATTTTCAATCATCAACACAGAGACTGTCATGTGTAACCAAAAAAAAAAAAAAAAAAAAAATTATTGAGGGAGGGAGAGTGCACCAAAGAAATCATCTACAGTCTTCCTGACATGTCTGTCTTTCAGTCCTACAGCTTTGCCTTTGCACCAGCAATTCCACATTAAGTTTAAGTATCTTTTTACTTTTTATGACCCCTATTACCATAGTATCTAAAAAAAAATCATGCGAAACACCACGTTCCACAAGGTGAGAAAATGCCCTAACACATTTGGGAGGGGGAAGACACACAGACTGGTTACGTTTCTTGCCCAAGGTCACTTATGAAACCCATCGCAAAGGAAGAAAATCAATGTGTCTCAAATTTCATACTATTAAGTGTTGGAGCATGTCTCCATTTTAAATGGAAAGGGGTGATCAGTGAACAAATACTAAAGATAGTAACTGCTTTTGCTCAATTAAAATAATATCAAAACCTGAAGAGTTTTGACCCCAGGTATCAGAATATACAGGAGGAAAAAAAGAAAAATTATTAAAAGGAGTGTCATGTTTTTGCTTTGTACCTCTTGCTGGAGAACCTAACTAAAGTCCAATTACAAGGCAAGTAGGGCTGTTTGAGAAACACGATGCACTGCCATTGCCTGTCAGTAACATTCCACGTTGATAAAAACACCTTGAAAACAGCTGTTTTTCCACTTTTCAGGAGCCTTGGAATTTTTATGGAAGACTGAAGTAGAAAAGTGCCAATTTGAGATGGAAAGGCTACACGCAGACACCTGTTCAGGAGGAGACAGCTTTCCTTGGCTATCAAGATGACATCAGTAAAGAAAAGAGGAGAGTCTCTCTTTTCTGAACTTATGCGAAGGTTGATATATAGCAAAATATTTATATCATTTCTTCCTTGACAAAATACACATATTCTCCACACATAATACTGAGATGTTGGTTTACGTTCAGCCATTTAATAAGTGAGTGTATGGGAGCAATTAATTAGAAAAAAATGTATCCAATGTCTCATACTAACGGTACGTTCATATAGTAGTTTACCAAAAAAAGAAAAATATGCTATTTGGCAGATGTCTGTTGAGCAAGAATGTAAGTTAGGTCACAAAGGGAAGATTTCTGCCTTGCTGCCTGCAAATGGAGAATCAGCGAAAAGAGGAAGCATCTCCTACCAGGTCACACACATCTTTCAATAGATTTGGGAAAAGTGTCAGGAAGGACTGAATTATTTTCTGTCTGTACTTGCTGCAAGACCCTTTTACCAGCTTTTGGCATTTCTATTTCTTTCAAACTGTTCAACCTTGTCTATTCAGATATAGGCTTTCAGAGCAGAGATTGATCCCTCTTATTGTATTTTCCAAAGTTTCTGCCTGGCACCAGTCTCAGGTGGGGTTTTTGAGCAGCAACATAGTGCCACTGCAGGATTTAACTGTAACACAGCAATGAGTTATTTAAATGTGACAGTGATTTGCCTTCAAAATACATATTTATCACTGAATGAACCAACACACTGAATCAATACAATATGACCAGCAATACCAGGCATTTCTCTATCTGTATTTATGTATGGCAGTGTTCACTTCTTGGCATCATTTTTTTTCCTTAGGTAAAAGTTTCCCCTAGAATTTACAAAGTCTACTCGTATGAGTGAAGCTTTGAGAAACTGATATGGAAAAACACTTCTGACTAGGCAAAGGGAATAAAAAAAGGTACAGGGGTAGATGCTGGAGCAGACAGAAACACAAAATAATTTGCTTGGTCTAGTCAACTGGCAGATGTCGCCATTGGAATCAACTGCTATGTCCTAACACCTTGAAAAGGTGTGAGAGAGAAGTGAATTGAAATGAATATAGAAATAACCAAACCATCCATAACTAAAGTTAGTAAAATAAGGATCCTGTGGCAGGAATAGGAATAGTAATAGCATTAGAAAGGCTTGAATAGGAACTTCTTGTGTTTGGATATAGGTGTCCCAATGCCAGTAGATCTGGTAGAGGTTTCTGAACAAACAGAATGCCTCCTGGCTCCGAGCTGATTTTAAGTGTTTCCCTAACGGCAAAAATATTGCCATCAAGGAACAGATAGATGTAAGACTAATCAAACTTATAAGGTAAACTGAGAAAACTGATGACGCAGATCGCACTCACATTAGAGTAAATATAAAGAATATCCATATAAAATACCCACAGAAGTTGCTACTGTAAACCTTAAGAATTTAGCAAGCCAATAAAACATTAATCCTTGTCAAACTTAAATATCTTCTATTTTCAAGAGTTCATTTGGCTGCAAAGGGCTGTCATCGCTAATCCAAGTACTGTGCTTGTAACAGATGTTGCTGTAATAAAGTGATCTGTGCTGGAGATGCTTATTAAACCGCACACAACAGCACAGGATTTACTGCTCCAACGCTCATCCTCTTTGATTTCAGCCTCTGCTCCTCTCAATGGAAACTTTCTACGAGACTGGCAAAAGCAGATTTCAAAACACAGTGCGACAGGCTTTGGCAGACCATTGAGGGAGTAGTTTAAAGGATAAAGTAGTGCAAGGCATGGACATCATAGCAGGCAGGATCCCCAATGCAGCTAGAATATATTGCTTTGAACATCTACTTCGTACCAGTTGTTCAGCTATCATGTCAATTACCAAGCATTAGCAGACGTATTTTGGAGCACTGCTTATAAATATATTTAAATTAACTTAAATTAATCAATAATTCCAGTGACATAGTAGATGGGAGGATACCTTTATTCTTCAACCACCAGTTGTGATTGTTATTTGACAAGCTAGCAGCAGGGGCAGAAAAGCATGTTTCACAGCTGCAAGAGAACTAAGGACACAGCAGGGTTAAGTAGTCAGACTGTACACAAGGAAAACCCTGTGACTGTTCCTGGACTGGTCAACCCCTGTTCTGGTCCTCTGAAAAGGCTTTATTTTTAATGGAATTTTAAAGTGAAGGTAAAATATTACCTTTATAGAAAGAGCATTTACTGAGAGAATTCACAGATTCAACTCTTGATCATAATGCTATCTCCTAACATGATCCTGCAAATACTTAGTTTGGTGGATTGCACTGAATGTTCTCCCTTAATTGTTAAGGGTCCCCCGATATTCTCTGCAGATACAAGTTGTGAAATGGAAGCTCATTCTATTGCATTTTGGTTAAACTCTGTAAAACATAGTCTCAGAAACATGCACAATTGAAAACTCCCAAAAATGTTATAAACAAAGATCAAAAAAGACATTGCACTTAGGTCTGCTTTCCATCTAAAGTAGTTTACACTTTGAGCTGATGTGTAGAAATCCTAACAATACTGAACGAACAACAGATAACTACTGGCATTCAAAAGAAATTAACATAGTTTCTGCTGCGATACCTTATAATAGCTGAAGATGGACTCATATAACACCAAAGAGACTGAAATTTTCTGCTTTATATTTGGTCTCCATTAATCACTATCAGTGCTTAAAGGATCAGGAAAGCTGAAATAGGGGATCTTTATTTTTTTTTCTTTAGTATATGAACATAATACGCACAACACATTAAAACAGATAAGGCATGACTACACAATTTTTAAGTTAATAATTTAGAGATTATAAACATTATTTATTTGGAATTCCTGCATACTGTATTTGCTTTCCAGCTCTTGTTGCTGCCCTGTTCGCAAAATTAACATACAAAGATTTCTTTTTCTCTTAGAAACAGCCCTAGGTAAACAAATACGACATTTTAACTGGAAGCAGCTCTACTGTGTGTTAACAACATAAACTGATTGTTTATAAACAATATAATTATATATAACAATATTAACATCATCAGTATTGCATTTAGAACAGCCTAAATCCCCGTTGCGTGACAGGAGTTGGACTTTTTGTGTTCAGACACAGTTCTACAGACGACAACTATCCCCATACTATTGTCAGCGACAACTTCTTCATGTGAGCCACTGAAGACATCAATCCTTTCAGGCCTCTCACCCAAATCATGCACCTACAGCAAAGCTTAAAAAAAAGTCAATATACAGCACAACTAGAATTTACCTTACAGACAACTGCTAATTTAGAAGAAATTGAATGTTACTGCTTATTATAAGATAGTGGCAGTATTCGCTATTTACAGTACCATTACTTTCAAGTCAGCTGCTGTGTCTCTGGAGAAGCACTTGCATTATTGCTCCTAAATCAGAAACTTCTTTCTCTTTTTCTTTGACCTGCGAACTATGATTAACACCGCTCAAAGTGCTTTTGTAAATATTTACACAGACAGTTGCAAAACTTAAACCCCAAATGTAGAACTAGGACACAGGGGGTCAATACAGAGAGTAAAGAGGATTTAGCAGTCAATGTGCAGTGCTCTGCAGGAACCACTTAGAAACAAGGCGTATTGTATTTCCAAAAGGAAACTGGTATTAGGGCGAAGTTATTAAAAAAATTAAGCACTACCACCTTCTTTCTATGGAACCAATTTGTAAAGGTGAAAGAAAGACACCATTAAGACATTTTGCTGGTTCTTTTGGACAGAATTCAGAACATGAGCGCTGAAATAAGTGCTCTGCGTTCAGTTAAACGTTTTTGTTAATTAAACCCTACTAAGAGAAACACCTGCAAGATCAGCCATTGCTCTACTCTGAGTTCTAGCAGTTATGGAGTAACTTCTGTGGTTGCTGAACCCTCTGCAGAATTTCACAAGGTTATTCCTCCATTCCAGATGCTAAATTGCACTGTAAAATAGATTAATATTAAAATATAATCTTTCTTTTTAATACTTGTTGGAGTTATCATGGATTAAGTGCTCTAACTGATTTATCATTTCTATGAATCAATATTCGCATTTACTTGAATAAGTCCCAGTACCACATAGCAAAGACAGGACATTTCTACCGGTTGTGAAGTCTAAGCTATCTATTCAGAGAACATTCTTATATACAAACTAAAATAAAGCAATAATTTCTGCAACATTGTATCTTTAAAACCCAACAAAAATATAAACTGCATAAAAAGCCAAGCTTGCATAAATATTCACACTTTGCTCAACTTTTTACAGAATCTTAGGAAAAAAATTGAAGAACTGAAGAGTATTCTACCTCACAATTAGGAAGAATGCTTGCAATCAATACTGAAAAATCACCTGACATTTAAACTGAATTCCTGTGAGCACAACCCACAACTCACAGTGCAAATTAAAGCTATTAAAAATCTATGAACAAGATTAATTTAG
The DNA here is from genome assembly GCA_013399095.1 of Psophia crepitans. Taxonomy (NCBI): domain Eukaryota; kingdom Metazoa; phylum Chordata; class Aves; order Gruiformes; family Psophiidae; genus Psophia; species Psophia crepitans. The sequence continues at coordinate 51,867 of VWZZ01007200.1, read as the reverse complement.
AATACTATTTTAATAATTTAAAAATCTAAATTTCAGAGGGTTGTCATTTTTATAAGCTTAACTGATTTTAATGCATTTAACAGATTATAGAGAATTCACAGCAACTGCAGCTCTAATTTCCCTTCAATACAGTACTGCCACAAGAGAGAAAAGAGGAAGCAAAGATATGAATTGGCAGGCAGGAAATATATTAACCTCTAAAAACCCAATAATTTCTCCCTTATAAATATCACCTATTTCTGAGGAATATCATAATTTGATGCAACTGCTCGAGTTGTTTGCCTCAGATTTCACATAACAAAATCCTTTATTTTACACATCCATTTGAAGGCTCAGTACTGCCCTATCATTCCAGTACTGAATTTGAGGGAAAAGAAAAGCTAAGAAAGTTAAAATATTTTGAATTGATATCACCAAAAGTGTACGATTATATTGGCTCTCAAAATTGAAAAAGTGCAGCAGTATTCTTTGTTTTGCCAGTCACTTCTCTGTAAATTAAGCTCTTTTAACATGAAAAGTATCTAAAATCACAGAATCACAGAATAGTTTGGGTTGAAAGGAACTTTAAAAATCTTGTCTTTTTTTTTTTTTTTAAAATTTGGAGTTTTGCCTTGGTTTTAACTTAAAAGTTCCCCGGACAACATTTACCTTGAGAAAGCTAACTAATAAATAAATAAATGGAATTAATTACTGTATTGTCATCTATAACAAAAAGATAACTAAGGTAGCCTTTAAAAGGCTCTTCTCTACACCTATAGCACAGAATTACAGGAAAGGCAGGATAAATTTAAAGCAACTGGCATCCTCTTTTTCTAGACTTCACAGTGTTTCATACATATCATGAGTGAGATTTAAGAACAAATTATATCATAGAAACATAGAATTACATGATTATACAGTTTTGTATTTTACTTTAAATAAATGTTTTCAATAATACCTTTGTTTCTAAATTTAAAAATATCAGAACAGCCTGGATCATATGAACATCCAGCTAATAGGAACTGTCCACACAAACCACTTAAGGAGCTATGAAAATTTTCAGCCTCTGTTTCTTTAGATTACAGGGATAATACTGCCCCTCATCCTCCCCGATGGAAGAACATGAAAGTTTTATCAGACCTCTTAGAGCTTCTCCACTCCTAAATAAAAATGCATAAATATATAATTGTTTTCACACTTTTTCCTGTTGCTTTATATGATTTATGTTTATTGGATTATAGAAAGTTCAATTTTTTCCAAAACCCTTGTAGGGTGAGAGGGTGGTGGTGCTTATTTGTCCACAGAAATGCAAAATGAGACTTAGAAAAAAAATCAGTATACACCTAGTTCTTGGCAGCCCAACTGAAAGTCATTTTGTATTTTGAAATTATAAGTTGAGAAGGCAGAAAGAAAAAAGAGCCCATTGTATTTTTAACTCCATTTGCAGGCCAACACGTGTGATGTTCAAATCAAACAGATACCAATATTTGGATTTTTCAATCATTTTCGGATGGAGAAATATGAAGAGAGGAACAAATATTTTTGCTTTTGCTGATATTATTTCAGATGGCGAGTACAGCTAATTTTTTGCCCTCAAACTTGCAATTATTTTCATCAAACTAAAAAAGTTCAAATTACAAAAATTATGTATGGGCCAAAGAGGTTTTCAGTTTACATGGCAAATTAGCAACTGAATATTGATATACACTATCTCAACAGACACTATCACAAAGGTAACTTCCAAAATCACACATAAGTGTGTCGCTTAACATGTAAGTGACCACAAAGAGTCTGAACATGTGAAAAAGATGGCAAGCCAGTCCCATGGTAGTCTGTCAGCACAATTACAATGTTGTGACATTTTTTCCTTCACTCAAAATATTATGGATTGAACTGTTCAATAAACAGTAGGAACACTCCGGGGGAAAGTGTCATTTTCTAGCACCCAAAAGGTCAAACTAATCACCTCCAACTCTGTCAAGCCCACAGATTACCAATTTTCAAACATAATCAAATCACAAGACCCCAAAAATTGCATGCTATCATTTAATTCTGTTTAGTTCTGTCTATAGAAAAGGTCTCCCCATCAAATGGACATTTCCAAAAGAAATAAAAGCCTTTACTTTTCCTTCTGTCTAAAGTAATTTTTCTCTGGTGAGAGAATTCCATCATATTTTATCGAAATATGCTTATAGGCGTCTTCCAGCAGGAGTATTATACCTCAGCAAAGCATCCTAAATTGTGTCTCTTTTAGAAGCTACCACAGTGTACCTGAAGTAAACTATATGTAAAGGGAAATAGGAAAAACAGTATTATCATGATGTCACCTGTTGTTTAGAAGTCTCAATTTTCATTCAAAAATCAGATAATCTGATTAATTAGTTTAAAATATGTACACATTTAGCTACTCAGAAAAAAACATTAGTGAAGTACACTGTTTTTTTGTAGTTGATTGAATATCTCATAAATTTTCAGAATTGTTTTGAGAAGGTGGCTGAAGTAATAAATTTACAATTAAATCGTAAAAATCATGTCAGAAACTCCCTCCTACAGGGATACTGAAATTTGTGACTTACTCCTTTAGGAACACTGAATTTACAATTTACAAAAGCAAAGTATGTTAAAAAAATAACTAAAAAACTCCACCTTCAATCTTTAGTTTCCATGCACTGTTAAGGAAAACTGTGAGGTTTTTAGCATTAAAATGCCAAAATAATATCCTTTATTTCAGGAAAACAAAATAGAGGTTGGAAGTTTCTCATACCTGAGACAAAGCTCTCCTAAGTGAACTTACTGAGATCCATGGTATTTTCAGGGACAACAGGTGTAGAAAGGCAATAGATAAATGAGTCATCTCTCCCTGATTCTGATTCTCAGACCTGATTCTGTTTAACAAAAATTTGGAAATCATTCTAATTAGGGAAAGCTCTAGCATTAACATTTTTAATTTTTTTTAAGATGGAAGCACTGGAAAGCAGTAGTTCTCTGATCTTATATTTCTGCTTTTCCTTTTTGGAAGATACTTAAGATTTTAAATGTCATATTACGAACATGTTGACAGGTCATACAGAAGGATTTATTTCTTTTCACAAGGTTTTTCTAGTTTTCCGACCCGGTTCTGTGATGAATTGCAGTTGTTCAGTAACCAGTAATATAAAAAGACATTACTATAATGCAAAAACTGATACAACAGGACTCCTGAGACGCCCTGTAAAAAATTAAATTGAACTTGTCAAAAATATCTGTTATCACCAATGTTGTATCTTCCATGCAAGTAACACCTTTCAGAGAGTAGTAACTCTACCTTTCATCAACAGTTTTTAGAGAATGTCAGATTTATTCCATCAGGATGTGTCATAAGTGCAAAATTAGGGATTAAAAAGTAGAGGTAAAACTGATAAAAATCTTCTCTATTTATGTAATGTATGTTATGGTTAACAAAGTTATTCTTGCATCCATATGTTTTTGAAACTAAACGCACACAAGTTCTATAGTCTCCCTTGCCAATTCATCAGTTATTCTGAATCTCTCTCCACAAGACACTGGTTCTCAGGTGACTTTCATTCTCTTCACACTAACACTTAAGGCTTTTAGCCTTTCACTATTATTCTCTACCTTATCTCCCGAGATCATCCCTGGCTTTTCCCTTTACATCTCCAGGCTCTCAACCATATTAGGGTTCAGCAATGTTTTCCACCTCTCAAAAGTATAAACCATCACATACATTCACTTAATAAAGAATCAGCAATGTCCACTCAGCATATTCAAGAACTTCAACCAGAATTCAGACATATGAGTACTAAAACGAAAAAGGGAGTAAAAAGAACACCTATGTTTGTACTCCAATACATTAAAAAAAAAATAAATTCTACGTTTCATCACATTAAACTTACGAAGATGCTTCTAGTTTAGGGTGGTATGAGGGAAAAAAGAGATTGATGTCAAGGGTTAAAAATGTTTCCAGTTTAAGAACCAAGTCACAAGATAATTAATTCTCAATAGGAATTCATTACAGCTTGTAAATGAATTCATCTATTCACTATCTTTTCAGTGACAAAGGTTCTTGATACATAGATTAAACTCTCAATTCAGCCTCAGCTCCAACCCTCATGCTCTCACCTCTCCTCAAGTTGAAAATAAGAGTCATTCATTTGGAAAACCTATTAGTTCCCTATTAATAGAACAATGACCTTCTAGTCAAAATTACTGTCTTCTTACCCAGTAAAATTTTTGTTCACCTGAATTTACAATAAAGAATTGCTACAGTTAACTCTTTGCTGACACTTTTATTATTATTAAACTACCGCAATAACTTTACATTTGCTTCACAAAATTCACATACACTGTTTTGTCAGTTTAACTAGCAGGTAAAATCAGAGATACATTAAATAAGGAAAGGACCATGCCATTAATCAGATTAGATTAGTGCACAGGTTCATGTCTCCCCCACTTACTATTTTGTCTGACATCAAAGCCTTCAGGAGAAATTTTAAAAACAACAGAGGAATATCTAACTTGTAAAAATACTTCTTTTTTACCTCAGGCAGCTGGCAGTTGTTTTCTATGGCTGTTTTCTGTTTCCACATGCTTTACCTACCTGTTAAATCTGGGTATTTTAGGTGATGTGATCAGAGCTATTTGTAGTATACCGAGAGCACCAATACTGATATGTACAGTATCTAGCCTGGCACAGTTTAACTAAGCTTTGGCAGAAGTTCTCACATTATACACAGAAAAGTTGTTTTGAAGACTTCTTCATTGCTCTATTTTAAGCTTGCTTCATACTTTCTACATTGAAATCAGTGCAAAAGAGGTTACATGAGTCAAAACAGATTTACCGACTCTATGGGCTCTAATATGATTAGAGATAGAAGTCCAAAACCCAATGAGGTTTCTGAAAACTTTTATACACAAAAGTCTTCTTATCAAGGGTGGTTCTAAATCGTATGCATCACTATTCATTTTGCTTTTTTAACATTTTTGTATGCTTCATAATGGGTATTATCTAAAGTTGCCAGTTCTTAGTAACAGGGCATTGCCCTGATTGACTCTGATATTAATATCAGAGTTAAGGAAATGCTGCCCTGCAGCTAGGTAATAATTCTTCCCTATGTTACGTAATACTAAGACACTTGTTAGTATAGAGCTCAACAGAGATAGTTGGCTTATCTGGCTCTCAGCATGGTTCACCTCTCTTGCTTTAAATTAATGATAAAGATCGAAGTAAAAGAGTGAATAACTATAGTGTGGACCTTGGCTGGAAGTCAGGTGCCCATCGAGCTGCTCTATCACTCCCTTCCTCAGCAGGATGGTGGAGCGGGGAGAAAATAAGATGGAAAAAAGTTCGTGGATCAAGATAAAGGTACTTTAATAAAGCAAAAGCAAAGGTCACATGCAGAAGCAAAGGAAAAAGAAAAGATTTATTCTCTACTTCCCCCATCAGCAAGCAATGTCCAGCCACTTACCGGGAAGAAGGGCTTCAGTACACGTAATGGTTGCTCCAGAGAACAAATAAATGCCCTCCCTTCCTCCTCCTTTCTCTTAGCTTTTATTGCTGAGAAGATATCATATGGTATGGAACATCTCTTTATCTCTTTGGTCAGTTGGGGTCAGCTGTCCTGGCTGTGTCCCCTTCCAAGATCTTGCCCACTCCCAGACTACTGTTGAGGAGGGGAGTTGGAGTGCTGTGCCAGCGCTGCTCAAGCAGTAGCCAAAACATCAGTGTGTTACCAACACCTTGCTAGCTACTAATACACAGCAGAGCACCATCAGGCCTGCTATGGGGAAAATCAAATCCATCTTGGCCAGACCCAATACAGTATCACAAAGTTTGTAATAGATCTTAGAATCATAGAATATCCTGAGTTGGAAGGGACCCATAAGGATCATCGAGTCCAATCCCTGGCTCCACATAGGACCAGCCGAATCAGAGCAGATGACTGAGAGTGTTGTCCAGACACTTCTTGAACTCAGCCAAGCTCGGTGCTGTGACCACTTCCCTGGGGAGCCTGTTCCAGTGCCTGATCACCCTCTTGGTGACGAGTCTTTTCCTGATATCCAACTTAAACCTCTTGTCTTACCAGTATGTTCATTGTTGTCCAGCATAGTCCCAAAGCATTCACTCCTAACAAGACTTTTCAGCAACTAAAATTTTCTTCCCTGGCCTGACATCTTCAGAAAGAATAGCAATATTAGCATTGCCTAACCTTCCCCAAGTTAACTGTTAAGTCTGATGATTTGCATGTGTAGAGCAGTGTGTCAGGAGTGGAACACTCCTCCCTCAGAAATTATATAAATTATATATAAAATTATTTTTTTTAGTTGACAATTACAAGACAAACATTTGGAAAGTGAGTTAACATTCTGAAAAGGGGGTTAACTTTCAGAACCACCTGTTTCTCTTTTTCTTTAACCGAAGATTCATAAAAGAAAATTCACTTTCTTTCCTAGAAACTTTCTTGGGTGACCAAGTACTGGAACAGGCTGCCCAGAGAGGTTGTGGAGCCGCCTTCTCTGGAGATATTCAAAACCCACCCGTATGCAATCCTGAGCAACCTGCTCTAGGTGATCCTGCTTTAGCAGGGGTGTTGGACTAGATAATCTCATAGAATCATAGAATCCCTAAGGTTGGAAAGGACCTCTGAGATCATCAAGTCCAACCGTCAACCTAACACCACCATGCCTACTAAACCATGTCCTGGAGTGCCACGTCTACACGGTTTTTGAACGTCTCCAGGGACGACGACTCAACCACCTCTCTGGGCAGTCCATTCCAATGCCTCACTACTCTTTCCGTGAAGAAGTTTTTCCTAATATCCAATCTGAACCTGCCCTGATGCAACTTGAGGCCATTCCCTCTCGTCCTGTCGCTTGCTACTTGGAAGAAGAGACTGACACCCGACATCTCCAGAGGTTCCTTCCAACCCCTACCAATCTGTGAAAACAATACCATTGTAGAGAATGGAATTAATTTTCTTTGTCAAGATCAGTTACACACATGTCTTCAGATTTATACTACAGTCTTGCAAAGATTAGATCGGTAAGTCAGTAGTATGCAGTTATATATTCAGGCTTTTTTGACCTTGGAGATTTACTAAGTACAGGCAACATTTCTCTAATACATAAATCACAAAATATTGTAAGGGTTAGAAAATGGTGGTAGAGGCACATAACGCAAAAGTTTAATACTCTTAAGTATCAATTATGCTGTTTATTTCTGTTTTGTTATTCACCACGCTATGTGTCTGCATTGTTTATGTAGCATTCTCTAACGAAACATTGCTTTGAGGCCATATTTACAGAAGCCAGGGATTTTGCATCTTCAAAGTAACTTATCAAAGAGGCTCTTGAAGTTTCTGCAAATAAATGAAAATGCTTCACAGAACTATAAAGCTTTAGTTAATGTTCTTAAAAGGACTGAAATTTGTAACATTTAACTTAGGAATAATTGTATAAGAATAAAAAGACAACTACACAAACTAAATTATGTCTAATTATTAGTGGTTGGTAACAGCTAAATATTTCAGATTTTCGTAAACACATAGATTTTTGTAGTTCACAGTAATACTCAGGCAATGCATTTTGCTCATTATACTAATCTAGGTCTTCAAAGAGCTAGTAAAAATAAGTTACTGTATATATCTTATCTAATTACACCTTGCAGTATCAACTATTGTTCTTAAGATAACTGAGAGCTTAAAAAAAAAAAACAACAAACAAAATCGTGTTCTGCGTCCCTACAAAGATCATAGTAAACCACAGCAGAACAAATGTGTATTTACTTTTACAGCTTCAAACAAACAAAAAAATCCCACATTCCACACACACACACCCCAAACCCCCACCAAAAGTCTCTGGAAGACAATATTAATTTTCTGTCACAGTCCATAATCAAATCCTGATTTGCTAGAAAGGCTGGTCTCACCTCTTGCAGTAATTTCCAATATTTATAAACTTTTTTTTTGTTTTCTCTTCCACCACCTCCTCCCTCATTTACTAGGCAAGTATAATTAGAGTTATATATCTCAGGACTACAGAAGCAATTGCTGATATAATAATACCTGTACATGACTATCTGTAATAGGTGTTCCAATCATCAGCACTAAAATTTCAAACTGGTCCCTAGCTGCACCACTGCATTTCTTATTCAATTATTACAAAAAGTATTCAATAAAAAAACCAATACCAGCAATTCTGTGCAAGCATTCAGTCTTAGCTCCCAAAATGAAAATTAATGTTTTCACCAGCCAAATTTCTTGGTCTACCTCTAAACCACATTCTCACACAAGATGCCTTTTGCAGATCAAGCCTGGTTCAATATATTCAAGAAACAGCTAGAACAAATGAGCCACAGGTGACATTCTGGTCAGCAAAGTAAGAAGCTTCAGTTCTTCCAAAGCAAATTGCTAAATACACTCCATTTTCTAAGCTTCATATATGAATTCAAGCCACAAGCTCTCTGTTCAGATGTGCTGCATATATTGATCTTTTCTCTATATATGGATCTTTTTATTATTTCAGTCGTATTCTAATGCTGACCTAGTTTTACACAGCTGGAACTCCACTGAAATCAATTAAATTAATTCAAATTTATAGTACCACAAGATGTGAGGAAGAGCAGATCCTCAGCTCTTGAAATGATCATGAAATTAAAAATATCCATCTTCACAGAGTAAATATATTCCATGTGATATAGATGCATGTGTAGTAAATGCTGAGGTTTGAGTGCCTCTAATTGTGAGATAGATAGAAAGATAGATATATAAAATGATATGCCACTATTCACTTGAAAAGTAGAGAATTCTTTATAACCCATGCCACGTACATCATGAAAGACTGATGTGAATTTTAGCTGCAATAACTGGAAATCCAAATTATTGTATCAGTAGAACAGCGCTCTCTATGTCTCTGTTTAACAAGTTTATGAGCCACCTTGGAATACCATGCAACCATCTTCCAATTGTTGAAAAATTTTGTTCTGTGTTGCAAACCTAACAGAAAGTACAGGTATGACAGCAGTTACAGTAGGCTAACAGCAACTTAGAGAGGTACGCTGGTAGAAATTTCTCATATGGGGACTAATGCAGCATTAGCTTTTCCATTAGCTACGGCTTTCTGCTCCCACATCATGACACCCACACGTGGCTACTACACAGTGCTGCAGCTTACCCATGCAGCTCTAAAGCACTATGATTTAGTGAGTTTCAAAAAAAGTTCAAATGCTGTTTTAGATATTACATGAAAATACCACCTTCCAGGATGTTATTCTAGAAATCCTTGTTTCATAAGAATTTCAGGTGGGATTTCCAAATCAAATCCAAATCAATGTAAATCCAGCTATGCTGAAGTCATATGATAACGTAGCTCAATTTCACTGGCTTTTTTCAACATTGAAAATAGGAAAACACTAAGATTTTTCTTGCTTCTGGAAAAATGATTGCAGGATTATTTAATACAGTTTTCCCTGAGGACCATGAGTAAACAAGCATCAAGAGAATGAGCAAATAGAAATAATGCAACAGCCACATACTATCACAGTAAGATAATGAGGCAACCATGTACACTCTCTGATAGTTACCAAGAGAGATTTCCCATAATTAAATTAAACTAAATGTCAAGTAACTTAAATCAACATCAATTCCTTACATGGAGGGATATACACAATTAAGATTTATTTCTATTTCATATCAGTCAATGTTTTGTGGAAAGGAGTGAATGTGACATTAGAGATATAAACAGGTTAATCAGACTACAGTCAAAATGAATTTAAGAAGAATCCTGTATAAATTCCAGTACAAGTTATGGGAAACCTGTATTTTTCCATGCTGGTTGTTCTGTCTCACAAGGGTGGCATTTTTTCATGAAAACTGGACAAAAATAGGATTTTCATTACACAGGAAAATTTCTTGGGGTTTTCCCTTCTTTCTTCATTTGCCAGCTACCTCTGACATGGTTAAATAAACCAAGCTAAACTACAGTTTAGTTGGAGTCACTCCAATTTGATAAATTATACTTATCATGAACATAATGTATTAAAGACTAAAGATGAGGGATATATCAAGTACATCAGACTGAAGTCGATTCTCTTTGTATCATTGCATCTTACATTTTACTTGGAGTCAAATTAGATAGGTGGTGCTCCTTCAGATTTAGAGAAAAACCTCTCTAATAGTTTATATCAGTTCAACAAGCTGAGATTCTTCTGAATATTTGGGCATGTACAGACATGACTATAAAGTAAGGTGCAAATGGGTTTTGCCATAACACTATCTATACTTCGAGTCATAAGATCAAAGATTTTAGACATATTTTTAGGCACATAATGACAATAATACATTCTTAAATAAATAAAACTTATTTAGGAGGGAACAAGAAAATGTCCAGTTCTCATGTTGGCATCATGTGCAAACAGTGAGCTTTGAAGTAAAATACTTTGAGCCATTAAATATACTCTTTCATACGGGAGATACTCAGTTTTTAGTCTTATCCAATAAGTTCTGCTAGCCAATGAAGAGACGATGAAATACACACTTCAGCTACAGCAGTGGATATCCTTCTATACTTTACTCTGTATTTTTTTTAGGCTAGAAGTTTCTTAGCATAGGTTATATTATTTAAGCATGTGGAAGTCATACTGGTTCTAGGTCCAACGTTCTATCAACCTTCCCCCCTAAACATTTTTCAGCCTAGACAAGTAAGAAAACAAAGCTGAAGGTAGAAGTCAGCAATAATTTCCACTTACAAATGGGAAACTAAGGCCAAGCAGGATCAGTGTTTGATGTTGCATAGTACGTCAGTGGCAGGGTCAGTCCCAATTTGCAGCCTTAAGCCACAGATATATTCTTTATGCATGGAATATATACAAATGCACACAGATATTCTTCTAGTATGCTTATATATACACACATATGCACACATATGTACATATTCTCTCAGTGAGCCACTAACACATCCCATCTTGATGTTGTCATTTCCTACTCAAGAATTTCAGTACAGTACCTGTTACCCACATTTGCATCTTAAAGCAGTTACCTCAGCTTTGATAATCAAAGGAATCAAGCGTAATTTACTTTCACTACAGCAAGCATAAGATCCAGATGAACTCAGCATAATGGCAAAACTTTCTGCCAACTCAGTAACATAATAAATTTTTAATGCTAATCAGGAATTGAAAACACAATGTGGCAGTATAAGCTTTTAAATTTCAGAATCTTTTCGAGGACTCACTTCTAGTTCTGCCTTCCTCTGCTAATATTAAGTGTGCCAAGTAAACAGGCTGAAAATATTTACAAATTTGTCAAGCTAGAAAAAAGGTGGAATACAGAGGCTGGAACTGATATGATGCTCCAGCTGTTCACAAACTGGAAAATAAGCAAGTTGTAATATTTAAATGAGTTCTACTGAGGATGTGAAATCAGACTGGAAAGGATATGAAGCAGCACATTCTAGAAATTGCACAGAATTCTCTAAATTAGTCCGAACAGGAAGAAATACATGGACATTTTATATGCTTCCATTATCACCTGCATGCAGTCTAAGAAAATCATCATGGAATTAGAATAGAGATTACATTTGTATTTTTTAAGGAATTCTTTTCAGTTGGAAGGATCATTCCCCTTTTCCTTACCCCTGAGAAGTGAATGAGATCAAAAAGCAATAGGGGCCAAACACGACAAGTGTTATTGTGCAACTGTCCCGTGAGCCTTGCAAAGGTCTCTCAGGATTGGTGGGGCTCAGTGATGTGAGTGGTGGCTCTGTTGGCAGAGTTCAGTGAATGGGTACATGAAAAAACCTAGAGAAACAAGCTTAGGCTTTTCCTCTTATTAACATTGCTTATTAATCTTTCCTAAGCCACTCTTACCAAGTCCAAAAAAACCACTTTTCCTCATGACATCTTCCCCATGTCCATATCCACCTATGACAAGGAACAGTAATTTAAATATTTACAAATGTTCAAACATTTGTAAACATTCTTGTTCAGTCTAAAAAATAGAAAAGAAGTTTTAAAGTTATCCAGCTTCACACAGAGCACTTTTCAGTGCATCTCCATCCAGAAGCTTCTATACGCAATGAAAAGAAAAAAAAAAAAAGAAATAACAATTTTTTTAACGGAAAAAAGACATGAGTCATAAAAGAGAAACACTATAAAATTGTGTTATGCAGCTTAAAGAAACATAACACCAAAGAAGATAAAATGTAAGAAAAATGGAGACTCACTTGATAGTATAAAATAGAATCATAGAATCCCTAAGGTTGGAAAGGACCTCTGAGATCATCAAGTCCAATCATCAACCTAACACCACCATGCCTACTAGACCATGTCCTGGAGTGCCAAGTCTACACGGTTTTTGAATGTCTCCAGGGATGGCGATTCAACCACCTCTCTGGGCAGTCTGTTCCAATACCTCACTATTCTTTCCGTGAAGAAGTTTTTCCTAATATCCAACCTAAACCTTCCCTGACACAGCTTGAGGCCATTCCCTCTTGTCCTACCGCTTGTCACTTGTGAGAAGAGACTGACACCCACCTCACTACAATCTCCTTTCAGGTAGTTGTAGAGAGCGATCAGGTCTCCCCTCAGCCTCCTCTTCTCCAGGTTAAACAATCCCAGTTCCCTCAGCCCCTCTTCCTAAGATTTGTTTTCCAGTCCCTTCACCAGTTTTGTTGCCCTTCTCTGGACACGCTCCAGCAGCTCAATGTCCTTCTTGTATTGAGGGGCCCAACACTGGACACAGTACTCGAGGTGAGGCCTCACCAGTGCTGAGTACAGGGGGAAAATCATATAAAAAGTATGAATGGGTAGAAACAAAATAATGAAATGTTAGAATTACTCTTCTTGCAGCAAAGTAAATGGGATTCTGGAAAACTTGGAAAGTATGACCGGGGAAGTACTGTCATTAGATATTTGACACGAACTTTAATTAGTAGAGAGGTGTTAACTTTGTGCCAATGCAATGAAGCAGGACTTGATGACTCAAGTACTTGTTTTGAGCACAAATTTGCAATACTTCTGCAATATTTCTGTCAAAATTCTGATTATTTTGCTTTTAGAGATTCTAATGTAATTCTCTGCATACAATGAAGTATTTGAATATGTGGTTAAAGGAATAAGCACATAGCACTGTCATAGTACCATGTAACATCAATTAATTTCTTTAATGCACAGGATTTACAATAAAGGGATTCTTCCAATTTCAGTCATCTGAATGGACTATCAACAAAATTGAATATGGAGGAAAAAATCTAGGGACATAAGGGGTTATTAAATATTTAAGTGTTATAAAAATAATTTCAAATTTTCCAAGCCTTGTCAACAAAAACCTTATTCTGTACAATTGAAAATAACGAACTCAAACAAAATAAACCTTAGTGTAGGCAGACAGGTTTTTCTAATTAGGGTTTATCTTAATTATACTGCTAAAGTTATTTAACTACTTAACTGGAATCCAAATACTATCGTTAAAATTGATTATTTCAAATTCCTTGTTATTAAAGACTATATGACATTTAGCATTTGCATGTAAATTATAAATTTGAAATATATTTAATTGTCATTTTTAGTCACTGAAATTTAGTAGGGAGGTTTTCTTTTTTTTTTTCCTTAACATATCAGAACACATTAGGCACTTATTTTCAACTTCTGAGCAATAATCACTTTGCCACAACATTCTAGGCAGAGAGCTACCTGGAAGCACCTCTGATAATCACTGCTGCCAATGAAGGTATTGATACTAAACGAACTCCTTGACCTGGCCTCTCCTTGTAAAACTGGCAGATTCCACCTAGCTGTTTTGTCAGTGTTTCAGACTAACAACATTGGATATTCTTTAGAGATAATATTAGACTGCTGAAAAACTAAGTGACAAGTTGCCAAGATTTTTGGAAATTTCTATTATTTATTTAGAACAGACACCTTGTCAAAGATTTCTGCAAATTGCACAGATTATCATCCTGCCACACAGAATGATAATGGAACTATTGTTGAACAACAGTTTAACATTAAACACAGTGAAAACCAAAAAACCAATACCTAAATCTAGCATTCCATAACATTTACTATTATTGCTTTTACATCCTTAACTTGGCTTTTCGCACTTATGCATTAAAATATTCCACTTGATTAGAAAATCACAGATTACCTTTTCCAAATTCTCTCTGAGTTCAGATGATAAATTGTATGCTGCACCAAGACTACACAATGAAAGCCATTCTGAAGACTGCATTCATGCTTCCTTTGTTATTAAAACTTTAAAGTTGGGTATTAAATGCAGCAGATGTTCTGCACAGAAAAACTAAAAACTCAGTTCAAACAGCCAGTGTCTGCAGATTTTAAACAAATTGAAAGTGACTTTGATTTCAGAAAGTGTTTTTAGAAGTTGGAACAACCTGAAGACTTTTAGAATGTTTCTGCACACATACAATTTGTGATGTAAACAATGCTTTAGCTTTGTGCCACTGTTAAACCCGATAGAAAAAAAAATTGTAAAATATATAAATCCCTTAACTTTGCTTAGCAACAAGGTATAGTTAATATATAAATTTCTTAGCCAGCAAATAAAATTCAAAGTCTGCGGATTACAAGCCCATTCCTGTGGTGCAGCCTATTAAATTACAGATTTATCTCTCTAAAGAAGTGCAGATGTTTCATCAGCTGGGTGACTTGAACTGGACTAAATAAGCCAGTGTCTAATCAGAATAGAGCATATAGACAGGTATGACAGCATAGAGTGATGCTATTATTACTATCTGTATGTATATATTGAAGAGGCAGATGAATAAATTAAGTGTCCTGAACAATCACTGTCTTGTGGGGACTTTTTGGGTTTTGTTATACATGTGGTACTATTTTAACTGTCTCCAATATTAAATCTGGTGTAATTTGCGTATCATTCCAACACAGGATGCCAAAGGTTAAAAAGACATTAAAAATGCATTTTTATGATTAAAAAAGTCACTTAACCGTTCTTCAGCTTAGATTTTCACAGGTGAAGAAAGAAGCATCCAATCCTCTTGCAATAAATGCCAATAAACTGGAAACCTGAATGAGGTCAAAACCCCATCAAGGGACGAATGAAGAATTATACATCTGAATAATAGGGTTCTGCCACAGTGCTAATCACTAGACTACAGAAATAGTTTTGTTTAATGATAAGATCAATACAAAGACTTCTTCCATAGAAGGAAGCGATTAATTGAAGAAATTTCCTTCACAATTTATTTATCATGAAACTTTTCCACTAAGGTCAGGATTTTTTCTGAGGAAATGATTACATTATATCTACAGTTTTCAGAAATTACCCATTGTTGCACAAAATATTTAGAGGTGACTAAACAAATTCACATACAACTTAATACATTAAAGATATAAACAGCTACTTAGTAATTCTATGTTCAGATGTAGCGTTCACAGAAAATACGTATTTTTTAGAGAACAATTACAAGTCCTTACTGAAGTTGTTAAGTGGTTCCAACAGACAGAAACAAAAAGACCACTAATATTTCTGTCATTGCCTTCAAGTACAGTGTAACAGCTAAACAATCACAGAAACACCAGGCAGTAAGTCTCAAAATCTCCTCTTTCTTTACCAGGTCAGGGAAAGAAACACCCCTAGATCATCCTTGATTCAGTTTTCCTTTTAAGTACCGTCAGCAGAAGTCAAATGACACCATTCTCACCCTTCTTCAAAATGTGCCTTGCAAATTTTCCTAGTAAAGGAGCACTGTAATTGAATAAAATATTTTGTAGCTGTTGAAGAATGATAATTTATCAAAAGAACATCTCTCTCCACCTTAAAACTGGATTTCAACAACAAGTCCAGAACCTGAGTTTCTCTGTTCTGGAATTCTAGGCAAGTGCAGAGTTAGGACCACAATACAGACTGTGACAGTTATTTCTCTCCACTTTCACTGTGTTTAATTCAGCATTAAAATATAACCTGCTAAAAAGTAACATCAAATAAGATAAATAAGGGACTGTTACCATAACAAAAAACTAGGGGAACAAAATCAAGCTAGAGAGTATTGCAAAGCAAACATTTAAAAAAATCCCATTCTCCCATCATCATACTCAAACTCACTGTACAGTCCCATCCACCCCTGTCCATCCTGTCACTGGCTTTTCACAACACAGCACAAAATTAGTTGTGCACCGGTAGGTTTGAAAACCTGGCAGATAAGCTTGGAATTTATACCCTTAATGGTCATAACAATTACTGCTTAAAACCCTTACTGAATACCTACATTGTTTAGAAGAAGCACTAAGTTCACCTCAAATCATCATAAACATAGGCATAGGAGGAGAATAAAACTCTTAAAGCACTCAGCAGGATGACGCAGAGAGGTCAGCTATGATTTGCTTTAATGGTTCATATTCCAAAGGGGTTTTTTTAAGTGTTGGGGGGGTTGAGGTTTCTTTTTGGTTTGTTTGGTTTAGGTTTGTTCTTTTTTTTTTTTACAACTTCTTAAGATACAATTAATTTTTATATTTCAAAGCCAATTTCCTTAAGCAGTTAGAATAACAATGTTTTTTCTTGTTCTAACCTTATTAGAATGTTGGGGGTTTTTTATACACACAAAAAAAGGACTCACGTCTACTGTTATGCAATAATATCACTCTTCTCTTCCAAACAAAGGTAAAAGAGTTTCTTGATACAATCTGACAGAATTGGTCAGGCATGTTATTTAGAGGTAACACTATTTGAAGACAGGTTACCTTTTCTGAAAAGGCTAGGAAAAAACAACTTTATGATAATGTGTCTGAGCTATAGATCATGAGATATTTCCCCTTGTCCAAGTCAGCTTCACACCAAGTCAATCATAACGTAGGCACTTGGGATGCAAACTGAGACAATACTAATTACTCCCAAGTTATCCTGCTGCCATGCAAATCTAGAAAGGGGGTATCACAGATTTTATTTTCCAGTGCCAGGTCTCCTTCAACATGAAAGGACCTCATAACTCCCTTTTCCTTATTACTGCAAGACAAACTATCAGAATTTGAGATTTCTGCCAATTAGCACAACTTGGCTAAAAAGTTTTACCAACTGATTTTGACCCAGGCAGACAAAATGACTAAATGCACCGTCATGAGCTTCTGAAACTGGTGTAGTATAAGACCATAAAAACGGGGAATTTAACTTTTTTTAATGATCCGGTAGAGCATTTAATTAATATTCACTTCTGAATTTCGGTATTGACTTCCTGGGTAAACTTTCAGTACAGAATTTGAGTTTGGGTCTCAGATCCTCTTTCCACATTAATCAAACCAAAAGCTCTCTAGGAAAGCATCTGTTCATGGTGCTTGTGTCTTAGCAGTGCTTCACAAAGCACAGCTCTGACTTATAAGACATCATGAAAATGTTGTAATATTTAATATATTTGTTTCCTAAACTTAGACAAGGTTTCTTTTACTGAAACAAATTCCTATGGGTTTAAAACTTTGTTGTATTTGAACAGCAACCCCATTCAACATTTGTTAAGACTGTTATGACAAAATGCAGCTATATAAATAATAAATATACAGAAAAACGTAAAGCCTTTACATCCTGAGCACATATGAAAAGAAAGATATATGGGGAATAATTGGTTTTATTGAGAAACTTCAGTCTTATTTTCCTTTCTTCTGCTGATAGATATTTCTGCCTCCTACATGAACTTTAGCCTGTGTATCATGATTCTGACAGTACTTCTATCAAGAAAAAGGGTTAAGTATTTTGGGGGGTTTCTTTTGCTGTTGTTGAATATCCTACACGTCAGACTAAAATCTAACCTGACTATTTGTGTTAAAACTGAAGAATGCAACAGAACTTTATAACTTGGTTCCATGGTAATAACCAGAAGTTAAAGCTATATAATGAAGCATTCTTACCATAATGAATGAGTGTGTTACATTAGGATTTGTACTAGATAACTGTGTTTGCTATTAGAAATAGATTCTCCTGTGAAGACAACTTTCATGAAAGTAACTGCATCTGTAGTAGGACTTCTGTAAGCACAGATAATTTAGCCACCATACTCTTGACTACTGTACTGGGTAATGGGGAGAGGAAATGAATTAAGTCAGTGATTCCAAAGTGACAGCTCAGTGCTCTGTGATCATCCAACTGAACAAGCTACAGCGGAATATCAGATTCCATAAATGGTGGCATATATCCACATATAATGTGGTTTTGGAAAGTCAAATGTTGCTGGCTCCATCTTAAAGCAATTTTCCAGGTCGTCTTACGTACTCCAAAGTCAGATGAAGCAGTGTTATATACCTGTCAGAATGTTATGTACGCCACCTCTCTTCTGTGGCATTTTTGCATCAGTGCAAGTTAAATTTCCAATCACAGTTAATCGAAACCATTATGTTGTCAAGATATTTCATAATATTAACAGTGGATTGATAGTCTTTTCATGTTACTATTTCAAAATACTTCTCAAAAGAAGTGTTTTGCAATTTACTATGTTAATTAATGCATTACCAGATCTATTGATTTTAAAAGAAAATGTTGACACTAATATAATGCTTTTCTTATAAAATGTATTCCCTTTTCCAGAAGACTGGTTTAACCTGGTTAAATATAGGGGACTATAGCACAGTAGGACAAGAAACAAAACATCATTTTCATTTTGCTTTTTCAACTACTATTAATAAAGCCGAAATATACCTCCCACACAAAAAAATCTCTTTACTTCTAACTGATGTCTCTATTCAGTGAAATGTTATGAGACTTCACTGCTGCAATGGTCAATTAAAATAATGGTTTTGTATAACTACAGAAAGAAAATATTTTGAGGAAAGGAAAAAAAAATGCATGAAGCTTTGCAGTACAACTTCCCTTGACCTTGCTTTAATAGACATCAGTACTAAAGTCTCTATATGTCTGTGTTAAAAATTTTCTGGAAAAATCTTATCCATAGACCAATAGATAATAGTCCATGCAGAAGTAGGAAAGTAGGCAATGTTTCATACAAAACTTGGATTTGTTTTTTAATCATTCTCACAGAACACTGGATCTGTCAATAGAACTAATAAATTTCTGACATTTAAATTGCAAGATTAAAATTAATCTTTGTCTGTTTATTATCCAATATTGATTTATCCATGCCAGTTTAAGGGTAATTAGTACAGCAATAGAGAAACATCCTTATCATCCTATGTCAACTCCTATCGGATATGCAACAGAAAAATTGCGTGCAAGATGTAAAACATTAAAGTCATCCCAAAAGCACCTACTTCCTGTGATTTCCTGTCAATGCTTTTAACAGTTTTAAATGAAAAGCAACACCCTGCTTTCCACTCATTATTCATAAACAGCGAAGAAATTACTTTAAAATTCAATTATTTGCTACAAAGTTTTCTAAAATGGAGAAACTTCAAAGAATATTTATTCATTCATGCAAATTTGCTCTTCAGTATTTTATCAAACTACTAAGTGCATTACAGAAATCCAGAAGTATCATAATCTCTGCATCAGACATATGATTGGGAAATGAAATCTAGCAGTTTGTGTAACATTTAGTAAGACAGTCAAAAATAAATGAAATTATCAGATTCTGCATTAAAAGTGGATATCTTTGTCTCACTATAGTGCAAATGAGCAAGTGTTACTTCAGAACATGAACCAACTCTAATCCTTATATTTTAAAATCATATTTAAATAACTTATTATGGCTAAACTCTGCTTATATCAAAAATCAACAGAAAACATACAGAATCATGAGTCTGTGTTTCCTTTGCTGTCTTTTGAGAATTCTACTTACTGAAGTACTACATGTGTATATACTTGCATCCTCGGGAAAAACTTACATGATCTATTTCCATATAAACAGATTCGTATGTGGACCTTCAGTTCAGGAGTTTACAGGCAGAAAGCACAATATTAGATAATTGTTATGAGAAACAATATTTTTCCTGAAAATTACTGGTTCACATTACCTTTCTACACAAATGAGAAAAGGAACAGTTCACTAAATTTCATGTCTTTTACCAAGAAAAAAAAATAAAATTAAAATGTCAGGGCTTACAGAATTGGATACAATTAAGGTTTGGGAAATAAAATATAATTCTGCAGTCACACACATAAGAAAAGACCTGACTGCTAAGTCTGAAAATTTTTACTACAGTTTCAGCATCATTTTCCCGTCTTGAAAGTCATACAGACTCGGTCTGCAAATAAGAGTATGTCATTCCAAAACTGAAAAGACATCTAGAAACCTGGAAGTGCTACAGAGAACCATATAAAAACCAGAATGCCTCCTAACGCGTAAGAAGTTGCTTCAGCCAAATTTTTGCTCCATCTGTAACTGTTACTACTACTAAATATGAATTGTATGCACATATCTGGTCCTGCCAAGGGGAAGGCTTGACAGGATTTCATTTGTACTCAATAGCATCTGACCTTGAGCCCAGAAAATTCCCTAGAGGACTGTGGCAGGCAAGTTTTTTCTGTTTTGCTTTAATTCTAAAGCCTATTCCTCTTCCTTCAAAAAGATCACACAATTAGTTTTATATTAACAATATGCCTGCAACATATATTAGCCTTTGCATTTCTTGTAATAAGGCAGTTGTCTCTAGTTCTGATGAAGTTTCATTTGGCTCTCCAACAGAACAGGCTCTTCCAAATACGTTATTTTCAGCCTTGAAAATAGCAGACTACATCTGTCCACAATTAAACCAGTGTAAATGTGGATTGACTGCACTAACTTCAATTACATTACAAACAAATTTAACTTTTTGCTTTAAAGTGCTACAAATTCCTTAGATTTTTTTCCTTATGACCTGTTTTTTGACATTTTCATAATGAACCACACTACGCATTTTTTAACCCAAAGTAGTAAGGAAGGAAAGATAATTCAAATAACACATTTGTCAACAATTCTGTAAGCTAAATTAGACTAAATGCTTTTTAGTCTTTTTCCTTTTTGCTAGCAAATAAAGACATTTGTTTTGTTTTCACAATACTTGATTGTGTTTCAATGGCACTTTGAACTGCTTATCATAGTAGACATACTCCTGTCAACTTTTCCTACATGGAGATTTTAAAATACAAATGGATTACTTCAAAATAAATAAGCAAGCACCAAACACATCTACCTTTTTTAGTTATATTGAGCAAAATAGCTTTTCTCCCATTTTCAAAATACTTGTCCTCTAATCTAAGAAGTAGAAAATATCCAACAGAGAGAAAATAAACTGTCAATAATACTGTATTCCCAGTACAAGATGAAAGATAATGCAGTAGAATTACTAAATACACACATTCATGTTTAATCAAGGTTTCCCAAGTGAAACTCATGTTTTAGCTGAATTCCTTCTAGTCAGCTATCATTTCTATGCAGTGTTAAACCACCTTTTTACATCTCTTGAGCTGAAACAAATCCAGCATCCAAGACTCATAACAGAAGTTCAGGAGGTACTTACAGTCTTCCTTTATTATCACTTCATTTAATGTCTAAACCAGAATTCTTGGACATAACTTTGTACTTTGTAAGAGAAGGACTTTATATCAGCCACAAGATTCGCTACATTAGGAAATAAAAGGCAGACACATAGCTTTCCGATGGCATAAGAGAAGCAAAGATGCACGGCTTTCTTTTTAACCTGAGAGATGACAGCACATCACTGTTTCTCAAAGTACACTTCCTAGTGTTTGTTTCTATGTATGGGTAAAGCACCAGAAATTACAGCACATTTCAGGCTAACAAATCTCATAAATGAACTGCACCTTTAAGGCTCATAGTGCTTTTCGTTGTCCTTATATAGAATCTGACAGCATATAAAAAAGCAGGTTTACTCCTTTGGCAGGCTCCCCCCACTCCTACTGAGGACTTGGAATCAGTAATAGACATTATCCAGCTCCAGCATTTTATTGCCTTTCAGTCGAAGACAACTCTGATGATCTTCTTTAGTGACTCCCTACAAAGTTTCCTTGACAAGCAGATCCCTTTCTCCTTTCTCCAATCAGCACTCCTAGACTGGAGATAGCCTAACATTTACAGAAATCATGCTTTTGTGGAATAGTGTTTAAAGCAACCATCTCTGCCACTAATTGACCCCTGTTATCCATTATAAATTTAAGATAAGAAAAAGGAGGAAGTTAGCCAATTTTACAATAAAAGTGAGGTAGGTAGTCTTACACAGAAACACCGTTCCTCCTCTGAAACAGAGTCCTTGAATCTATCATTGAAACCTCCCAGTCTGGTACCATCTGACACATTCAATCCAAAAAGAAAATCTGGTCAAGATCAGAGAACAGGAAGGACCAAGACTTTTGAAAGTTCAAGAATAAAGCTGCTGAGCCAATAACAAAAAACATTAAGTCCCTCAATTTGCAACAAATGAGATGAATAACCAGCTGGGAAATGGTCAGTTCATCTTACTGTGTTTAAATTTGTATCAGGTGCTAACAACTATCACATCAGAAGAAACAGAATAGCATGCCTTTGTACCAAGTGAACTGGTTGAAATAATCTCAAGAATAATGTAAGTCTAGAGAAATGTTATCATCACTACCAACCTCCAGAGTTCCCATAAAAGTAAACACATGCCTTTGCAAATGCCTATCAAAATTCTCTCTGTAGATTTTTTTAATAGCAACTACATATTAAATTTTCATACACTTCAGGCTGTCATTATTTGCTGAAGAAAGACTGGGAATCTTGAAATCTGAATCCAACAATATCAAATGGTGACACCTAAGGTACTGTAAAGCCATCACTGAATAAAAACAAACAAACAAACCAACCAACAACCAACCAACCCCACACCACTCGGAATCGACAACTGTCTCTATTTTTAAACTACTTCCCCTCAATTTTTCTTCTGGGCAAGCCAGACAGCATGAATGCTTTCCACTGTAACACATTACAGTATGAAATTTTTGAAAACTGCTCAGTTTAATCTCTCAATGGTCTCAAAATTCTATTGGTCAAAAGAATCTGCATTTCAGCAATGTCTTAAACTGTTTCCTCTATGCTTTCTGTGTTACTGATGAAATCATTGGAACTACCTGAAAATAATGGCATTACTGTGAAGTCACAAAAGAATAAATGAGGTTCCTGAATTGTATAACAACATCAGGGGTGGGGTGGTGGGGGGTGGTTCTTTCACATCAACAAAGAAAATTGTAAACATTATTTAAACCTTCTAGTGACTAGATGCAGTTCATTAATTAACTCCATTGGGTTTTAGAATCATTTTCATACCTAACACGTTCATTGTTTTTTTCACAAGGGTTTACCCAATGGGGATCACATTATCAGTAAAATAAAAACATGAATTATGTGATCTCTTCATACATGGTTCTATTTAATATATTGTATTTTATTTCACTGTGATATTGTTAGCTTGAGAAAAGCTTGTCATTCTTGATATCCTACCCTGTAAATCAATATCAAATTGTGATGCCAGTGAAGACTTTTTTTTCTAATTATAGTATATATATTCAAAGTATTTCTATTCTATATAGAGGTAAATTTATATAAATACCTATATAACACTTAAATGCCAATATTCACACTGAGTCAGATGTTGCTGTAATATTAAACCTTATTTAAAACAAAATGCGAAGAGAATTGCTACATACTGATCACCTGTAAATGAGACCTAATAAAGCTCTTTACAATTAGCGTGCTAATTCTAAAAGTGCAACAAAAAGTTACGTTCCAAGCTTTTTCACATATTCCTATACCTCAAATAATGAGAAAGACAATAAAGTAGAGAATTCCCTTAAAAGTGCAAGCATCTAATGTCAGTATTCGTAACCATACTGGATAAGACAAAGTCTCTCAATTCAGTGCTTACTTTGTGGCAAACCAAAAGTTTTCAGACTTCAGTTTCTGCTTATTCCTGTAGTTCCATATCAGTGAATTAACTCATGTGACTAATTCTCAACTAGTAGTATAAGTGTCATAAAAGCAAATTTAACATTTTTTAACCACAAGATACATTCTCTTCAGGGAAATAAGATCTCACATAGGCAGGCTTTTCATTTATAAAACAGTGGGTTTGGATATGCAACAGAACTGCATCATTAAAAAAATAGGTCTTTCATATCAAGAGCCATCAGCTATAAAGAGACCATGAGCAACTAGTGTTGATGCCCAAGGCTCTTTCCAAAAGAGAATACATAATGAGTCTAATGGGCTGAATGGCAAGGAAAAATTCAGATTGTTTATCTGTCTGCACCTATCAGGCGCAAAAGAGATGAAAAGGCAGAAGTGTGGAACAAAAGCACTAAGGCAAAGAGCCTGTATAGTAGAGAAATATTTTGATACATGAATATGCCATCTTAAATTGCAAAATATGGAAGTAAAAATAATTCATATAGAAATATAATATGTGTGTATAGATATACATATTTATATAAAGAGGACATAATAGGCATTTCATAATACTAGATAGACTTAACTGTATAGGACAAAAATGGACCTGAAAATGTACAGTGGAAGAACTTTTAAAAAATTCTCTATATAAAGTGAATTTCTGATTTCAGTTCTTTTTAAGAATTGATTTCAATAAGTCTACGAAGCAAAAATTACTTTTAATACTAGCTTCCATGGAAATAAAGGGAGAGTAGGAAGTTTAGTTACATGTTCAAAAATCACCCAAAGTTACTGTCATAGCTGAAAACAGAAACCATACCAAATTTCCAGTCCTGTGCTACATTTACTGAATCGCACTGCTTGCATTATTTTTCCAGGATGCCAGAAAATACTTAGGAAATCAAGAGTTACTGTTATGGACTATACCACCTATTGCAATTCCTCTAGCTGATACTTTAAAGAGGGGACAGTTTTCTCCCCAACTAAGTCCTCCAATGGATTTAAGTCAGTGGCTGGCAATCTTTTCCAGTCTGGAGACCCCTAAAAATTTTCTATTGCACTTACAAACATCAAACATCAACTGTAAACCTATAAACTGTTGGCTTGGTTTTCTTAGTTACTTTCCACAGCTTTCCACTACAGCAAATTGAAAACCATTAAACAACTCACCCAAAACAACTCTGCAGTATTTACCATGAGAAAAAAACAAAGCAAATCTGAAAAAGTAATCTATAGGGAAACATTCCTACTGCAATTTTCTAGCCTGATAGAAAAAACTTAGATTTCTCAAACACATTTCTGTTAGTGACATGCAAGCCTTTTATTTCAACATGCTGCTTTATGTTGCTGTTCTGTAACATGGAAGAACTTCTGGTTTTCATGCATTTCATTATTTGCAGTAATATACTACAGTCATTTAAGTACAGCAGAAAAAGACTTTAAAATCTAGTCTGGCAGAGTGCCGCTTGATCACATTCATTGAAACAAATCCTTAGACATAAGCAATGACAAACTCTGCTCAGGCCTTCACTGAGAACAAAAAAAAATTGCAGCCTTGAAAAAACCCAAAATGTGAGCCAACTGCTGTCACATTCAAGAAAGATCCTGCTGAATTCTTTCTTTTTTTTTTTCTTTCATACCTGTGTTGGGTTTCCATACATAATACTATGCCAGGCTGTTGAGGGGTAGGAGAATGTGACAGTTTAGCTTTGTTTACATTGCTTAGAACAGAACATGGAATTGTCCGATTTAGCTAAAACAATGGAACTGATCATTCCAGGTTCTGTTTACATATGTATGGTTGCTAAGTCATAGCATAGCGTAAAAATGGTAGTATGCAGCACTGTTCAGACAGTCCAATGCCACCTAAAACACATACAGATCAAGTGCCCTAACGGCATGCTCTGTTGATTGTTCTAGTTCAAAATTCTCCGTTTAAGGTTCACCTTTACAGTATTTGGGTTGGATAGATAAAAAAAAAATAAAATAAAATCAAAACCAAGGCAACCAAGCCCACAAGGCCAGATCTCCTTTTTAAATCTGTTCCTCTGGAAATGGAAGAAAAAAAATGATAAAATTAAACAGCTCGCAAAGATGTTGCAAACATTTTGTATTGACACTAAAAGACAGACAATATATTCTTGCTTGTTACCAAGTTACCTGGCTATACTTTCTCAAGGTACCTTCAGTACCTTCAGAATGTGTATTGTGGGATTAAACATAATGGTTGACTTAACAAAGAAAATACTGCATCTCCGTGCAAGAGCTTAGCATTCTTCTATCCTTTGCAGCAAGCTCATGACAGTATCACATTTTGTATATGACAACAATCAGATGGCTCACTAAATCTACTTATCTCTACAGAAGTAATTTTTGCAAGATTTTACCCTGACGGGCATAAATCGTTTTTTTAACAGTATGTAGGAGTCTCACGTTTTCCAGTGAGAGGACTGTGAGCATCTGACAGAACTGGATGTCTTAGTTTGCACGCAGTGAAGAGTACCTGTCTATGAAAGGCAGAATCAGGTTCCACACTTCACCTTAGTTCCTAATGTGGTATCCCCATTCTAAGCAGCAACAATTAACACTGTGTTTGAAATTATTTTTTTTTTTAAGTTTGGACTAGAAATAGAGGAAGAATCTGATGTTTCCTTTTCCATTCTACACTTACCCCACCTCAATTAAGTTAGTTTTGTGAGCCCATCTCCATGACCACAGTAAAGTGGCTCAGTAGAAGGTATGGAATTACATTGCAGAAATTGCATTTTCACCCATCTATCCTAGCTAGCTATGCTGAAAAGCAGCAATCTTCACAAGACTGAAAGAAGCAGCAGGACTGCTTCAAACTTCTGAGAAGACCCATCCCTTCCCTTCTTGAAAAAAAAATTAATAGCTCTCTCCTTTTCTCCCACCTTCCCTACTCAAACATTTCTCCTATCCCCATCCTGAGATGGGAAGGAGGGAGCAGGACCAGTCTGAGCAGCCATGCTAGTTTCCCCCCTTAAACTCACACCATTTTGCTGTACACTTCTAGAAGACTCTGAGAACTTTAAACATCTAGGTGAAACACATGGAATAGGCAGTTAATATTCCCTAATTTTTACTAATTTTTTCACAACTACTTTGTCCTAGTTTCTACCAGTAGATTTCCTGCTCCCTTTTCAGAAAGACAAGCAGGTTGTGTACTATTACTCCATATTGAATCAACCCTTATAAACCTTACCAATAAGGAAAACTATTTAAAAAAAAAAAAAGGATATATTTTCTAGGGAATATGTCAAATTTGACTTGTTAGTCCTGGATGTCAGTAGCTGGCATTTTAACTGATTCTGACTGAATGGCATAACAGTCTTCCAGCAGCAGGACAGACATTACACTCCACACCAGAAGTGGGACTTTCAGCAGCTTTAGTGGTAACCTGTGAAGTTGTCTCTCCTGCAGCATTTGAAGCTGAAATAAAACATTAATTACAACAGAGAGGAACCCCCTGAGCCAAAGATTGCACATTTAAGGAACTACATAGAACTACTGAAGCCAAGCAGAATATGCTGAGAATATCTCTCAGGAGACTTGTACATATTCAAGTAACTATCAAGTAATATTAAAAAAACTCCACAACTGAATATTTAAGAAGCAAAAAGGAAACTGATTGTGACAGACAACATTTTGTATAGAAACTAATAATTTTTTTTTGTTAAACACCAAAATGGAGATTTTAAATTATTTTTTTAACCACGAGCATCAGTTTGTTCCATTTACCCCACACCTCAGAACAAATCATTGATGTCAGAGGTGCACACACACATATGCAGAGTAACCTTTAAAAATATCTCATCACATCAGTGTCTTGATTACAAGCACAATTTTATCAAATACACTGAATACAAAAATATTAAACAATATTATCAACTGCATGATGAGAGTAGACTTCTGCATGGGAACCACATAAATGCCTTAAGGGGGAGCCATCTGTCTCCTCCAGTCAGCTTTCCAAATAAGCTTCACTTGCAACACTTGTGTCCAATATCTTTTGTTCGATATCTGACTATCGTCAGTGGACCACAGGCAGAAGGTAAATCTCCTCTGCACCACGCCCTTTTCATCAGGATGCAACACAGCGGCATTAGAAGGAACGCTGCAGTATTTACGTACTTTCCTTCTAGCTATACCTAAGAAAGTAGTAGCAAGGTCTTTTTCTATGTTTAAAATTAATAGAAGTGATACAGTCTTACTAGTATTTTTAAACACTAAAGACTTGATAACTACAATAGTAGTTTCCCTAATCCAGCTTTGCTGAATACTAACGATGTTCTTGACTTTCTCCAAATACTCACAACATTCAAAACTTAACAGAAAACTTCTTCTCGGCCTCACTAAGCGATAGGACAAGGGGCAACGGGTGCAAGCTGGAGCATAGGAGGTTCCGAGTTAATGTGAGGAAAAACTTTTTCACTGTGAGGGTGACAGAGCACTGGAACAGGCTGCCCAGAGAGGTTGTGGAGTCTCCTTCTCTGGAGACATTCAAAACCCGACTGGACGTGTTCCTGAGTGATGTGCTCTAGGTGGCCCTGCCTTGGCGGGGGGGGGTTGGACTAGATGATCTTTCGAGGTCCCTTCCAACCCTTGTGATTCTGTGGTTCTGTGAAAATTATTTTTAAACGTTTTTGTTCTTCCTCATTTTAATGACAGAATGCCATAGATACCTTAATTTAGCCAAAAAAAAAAAAAAAAAAAGGAAGTGGTAGATGTCAAAAATGTCAGCTGAGTATATTTATTCCCACTGTAGGAAAAGTCACATGCCTTATACTAATATCAGAAAAGATTCTAAAATCTTGGCCATCTATCCAGAGGTCACAGAAGTCACTGCAGCATAGAAGAAAGTTTCAGAAGATAACTTTACAGTAGGCGACCCCTATAGCAGCAGCTATAAGCTGACTGAAACACCACAGAAACAGCGTACATTAGACTACATAGAGATCTAGCTTACAACAGGAAAGTTTTAAAATTTCTAATTATAATTAAGATAAATATTTATTAATTGTATCTGTGATGTATACACTTAATTTTCTATTTCTCTACTTTGTGAGCTAAGAATTCAAATGCAAGGATTTAAGCCAAATTAAGTCCACTTCTCAGTATAGTTCATGCCATACATTAATGAAACACACTGTTTAGCCTTGATTTGATTTTAGCATGTATGTGGCGACCTTATGCTCATCTAACATAGAATTATTTAAAACTGGTAAAATTGAGGAGAAAAAATTACTATTTATGTTTGATTAGCCATACCTTTCATGGGAGACTTAACAGAAAAGAGTTTAAGATTGGCCTATGTTAACACTAAAAGCAAGCTGATGGAGAAATAATTAGTCAGCCTCTTTCTTCCCATATTACAATGTCATAGCTGATAATAAAGTAATTTTTTGGTCCTACATATCTCCTCATACTTAGAAATTAGCATGTTCTTGTTTTTATTCTCTTAAACACTGATTTAATTTTTCTTTTATTTTACAAGACAAGATCCACTGAAATTACAGCAGTTTCACAATACACAAGGTACCTATCTTAAAGGTGTAGTAACAGCAGAAATTCTACACCTACATTGCAGAGTTGAATGGTCCAACGCTAAAGAAACACGTACACTAAAAGAACTTTCTCTCCCACAGGATGGTGGGCAGAAGTCCACCCCTTGATCCAAAGCAAAAAAACCCTGCAAAACATTCCTCGGTATTGACAATAACAAATAAATATTGAGAAAAAGAAAGCACCTAAATGGAACTTAAACTAGCTGCAGTTACCATAGAAACCAGCAGAACTTACTCAACACTTCCTACTCTATTCCATTATCATTCAGTATCTCATGAACTGAAATGGAGAAGTATTGTTTCTATTCCTATGGAAACCCTGGAAGTAGCCCACATCATTGTCACAGGAGATTAAAGCAACCTAGAACATATCTCTTGGATTCATTTATGTTCCACCAAAGCCTATAAGAGATTAAAAGTAACTAAACAGACAAAGTCCATTCCTCAATAGAGAGAAGCAGAGTCTAAATTATTCCCTATGAATGGTAGGTAAGTATAAATGTTAGCAAGCAGTTTACAATCTGCGAACAATTGCGATGAATGGATCTGTACCAATAAGACTATACCCTTTAGTCCTTATGACATTTCTCTTATTTGTAGAGTGTAAGAAAAGGGAACTTTTATATAGATGTAATAGTATACAATCTAAAATGCATACACAACTCCTTCCATCTCAGAAGACACAAAACCATCTGCTACACACAGATTCAGATATATACATACTGTTAAATAAACAAGATCCATGAATATTTGAATGACTATGTATTAAAAGACAGTTCCCCATCACTCCCTTCTGACTAGATAAACGTCTCCTTTTTCTACTCTATTAATCTAAAGTCATACCTTTAGATTTACACCTTTAGACTGAGCAAACTTCTGATCTCGTGATTGGAAGATATGGCTGCAAGCTGTAAAAAATGATCCTTAGAGCCACTTCAGTTGTCTGTCTAGCACAGAGAGAAATCTCTGACCATGTTAATAGGAGATGCTTTTTAGGAAGAATAGGAAAGAACAGTAACTTTCTGTAGTCCATTCCACTCATACAGTATTTGGAATGGATATGTTGGAAGATTACCCCTTGCCATACTCTAAGAGCTGTTTGGTATCTGTCCATCTGTCCAATGCATTTTTTTCAACCTGTTGACACTGTCTACACATTCTCTCTTTAAAAAAAAATCCAGAAGTTCATTGATCGTCAAATTAAATAAAACCCACTTTTTAAAACTCTGTTTTAAGTCAACCTCTAACAAATTTCATAAACCACCCTTGTTTTTAGAATCTTGGTGGCATCAATTGTTCACCAACTTCCTTTTCGAATGCTGACCATATCCCATATCAGCCTTTTCTCCAAACTGAAAACTCCCAGCAATTTTTACCTTGTAAGGCTGTTGTTTTGCATCCTTTTTGCTTTTGTTGCCTTTCTCTGTCCTTTATTCTGTCACTCTTAAGATATAAAAATAAGGACTTCACACAGTACTCAGATGTGGGTTTATAACGATTTTTTTTTTAAGTAACAAAATTATGTCCTCTGTCTTGTTTTTGATGAGCCCAGGGTCAGTCAATTATTTCAGAGAACTATCCATAATAAGGCCAAAATCTTTCCTCAGCTATATCTACCAGTCCTGGCTTCACAATCATGTAAGTGTGATTATTTACACATACACACACACCCTTGGTACACTGCCTTCCTTTTACATACACTGAAGTTCACCTGCCACATAGTTGCTGCCATGGATATGAATGTGCTACTAATTTCTGCACTTTGAGGCCATCATCAGCTCCTTTATGTTTTGCTTTCTTCATGCATAAAATAAAAAGAGTCACCTGCCTTAAGAGACAGTTGTATATTTAATTTATTAACAGCTACTTACTGTTCTGTCATGCTCAGGGACATGTAAAAAAGCAAATTAATGGTTAATGTGATTAGATAACTTATAATCATAATAGTGCTCCTGAAATCTTTAGCAGTCCCAAACATTCAGGTAAAATCTCATTTTTATGCTAGGTATTGGAAGCAGATTCAGTACTGAGTACAAAAAAAAGGTATGCTCTCTTTCCTGAAACAGGATGACATTAAACCTGGTACTGCAATTTTAGTGTATCTTTCGAGATCTTTCAACCACATCCTAAGAAACTCCAATTTTGCTTTAACTTTTGTGAACTATATACTTGCTGATGAAAAAAAAGTCTTGATATGGGTCTTGGTTCAATGTATATGTAAAAAAAAAATTAAAAAAATCAAACCCAAAAAACTAAACTACCAAGGACATGGAACATCCTGTGGTTCCTGCCTGTGCCGACTTGGAGGCTGAGAAAGCCTTCCTCCTTCTCCTCTAGTTCAGAAATCTAGAGCACAATACAAGGGCTAATGTGGCACTAGTTATTTTTGCCTAACTAGGAGAACTTATAGGCCACACCAAACTTTTCTTAACTGTCTGTGAAGAATTGTAATGTCATAACAAATAGACTGCAAAAAAAATCCTATCATCCAAGAATGAATGTGCTTCACTGCTGAAAAACTAACATCAGATTTGGATTTGTAAAATCTTTGGAATACTATGAGTATGAAAGACTAAATCACTGAAGAACACATTCAACTTCTATTGTCAAGTCAATTAATTTCATTCTACATTAAGGCCATTCAGATTAACTGCACCCTAAGAACATTATAGGTGCTCAGATAAAAACTGTATGTTAATTTCACAACAAAATTAATTGCAAGATGTCTCCAGGGTAACAGGGTCCCTCAATGGAAAGAAAAATAAAGACCAAAATTTACAGAAGCTTTGTTTATCCTTGATAAAGCTTGTTAAACTCCATATTCAAATTCTGATATGTTTCATACTCAAGGTTGATCAAGGTTTCTCTGCTTGCTTTGCAAATCTAGTAACATAGCTGATATTGTCAAGAACACTGTCAAAAAAAATCTGTGTGTGTACCAAATGTACCTGCCCTCTCCAAACTCGTATCTGTCAGGGATACCAAATTATCCTTTGAGCAGCTATTCTCATTAAAATCATAAGAGAACCGTTACTGCGTTTGGAAGCAGGGAGAAACCCCACATAATTTCTGTGCTGCTAAATTTCACTTTGGCTGCTAGGCAACTGTAACTTATTGCAAGAGGTGATTTTTCCACCAGCTCCCAACATTACAAAAATTTGAGTCCTCTCCTTCAGAAAAAAAA
>VWZZ01007200.1:0-15420 GCA_013399095.1 Psophia crepitans | reverse complement strand
AAAAAAAAACCAAAAAAACCCACAATACAACCTATTGTTAAGTTTTCAACTAGTTCTACAGCTACAATGTTGAAGAAGGCCTTCTAGTCTGTATTTTAAAGGTTGCCTACTGATTTACATCTGTTGTCTAAACTGAAAGAGTTGATTTCACAAGAGAATTGGGCAAATGGTCCTATGTTGATGTAAATGTCAGAATTTGTACTACAACTGCAGGGATATGAAGCTGTGATCTTTATGGAAAATACAGGGCAAAGTTTATTTTTACTGTTAGCCATTATTTTCTTCACCTGTGAGTAGCCAAGAAGTTTAAATATTAAACTGGTAATTATAGGAGCAGCCACTATATAAATATTTGTTCCAACACCCACAAAGCACCTGAAAATGTTGACCTGATAAATTAGGAAGTTGTTTTGCCAGGTTACTGGGGAAAAAATAAAAGCTAGACTAGGCATGTCAAAGATATGGTGACAGACTCCAGCAGAAAGAGGTCCAAAAAATATTCAGTTTTGGTTCCACAAGCAGCACTTGACATTTGAGTAAGACTCCTTTCAGAGAAAATGACTGTCCAGGTAAGAATAACGATGAGAGTTTTTTTCCATGATCAGAAAACACAAATAAGACTCTGCCTCACACTGACATGTGTTCAACACTTTGCTAACTTGACTCATTCACTTGTCAAATAAACCCAGGCAGCAGTTACACAACAGCCTTCAGGTAATCATGCTGAACTAAAGATCAATTACAACTCTTTTCCCACATCCATTTTCAGAAGACCACTTCTAAAACTTCTTTGTAAACACTGGATGTATAAGATTGATTTTAATTTAAACTCTCACAGTGTAAAAACGTACTATAATTTCTTTAGCCACAGATATCTTATACAATTTTGATTTCATAGCACTGTAAAGCCACCAGTTCTTTCTTTAGGGGGGAAAAAAAAAATAATTCCACACTTTGATTCAGAAATATAATAGCTGACAGAAACAGGTTGTGTCATCTTAAGAGGAATTCATGAGCAAGTCATAATATTTTCAAACAATATACTTTGATAAAAATATTGACTTGACTTAGCTACATCCTGTAACTACAAATAATGTAAATATTCTCACTAGCACAAATGTTCATTGAAGCAGTTAACCTTTAATAAACATAAGCATAAAGTAAAATTTAAATGAACAGTCAATGTTCATATTGGAAATAGTCCTCCAGAAATTACATCCTATCAATTCAAATCTTAAAACTGATGAGTGCTATATTAAAATAAATGCATCTTGTTTTTTAAACTGAACAAATTAGCTAACATACTCCATACATCACTACTTATTTCTCAAATGATTAGTCATATTGATTAGCCCAGATGTCTACAATACCTTCTGTTATACCTTGACAAGAATACAAATATACAATAAGAAATAATCTGATCCAATGATCTTGGCCAGCTGTCTACAAAATCTTTGGAAATAATCATCCTTATAAGATGCAATGGTAAACTACAAGTGCAAAAAAAAAAAAAAAGTACCCCAAAAGAAATAAACAAAGTCATCAAACAGAATTGGATAAGTTCTCTCAGTATATTGAATAAAAATACGTAGTAAAATGTTTTAAGTTTTGGTCTTGATTGTTGGTTTCTATTTGTGCTCACGTGTACCTCAGTAAAAGCAACACAGGCCAACTTCTGATTGCATAGCTAGTAGCACAGGACTTTGGTTTTGGGTGATTTCTAGCCTTGATACTTAAACTGGAAAAAGAAGCATGGCACTAAGATTTGTCATTTTTAATGCTGAAGACCTCAGGAAAACTTGCAAAATATTGATGTGTCACTTCTCATAAGAAGATCAATATATCAGTTTCAGATAGAAGACGTAACGCTAAAAGCAGTGATGGAACATACTTTCAAACTATTGATAGAGGTCAGTGTTTAACAAGCAAACGGGCAGAAGGTATTTTTAGGAAAAAATAATCAAAATATTCTTGCAGAACTAAACAAGACAGTAGCAATTGAGCCACCTCAACTTTTTGCTGTGAAAGATTTGATTGGGAAGTGCAATTTCTTTTCTTTTCCTTCCCTTCCTCCCACCCAAATACTTACTCTATAGGCCAGAACTGACCCATGGTAAAATCTCTCTTAAGCAAAGTAAACAATGAAGGACACAAATCCTGTTTTCACTTTAACCCAAACTAGTTCCAAAGCCTCACTGCGATTCTCAAAAGTTTTAAATGGGATTTAAATAACTTTTAAGTACATGCATTCTAACACAGAAACTAATCAAAACCACACAGGATACACCTTTTACTGCATTGAACTCCACAGAAAATCCTTGGCAATTAATTATGACTTGACAAAGCTATAAAATAATTGTTTTCAAATAAAATGTAAGCTGTATTTTTCAGTGGAACTTTCAACCATATATTATATCTGATTTGTGGCTCTGTTTGATACATAACTGTTCACGTTTGAAGGATTTCCTAAGTTAATAAAGGAAAAGAACATAAAATCATTACTAGTCTATTGAAAGTATCACAAATCCCATTGCATAGCCAATTCAAACCTGTCTTTACAGTTCTGACCATTATCTACATTTGTAACACTGTGCTTATTTTCCAAGTTGGCTTCCATTTTTGCTATCACAAAAGCACATATTTCAGCCCATAGTTTTATCACATAATATGAAATTACTAAACTCAAGTGTTTGTAGCACAGTTCAAAATCATGGTGCTAGAAAACATAAATAGGCTGGTGGGGTGGAAGTCAGTTTTTCTCACTTGCTGTCTCTGCTTCGCTCTTGCAGTGGGAATTAGTGTGCTATTTTACTTCCAAAAGAGAAAATTTGGATTCACTCAGCACCGATGCAACAAACCAGAAATCCTTCACTAAGGACGGAACACAGTGTTTGTTTATAAAATGTTCTTTAAAGTAAGAACATAGAAGAATCACAGAAAACTTACAAGTACTCTGCCAGTTAATGTCTGGGCAGATATCATGACTCCTGCCCAATCCTTCACGGAAGTCATCCATCCCACTTCTGCTGCCACATTCTCTTCTTTTTCATCTGTCGGTTTGCAGGCCCCATCTGCCTGTGTATCTCCACCGCCATTGATCTTCTGGGCCTCCTGCAAAGTAAGTATTTGGGTTAGTCAATGTTTAGCAATTTGACAGTAAAGGTCGGTGTACAGTCGTGGATAAGAAATTCTATTAAAAAAAGCAAATCAGTCTTCCTGGATTCCTGCTAGATGAAATGAAGCACCTACTTGGTCATATCTCTTTAGAAATAACAGAAATAGAAATGTTCTATGAGGTACCAGACTAACAATTAGATAGTAATACTCTCCTTTACATTAAATCTTAAAAACATATATTTGGCATCAAGTACACTATATGTTCCTTCCTTATAAGCAGCATAATTGCCAAGAGCTATGTATGCAACTATAG
Source organism: Psophia crepitans (assembly GCA_013399095.1). Lineage (NCBI taxonomy): Eukaryota > Metazoa > Chordata > Aves > Gruiformes > Psophiidae > Psophia > Psophia crepitans. The sequence continues at coordinate 11,990 of VWZZ01007200.1, read as the reverse complement.
AGCTACACGTGAGTTTGTCAGACATACACTGAAGGACCTTTTGATGTGTTAGTTCAAAACAACGTGTACTAGATGTGAGAACATAATTTATGTACGGTTTTAATTTACTATCACTAGAATTAATTATCTGAGTAAATCTTCACTGAGAAGCATGATGTTACAAGACAATAATTATCAAGTGTGAGGGGAACAAAATACACCATACAGAATCTGCAGGGAGCTGCCATGCCAGTGAACCAGTGTTTCAATGAAAGTGTTTAATATATCACAGGAATTCTTATGTCAGTAAGTGGCTCTCGCAGAACGGAGAGCTGGAATGTAAAGAGGAGCCTCAGCTGCACCAGGCTGACTGATGAGTCACATGCATTGGAATTCATATCGGTCTCTCACGGATGCTGCAGCAAGGATGTTGTGATCTGTAACCGCCTGCTGTGTGCTATAGTCACGGATGCTGCACAAAAATCAAGAGAAATTATAGGGAAAGCCAGCCTGGATTGTACATGTTTAAAACATATCATATGCAAAGTATCAGACTGTGCTGTGAGCATGCCTTTGGTGACAGCATAATACTAACAACTTCCTGAATACTTGACAAGTTATGCTAAATAGGCATATGGGAGGCAGCAAATTCTGTGCTGAGGCAGTACCGAGCACTTGAACTGCACCCATAGATCTATATTAATGCTTCAAGCACCCTGCACAGACCAACAGCTTGAAAGATCTTGTTTATAGATGACTTGCCTATAGGCCACTAAGCAGGAAATCAATCGCCATTAATCCGCTTTGGGATATCCGTTATACAAGCAAAGATGTTTGACGTTGGTTCAGTGATTATTACTACAGTAGGAATACTACACCACCACGGTCAAAACACAGAGCTGTGAGATGGCCTTGAGGACACAGCTGGACATAAAGGTAAGGGCGCTTCCTGAGAGCAGTACTGAACTAATAAAGCAGTTGCACTGAATCTGTCAGCAAAGGACAGTAGAGCAACACTAAAAATGTAATATGGAGACCAATAGCTGTTTTTAGAGAATCTCAGTATTGCAACTTAATTAGCTAATCAGATTCTTCTGTTAGTCTCCCTCCCAAAACATAGGCTCTATCTTCTGACTAGCAATTACAGCACAGTGCATGATGCAGCTATATTGATAATAACAAATTACTCAGAGTTACAACAGTAAATTCAGTACTTCCTAAGCAAATAACCAGCCAGAAAATAAAAGCTACTTAGTATTTGTATAACTGGACCTCATTCTCTAACAAATTTGGATACAGTGAATCGGATGTTTTGCACTCAGCATTGAAAGATATATACAGCATTGTTCACACACAGAGCACAACCTATAGAAATGAGATCATCACCTGGGACAGCGACATACGATACGGCACAAGGCACTTCCAGGAGAATAACACTTGGCTAGAGATAATTTGTGACCCATATCACCAAGCCATATACATCACTCCCAAAGTAGCCTTAGCCACCATCAGTGTTTTGATTATAAACCAGGAAAGAGAAACCTAGCTTCTTGTCCACTTTCAGTGGACAGTGAGGTGGATTGAGAACTGGCTGAATGGTTGAGCTCAGAGGTCCTGGTGGACAACAAGCTCTCCATGAGCCAGCAGTGTGCCCTCATGACCAAGATGACCAACGGTATCCTGGAGTACATCAAACAGAGCGTGGCCAGCAGGTCAAGGGAGGTTATCCTCCCCCTCTACTCCGCCCTAGTGAGGCCACATCTAGAATACTGTGTCCAATTCTGGGCTCCCCAGTTCAAGAAAGGCAGGGAACTACTGGAGAGAATCCAGCTGAGGGCTACCAGGACTGGAACAGGTTCAGAGAGACAGAAAAGGTTCAGAGAGATGGGTCTGTTTTGTCTGGAGAACAGAAGACCGAAAAGGAATCTGACCAAAACTCACAAATATCTAAAGGGCAGGAATCAAGAGGATGCAGTCAGACTTTTGAGTGCTGCCCAGCGACAGGACAAGGGGCAACAAGCACAAACTGGAACACAAAAAGTTCCATCTGAACACAAGGCAAAAATTCTGTACGCTGAGGGTGATCAAGCACTGGAACAGGCTGCCCAGAGTGGGTGTGGAGTCTCCTCTCCTGGAGATATTCAAAACCTGCCTGGACACAATCCTGTGCAACCTGCTCTAGGTGATCCTGCTCTAGCAGGGGTGTTGGACTAGATGATCTCCAGCGGTTCCTTCCAATCCCTAGCGTTCTGTGATTTTACTTTTTTTTTTTGAGCGGCCGTACATACCAAACATAGTAATAAAACAAAATATTGAAGTTTAGGCAACCCAGACATATCACTGAGGCCCTGGGGGCAGTCAGGCCTCACTGGGCCTGGCTGCTCTCCCCACACCCTGCCTCTGGCCCAGGACACCATTTCAACCCAGCCTAGCCTGGGGCCACCAGCTCCCCACAGCCCTATCCTACCCAGCTGTGGGCCCCACCGAGCATGGCCCCACCAGCCCAGCCAACCCACAGCTGTGTCTGGCCCTGGTTCCCCTCACCAGGCCTGATCCTTACCCTCACCCTGGCCTGGCCCCAAGGAGGTTCCTGCTGCCCAGGACTGGGCATGCCCTCTGCTCCCTGCCCAGGGTGGTGGGAACAAGAAAGCCCTGCCAGCCCAAGCATCCCTCAAGCCCTCAGGGAGCCCGCAGCCCTACAGAGCCCTGACAGCTACTGACATGTGTGACAACTGCACATAAGAGGTTAAAACCACTGGTGTCTGCTTATCTCTCATATAAATGGTGTGGCTCGAGATTTGCAAGGTTGGTATGAGAAGCAAATGAAGGAGAGAGTCTTACAGTGGCAGGACAGCCTTGTTTTGGCTAGAGAATGAGGAATAAACATATGGTTTCTACATAGAATCTTGAAGGCTGTGGTGCCCAGAGTGAGACTTTTTGCTTCATTATCCATGAAATCAATATTAAAGTTGACACCCCTAAATACGGTAATGAGCTAAAAGAAGTATACACTAAAAATATATGACAATAGTACTCAACTTTCCACCCAAATCATGCTAAATGTTACCCCAGGGAGGGGACAGCTAAAGTGGGGGTATAAAAGATATTGAGGAAGTTTGCCCTGGGGGGGACAGAAGAGATTAAAGACCCCGAAGAGGCAATTGATAGACTGTGCTCCTTCTCCTTCACCCAAGATAGGGACACCTTCTTGGCAAGCACTGCAACTTCAACTTTTTGGTAAAGAATATCTGGGATAGCATTTTGCTGGCATTATAATCATACATTACCTCTACTGCAGTAGGTGCATTTATCAACAGCAATTCTGAACTCTTTGTATCTGTCGCTTTAACAAACTTTCCATCTGTTTCAACTTTGCAAAGTTGTCTCAGTGAAAGTCCTTTGGGGGCTCCAACAGGAAAGCATTAACTCTGACATGTGGCTACATACAGTCCTTTAGACATAAACCGTTGACCAAGTCTGGGACTAAGACCAGACTTAGCAGCACCTAGGCTCCCCTCTGAGGAGGGGTTTAGAAAACACGGGGGTTCTTTCTGAACCTCATCACTCAATGGGAAGGCCTCCCTCAGCAACACACCCTCTGCACAGCACAGTGGGCTTTAATACTCTGTACGAGTTTATACTGAATAAAATTATTAATGTGGTTTTCACAGTAAAGGAGGTGTAATTACCTCTTCCTGTCACATAAGAAATTCAGACAGTGATTAAGTGCCTAACTCAGTCACCAGAGAAGACATCGGCAAAGCAAGGATGAAACACAGACTCTTGATTTTTCTGCCCAGCACCCCTATTTAAAATCTCCGAGATGCAAACGACATTCATAATTATGGATTTTGGTATAGGAAGTCACAGAACTTCAGATCATTAAACAGAGAGTTGAATGTAAAAGCCCGTTTTATGGTAGTGCACTTGAAAAAATTAAGGTTGAAAAATTCTGTTATTGTTTACATATTACTTTCTTACCCCCAACCTTTCTGTCAATATACCAAACTGAATTTTAAAGACATGATTATTCATAAGATTATAAAAATAAAATTTCCTAACACCCAATAAAATAGTAGACAGTTTACTTCACTGAAGGAGAAAGGTAGGTTTTGTATTTTCAAGAGGTTTTAATATCTTACAGGTTATTTTGCTGTATTGACTTTTAGTTGTCAGTAGAATAGAGCAGCAAGATGTGACAGACCTATTATCAAGTCTGTAATACATTTGAATGGCTGTGTTTCTGCATTTATACCACTTATTTCACCTCTATTAAAATCTCCCACACATATTATTTCTTAATTAAAAGTAAAACAATCATCCCCTGCCAAGTGTCATTTGGAGCAAAGTCTCATGATCAGCTACATACCAAGCCTAACTGTTGCCATTACGGTAGCTGCATTTAATATGCAGATTAGTTGCTGTTATATAATATTTGTATTCAGTTGGGATTTTTTATACTTTTTTTATCCAGATGGCCAGCTTCTTAGCTTACTTAATTGGCAGTTAAGTATTAAGAAAAGTTTATTCCCAAGTCATTATGCAATTGTGCAGAGATCACTAAGGGAGATTTAAAGGCTGTTTTCATTTACACTGTGTACAAATCAGTCCTGTTATTAACTGTATAGTTCTGTTCCATTGCTATTTCTTCAGCTCAAAGCATTGAGTAACCAACACCATAACCTGAAAAAGGTGCTTAAAAAAAGAACCTGACAGTGACAGTAATTTTTTAATTATTTACAGGCTCCTTAGCTACAAGTAAGATAATACTATCTTTATCCACTCTGGTTACCTGTTGTTTCACAAAGTGTTTATTTTAATTACCTGATGATAGGAACATTCAGGTAGATTAAGGGAGAAGCAGTATATTTCATGAAATATGTATTTCCTGAAGTAAATGACAAAATGGAAGAGAACACATGATGAGAAGGGGTGTACAGGAGTCAGGAGTCACTGTTCTACCAACAATTTGATATGGACCTCGACCAAAAACTTGTCTTACATTTTCAGCACTAAATATTGCTTTGAATTACACAAGTGCTGGGATGCTTAAACGCAGTTACCTTAAGAAAGCAGACCTCAAAAAGAGAAAAGGCACTCAAAAACAGTTTTCATTTTTGAAAATATAGTCCTGCATGCTTTTACTTTACCTCTCTCTAGAATATCTGCACAAACATATCTGAATATCTACAATACCTGTACAAACATAGAACTAATACACAGACACTCCATTCAACCCAGAACTGCATGAAATAAAATCAGAAAATTATTATGAAAACTTAAAACATTAGCTGAGAATAATTTGCCTTTTTAGAAAATAAAAAAAAAAAAAAAGAAAGACACTACTATGACAACCTGGTAAACACTCTGTGAAGTATTGGTACTGTAAAAAACTTGGTCTCTTGTTAAGATATGTTAGAAAACATGGGAACCAGAAACGTAATGTGAGGAAAAAGAACTGAGTTAAAGTCTGGAGAGACAAAGAAAAAGACTGCTGATATTCCTACTTATCTAACATGTAAATTGCATGAGCACATAAAAAATCATGAATTATCAACTGTAATAAGAATACAGGGCATTGAGTCGTACCCACATCACACAAGAGGAAGCACTATGCTCAGTTTAAGCAGATGTTTAAAAACAGTAACATCAACGGAGCAAGCCCAGTACCAGCCTTGGAATTCCACCTTAGAGAATACGAGATGAGAAAGGCCCTGTCAGAATGGCAGTTCCACCTGGTTTGAAGCCTGCAGTAGTAATACAGTAATAAAATATAGTTTGGGGAAGTTATTGAAGGGCTACTTTAGATAATGATGCTGGCAACTTGTAACTTTATCTCTGTTAACTGCCCCTCAATTAACAGCATTGCATTCCTAGAGCCTGCTTTTCAAGAACAACAGATCAACAACACTTTCATACTGGTCACTCTTATATACTGGAAATCTCTAAGTTTCTTTCCTTTCCATTCATCTGTTTCCTCAAAGTGACCAACAGATGCAATGTGAAGAGAAATAATTTTGCTTATAAGACTATTTCTCCTTTTTGTTAGGCAGACCTTTAAAACACCGAATTCAAAATTATTAGACTTCTATCAGTAATTCAACTACATGCCCTTAGATACATTCTCTTACCATTTTGATAAATCCAAACAGGGGTCTTACATTTATACAAAACCATAACATTATGCTGGATTCTCAGCAGCTGGGCAATGTACTGTGTATGTCAGGACATCAGGTACCTGCTGAATACATTGCCACGGCAGATGTCCTCCATCAGATATATTTACCATCTGTAGTCTTCATCTTAATAGTTACTAAGTACCAGTTCTCATCCAGTGCTAAAAACAAGCAAAACAAAACAACCTGAAGCAGTTCACCTATTCTACTACAGTTTAGCAAACACAGTATTTCACTGGACTATTAATAAACAAAGCAGATGGGAATGTGAGAAATAGTTGTATAAAGACTTACAAACACCTTTGAAAAGAGTCAATCTTGTAGGAGAAAGTAAAAGAAAGGTAAATGAAATATGAACTAAGATGTACTCCTTATAAACTGGCCTATCCACTGCATTTCTTTGAATATTAGGTTCTTAGTCAATATTAGGTTACACCGACATCAGTTATCATACTGCAGCTATGGTTTGGCTAGTTTCAAAGGATTAATTATTGATACAGAAAAACATTATTCCTTTCACAGAATAAAAGGAAACAGAATGATCCGTGGAAAACATGGCTGATGAGATAGCCAAGTATTTTTCTCTCATAAAAAATTCACAAGCTGTCTAATTCAGTGTTTGCAAATTTGGCAGGTCAAGAAAAATTAAGTCCAAAATAGATTCTAAAACTTTTATTCATTTAAGACTGAGATGGTAAACTCCTGAGCTATTTTTTTTTTGTTTTCTGCATTCTTGCAGAAATTCAGAGAAACTCCTTGCCACTCCTTACTTACAACCAGAACCTTACTTTCTGTGCTTACAAAAAATAATTTTTAAAAAAATCCTTCACCATGAAGAGTCTAGGTTGCGAGATCAAATACATTTTTCTCTTTTTTTCAGTGACTCTTGCATTTGTGCATACCTTCAGTAATCCTGACAGATTTTTTTTTTCTGTGCCCTTCATATTTCTAGTACAGGTTACTTGTATAAAATCCCCTTTTCATGTCATTGTTTTTACTGACAAAAACTGCCACAGTAGAGGAATTAATTCTAAAACCTTGACCTGAGAGGCAAGGGAGAATAGATTAGTAAACTACAGTGTTCCAGCCATGATCCCACAAACAGCATAATAGTCTCTCAAATAAAGGGTTCCTGGGCATAGTCCTCCGTTAAGAATACAAAACAGCAGACACCTACATTATCTCAAATCTGAAGAAAGCACATAAAGACTCAGTTCAAAGTTTAAAACTTTCTACACTTCAATTGAGACGTTATGATGCAACATAAAGTGTTATGATATAACACCTCCATTGATGTAAATCAGTATTTCTGAATAACTGGAAAACTGGCTGATAGATCTCCACACCAGCCCAAGAACTGGATGACATGTTGAAGTCCCTGTTCTGCCACCAAATTTTTAAAGTCCTCACCTACGTTATCTAGTTTCTTTGTGTCTTCTCCCCACAGCTACAGAAAAAGAGTAATGGTTGTTTCTGTTGCATTGAGGAGCTTACAAAGATAAATATATTTAGGATATCAAATGGTTTGTTATTACATAAATGGCAAACAACGCAGGCAGAGTGTAGGAAATCATGCAGTAAGACACACTAAAAACACGCTAGTAAAGATTGTTAGACTAGCTACACAAGACAATTAAACATATACAACAGAAATGTAAAAGGGAAACAATGAAGAAGAACTCGTATTGTAGTGATATGAAAAAGCATGGTCTTAATAATGATACCAGGAAAGCAAAAATAGATTATAAAACCAGGGCCCTCTAGAGTTACAGAAGAGTAAACAGGGGAGGAATATGAAGGGATTGCACAATATGACCATCCAACAACAATTAAAAAAAAACAAACACCAAACAAAACGCCCAAACCCGCACTTAATGAAAGAGATTGACAGGAGAGCATGATTCTCAAAACTAAAAATCTGTGACAGAAAGTCATTGCAAACTTATGTGCATTCAAATGGACAGAGTGGTTTTTAAAAACATGATTCTTGGTTTAAGTTAGCAATGGTCTATTGCAATGTTACGTAAGCTTTAACTGTAAGTTCACAAGTTTGCATGAATAATTTCATTTATATTTATAAAATAAATCCTTAAGTTTCCCTTTGTTACTTCTGACTGCATATCTGACTACATTCAGAGAAATAATTAGCAAACTTATCATAAAACTACGTAACAAGTTAACTTACTCTCCGCAATACGTAAATACAAACAGAACAAGTCAGTGATGTACAAGTATTTACAGAAAATATTTCAGAAATTTCCAAACTAACATCTAGCCCATATCCATAAATTTATTTTCCTTTTCTATAATCAACACAGCATTTTGTATTCATTTCCTTTATGAAGATCAAATTATTATCACATTAAAGTATTCCCTAATGCTCGTGTTCAATTATAAACTAGCGGACAAAAGGGCAAAACAAGTATTTCACTTTACTAATGGGGACAGTAAGTTTACATCAAAGGAGACGTGTCATTATTCTTTCGTCCCTACATACTATCGAAATGAGTACATTAGACAGATTAGAAAACTATTATGTAAAACAGAATATTAGTCTTTAACTCTTTTCTGTGGTTCTAGCATTATACTGAGATCATTCTTTCAAAATCTATTCTGAAAAGAACTCTAGTGTAGCCATGCCAGATCACTAACCTTAAATATGATGGAATCTAAACTTGTAAAAATATATGAAGTGATGTCAGATGTAAGAGTTATGAAAACTACAGAAAGGGAAGAGATCCTTAATGGAAAATCATGTAGAAGGGTAGAAAGGTGCATGCATTTTCTGTCATCCTCCCACTTTGTTTCCTCCCAGCTAATACAGGACACAGCAAAGAAAACATACAATTGAAAAAAAAAAATTGATACAGACATTATAATGAAATGAATGCTGACAAATTACCTACATCCTAATGACTAATTAAATCAGGAGAAATTTCTCTCACAGATAATAAAACATTTTAAATATCAATAATTCAGTGAAAACTTATTACAAAGAATTAAAATCACATTTCACTTCTTGTCTTCATACTTAACCCATTTTTCTGACACTATATGATTCACTGCAATCCAAAAGTCACAAAATGCTTCATGAATGTGAGGAAAAGGGCTTAAAAATAAGAATATAAAGTAATAAACAGTGGGGAAATTACCTAACTTGTTTACATTGATTACAGGAAGTACTTTAGCTGATTGCTTATAATTTTGTCGTTGTTATAACTTTAAGTAATACCCAACTCTGATCCAAGTTTTTCAGTCATCACCTTTTGGCACTTTTTTTTTTTTTACTACTACTAAAGGATGAAAAATGCATTGAAAAATAACTCATTTGATTTTGCCTAACTTTAAGACAAGAATTACTAGTAAATCTTTTGTGACCTATATGACCTAAATTACGAGAGTTGCTTTTACAAAATAATTATCTGGTAGCAGCTGAAATAAGAAAACTGCTGGCAAACACCATTCTTTGCCAAGTATATTCAATATTAAAATATATAATTAAAAGTTTCTGATAGTAGAAGGTTTATTTCACTAAAGGATACATACAAAGAAAATGTACTAAATAAGTATCAAACTGCTTTGACAGTGAAATCAAACTTCACAGTATCTTTCCAGTTGCATGTTTTTCTCCACGCTGTTCAGTTCAGAAGAGCAGACTTTTATCTATTAGCAGTATGCTTTCTCTCATTTTATTAACTTGGTAGTAGTTCCTTGCCTGTGGTATCAGAGAAAGAGATGCAGACTGGATTACAGAAGGAAATTCTTCCCCTCTTCTGTGTATTACAGATGAGGAAACCAGTAGAGCTAGCACCAGTAACTAAAGCTGGTGCTCAAAACCTCCTCTCTGATGCCCAAAAAACACAAAGACTCTGCAGATTAAGAAAGGCGTTACAGGGCTTAAGGCACTACTCCAAAACTAGGATCTTAGTCCTCATGTAAAGGAAGTAACTGCTTGCTTCCTTGAACTGCAGAACTCCCTAGAAAACTTGGTGATAAGAATTCTAGGTCTTCATTTGAATAAAATCAAGCATTTTCACATGGGAGGAATGGGCTTAAACACTTGTGGTTCCTGTGTTATGTGACATAGCAAATTATTAATATTGTGTGGGAGTACAGGCAACCTTCCTCAGTCCTGAGCCTGTCAAACAGAATTTATTTACATTTACATTTTCACAAAGAGATTGATGATTTTTCAGAAGGTTTTAGAGGTAACAGGATAAAAGATGAAGGAGGAGGGCAGTGGAGCAAAAATAACCGAGAGACTCACAATATAACTGCTTGGTAATATTATAAACCGCACGAATCAATGATGATTTGAAGCATGCCAGAGAATCATTCTATCATCTGCCAAATTAGACAAGCCAATAGTCTCTAAGGCCTTTTTTGATTCAACAGCAGTATATAATATTTATGTTCACCGTATTAAAATTTTAAGGGAAAACAAACTGAATTCAAGGCAGTTCTCTGTAGGTTATGAAGCCATATCGAAGCATTTACTGACCTAGAAAATTAAGTTCTAGTGAGTAGCTCATAAATATTTGAAGAGCACCAGGTAACCCTGTAAGTAATTAAAAATATCTAATAGCACACAACACTTCTCAGAAATCAGAGTGTAATGTAGCTTTCAGACTGGAAGAACTTTATAGAAGAGAGTCAGAGAGCACACAGATGTGCAGGAATCCAGAAAAACACACAGTTCTAATTTTCAAAAATAGTGGAAATGCAGATTCAGTTGTAAAGTATCAATTTTAATAACCTCAAAATAATTATAACTAAACATTTCCCCTACAGGACCAGTTATCTCATATTTTAAGATACAAGTGCTATTTTTCAATCAAGTAGCTATGATCTCATACGTTACCCACTGTCATGGAAACAATTTTGTTTAATCTGAATCTCCTGACTCCCTTGCATAAATCATTAAGTAGGCAAAAAATTTTAAACATAAAAGAAGAAAAATTCATTGTAGAATAAATTTCTTTAAGGTAACATATATTATTTTGGTTCCCTTCCCAGACACTAAATATCAGCATCCAAATTATCCAAAGTCAGTACTTTAGTCCACAAATAAAGCCGCTGGTACATTTATGATGCATATACATGTCCCTGCAAATTCATAGATACTGACTGAAATCTAAGACAGAGAAAAGAGGAAAGCTAAATTTTTGTTTGACCCACACACTAGAGCTCCATTAATTTTTATTTATACAATTTATGCCAAATGCAAGGTCCTGCACATGGGTCAGGGCAATCCCAAGTTACAACTAAAGGCTGGGTGGAGAATGAATTGAGAGCAGCCCTGACAAGGAGGACTTGGAGGTGTTGGTGAACAAGAAGCTCAACATGAGCCAGCAATATGTGCTAGTAGCCTTAAAAGCCAACCGTGTCCTGGGCCGCATCAAAAGAAGTGTGGACAGTAGGTCAAGGGAGGTGATTCTGCTCCTCTATTCCACTCTGGTGAGACCCCACTTGCAGTACTGCATCCAGCTCTGGAGCCCCCAACATAAGGAGGACATGGAGCTGTTGAGGCAAGTCCAGAGGAGGCCACAAAGATGATCAGAGACAGGGCTGCAGCACATCTCCTATGAAGACANGGAGAGGGGCTGTTTAGAAGGGCAGGGAGTGACAGGACAAGGGGTAATGGGTTTAAACTAAAAGAGGGGAGATTTAGATATTAGGAAAAAAAATTCTTCTCCATGAGGATGGTGAGGCACTGGAACAGGTTGCCCAGAGAAGTTGTGGAGGCCCCATCCCCGGCAGTGTTCAAGGTCAGGTTGGATGGGGCTTTGGGCAACCTGGTCTAATAGAAAGCGTCCCTGTCCATGGCAGGGGAGG
>VWZZ01007198.1:312899-388460 GCA_013399095.1 Psophia crepitans | reverse complement strand
GGGCCGGCCGCGGCCAGGCGGAGCCGAGCGGGTTTCCGCGGACACCCCCGCCCGTCCTTCTCTCCCCCTGTCCGCCGGGCGCGGCGCGGCACGGCACCGCACGGGGGGTGGCGGCCGCGGAGCCTGGGGAGCCCCCAGGGGTAACTCGAAGCCTGTTGAAGTACAGAAACGTCCCCACCGCCCGCCGCTGTGCCCGGGAAGGTAAACACCGAGAGCCGGAGCCGTGCCGCTCGTTATTCGGCAGCACTCCTTTTTCAGACCAGCGAAACGTCCGCTCGTCTTCTTTACAGCTGGTCTGATGGGGGTCTTTCTGGCTGTTGGGGGTTTAATGCAAAGTGGCACCCTTCTGTCGATTTTTGTATTTTTTTTAAAGAATCTCGATCTGATGCTTTAGAGCCAAAGGGGTTAGTTTTCTGCCTTCAGAGCAGCTGGAAGTGGCATGCTGACAGCAGGGTGTGTGGTCCCAGACTGCTCCCCGCTTTTTGAAAAGTGTGTGCAACTTCAGGTGGGAGAAATTGAACAATGTCTCGTGAAAGGTAATCTCAGGGAAAGCGCAGCGTCACATGGCCCTTAATTTATTAAAGATAGGATTCCTGCCAGGAACTCTTCGTATGTGTGCTCCAAGATGTGATTCATAGTGGGTTATGATGGGGAAGGGGTATATTTGCCTTGGAGACCACAAGATACCATCCGTGGTCGTTCCTCCACAGCTGTCACCACGCCAGGTTCCCAGATATCCTGCGCGACAGCTCAGCCGCTGCCTTCCGTGGCAGTTCTGAGGCCGCAGCTAGGTGCCACTTCCACCTGAATGTGGTGTGTGACCTACATCAAAACGTTTTGTTTCCTGACAATCACCTCTTTGTCTGGTCAGTCTTCAGCATTGTCTTTTAGATTATACGTTTGTCAGTTTATGGAGCGTTTGTGTTGTATCCTGGCTGAACACCCATGTCTATGCATAAAGATAAGTCTTGAAAACCATCCCCAGTTTTTAGCGGTGAGGTCATCTAACTTTTTTGGTCATAATAGCTTATTATGTTAATGTTATTAGTGTGCCTACTGGGGAATGCTCACTACCTATCTGCAGCGAGCATTAGTGGATTACGTCTTAGAAGTCTTTATACACTTAGCTGTTACGTACTATCCACCTTCACTACTTTCCAAAAGCAGACATCAAAAATCAAAATGAGAAAAAATCAACCTTCATTTCTTCCTGTATACAGTGAGAGAGAATATATAGAATAGAATAGAATCATTAAGGTTGGAAGAGACCTCAAGGATCATCCAGTCCAACCGTCCGTCCCCCACCTATTAACCAGTAAACCATGTCCTTCAGTAATACGTCTAACCTTTCCTTAAACACCCGCAGGGACGGTGCCTCCACCCCCTCCCTGGGCAAGCCGTTCCAATGCCCGACCACCCTTTCGGAGAAGAAATTTCTCCTAATCTCCAACCTGAACCTCCCCTGGCGCAACTTGCAGCCGTTCCCCCTAGTCCTGTCACTAGTTATCTGCGAGAAGAGGCCAACCCCCAGCTCACCACAACTCCCTTTCAGGTAGCTGTAGAGGGCAACAAGGTCTGCCCTGAGCCTCCTCTTCTCCAGACTAAATAGTCCCAGTTCCCTCAGCTGCTCCTCATAAGCCCTGTGCTCCAGCCCCTTCACCATTTTCGTTGCCCTTCTCTGGACACGCTCCAGGGCCTCGATGTCTTTCTTGTGGTGAGGGGCCCAAAACTGGACACAGTACTCGAGGTGCAGCCTCACCAGGGCTGAGTACAGGGGGACAATCACCTCCCTGCTCCTGCTGGCTACACTATTCCTGATACAGGCCAGGATGCCATTGGCCTTCCTGGCCACTTGGGCACACTATCCGGGATAATTCCATCAGGAGTTAGCTCTTGTGACCTGTCAAGGTGAAAGAAATCAAGCTATTGTTGTTGGTTATTGATTTAAAAAAGTGACCCTGTTACTGACAGCGTGGCTTGGAATGGTAGAAGCAGTTGCCAAAATGAAAGTGTTTGTAATGTTAGCAGTCCATGAGTTGGCTCAGTCCTGAGCGCTGTTCCTTCCCCTGCCACTGAGGTGGGCGAGTCCAACCTCTTTGGTTCTTTTTGCCCCGTTTTCTAAAATACGAGATTTACTATTTTTGCCTAACTCTAGAGCAGTATAGAGTTCTGTATTTTAAGTGGTTTAAGATCGTTTTGTATCAGGTGCTAACCAAGTGCAAAGCCGTACTGGATGTGTTATTGGTCATTCCATTGTTGTGTGTGCTTCTCTGGCAGGCAGGGATGTCCCTGACCCCACTCAGGACCATAAGTCAGGAGGGTCTGCTTTAGAACTGGCTAGCAGCCATTCTGTACCTCTGGGTGGGTCTTATTTTAGCCTATCTGGCTATTATTTTGCTGACTATAGAAATAAATATCATAAATGTGGTTCTATGAAATTCCTTATACTGTGCATGTTGTGATGGTTTTGCAGCATCTTATCCAAACCACAATCAAGTCCATTAAGTCCAGAGTGCATGGCCCAGTTACATGGGCAACACTCTGCAGTCCGTGTTCTTCCCTTGTTCTAAGGGAAAAGTAAGAATAATACACTTGTTAAAGAAGTAGTGTACATAAAAACCATTTCAAGATGCATTATGGTTTTAATTGCATTGTGACTATTGTACTGCCTTTCAGAAGGTTGGTATTTGGTTTTAGAGAAAGTTAGTTTCTAACCGACTTCTTGTTTTGTTGTTAACTTCTCATTTTCCCCCTTCATATATTTAGACTTCAGAATCAGTGATGTGTGAATGTTATTTGCATTACAGATGTGTAATAGAACAATGTCTCTCTTCGTGTTTCAGAATTTCCCCTCCTAGATATTTTAAGTACTTGACATGCGTCTGTAAAGACCAAATTTTGTCTCTGCTGAAGTTTGTCGTAGCAGAATTGGGTGTAACGACATCGCAAGCCTTCACAGGGCCAGTGCGATGGAAGTAGCAAGATCCTCTTTCTCATAAGCATGTATGAATGGAGAAAGGTGTACAGTGCTCTGACAATACCAGGTATCAGATTCCTACTCTGTATGTTTTGAACATTTATCAAATCAGTCATCGCAACAAATACAAAAATATTTTGGCAGATGCGTTTGTACATTGAAAAATTGAAGTCATCTGCTTGTATTCTGCTTGGGAAGCAAATCAGAGAGCCTGTGAGCCTGCTTTGCATACATGCTATTACATACTGCTTTGTATACATGCATTTATGTACGTGCCGTTACACTTGATGTTAAACACACTTTCCGTTTTAACTTGCTAGGTTATAGATGCAATTTATTATTATGGAAAGATCTATCTAGTTGTTAATGAGGCACCTGATTCTGCAAGATGCTGAGTACTTCTTAGAAGATAGAATAGAATAGAATAGAATCATTAAGGTTGGAAGTGACCTCAAGGATCATCTAGTCCAACCATCCCCCCACCACCTATTACCCACTAGACCACGTCCCTAAGTACCATATCTAACCTTTCCTTAAACACCCTCAGGGATGGTGACTCCACCACCTCCCTGGGCAACCCGTTCCAATGCCCGATCACCCTTTCAGAGAAGAATTTTCTCCTCATCTCCAACCTGAACCTTCCCTGGCGCAACTTGCAGCCATTTCCCCTTGTCCTGTCACTAGTTATCTGCGAGAAGAGGCCAACCCCCAGCTCACCACAACTCCCTTTCAGGTAGTTGTAGAGGGCAATAAGGTCTGCCCTGAGCCTCCTCTTCTCCAGACTAAACAAGCCCAGTTCCTTCAGCCGCTCCTCATAAGACCTGTGCTCCAGACCCTTCACCAGTTTCGTTGCCCTTCTCTGGACACGCTCCAGGGCTTCGATATCTTTCTTGTGGTGAGGGGCCCAAAACTGGACACAGTACTCGAGGTGCGGCCTCACCAGGGCTGAGTACAGGGGGACAATCACCTCCCTGTTTCTGCTGACTACACTATTCCTGATACAGGCCAGGATGCCGTTGGCCTTCTTGGCCACCTGGGCACACTGCCGGCTCAAGTCCTTTCACTCCAAGTACAATGAAAACTTTGTAAAGTTATACCACAGGGCCAAATCTGGCAGTCCTTGTTCAGGGGGAAAAAAAAAATAAATAATATTTTCCCAGAATAGCTCCTTCAGCTTGTATGCCTTGATTTACCAACAGCTGGCTTCCCCAGTTCCCAAGGACCCTCGTTTGAGGGGTCCTTGGAAAGACTCCTTAGCTCCTCGTTACGGAGGAATACAGTCAGGCATATGAGAAGGATCAGTCTGTGTTAGCTGTGTTAGTCTTATTTCTGCTGGATTTAGTGGCAGCGCAGTGGAGAAGTACAGGCTGTTCCTCCTATTTCCTTCCCATCACCTATTCCATGGTATTGGCTGGAGCAAGAAAAAGGTCGCTTAGTGATGATTGATAGGGCTTTTCATGAAAGATTTAAAGATGCTTGGGGCGCAGCCTCTGGCATGATTGAGTGGTTGTACATTTGCATGGTTATTAATTGAACAAATATGCTTCAGAGGCTTTGGTCAAAGTGTCTAGTTGGTATTTTTACAGATAATGGAACAAATTAGTCCCATTTGGGTGGGAACAGATAGAATTACACTTGATAAAAGTTTTCCTCATTAAGATTAGTTCTGATTCTTCCACAGCTTTGCATGCATTAAAAACCATGGCTTTCTGCTGCTAAATATAGTTTCATTCTTACTTTATAAAACTGCTAGGCAAATGTCAGATCCCAAGCACTAAGCTCTCCTAGGAAGGAAAAGATTTTTATCAGAAAGAACAGAAAAGCTGTATAAAAATGTAGCACCAACCATTTACATGATATAAGCAGCTGCAATGCTTTATTTGTCGAATCTTTGTCAAATACAGACCTCCAGTAGTAGAGCTTTGGTCTTTTTTGTTCATATATTCCCACACATATGTTCATATACTTCCTATCAGTTAATCATAAAATCTTTATTTTTAGCAAGGCAATATTTTTATGGAGAGCTTGATGAAATAAAAAGTTAGTTCAGGAAAAAAAATCTGAATGAAATTAGATGAAGAAAAGTTGGGGGTTGGCTTTTCAAATAGTTGGACTAAATCAAATTTGAAACATCCTTCCTGGTGTGAGTGGCCTTAGTTTAACAAGAATTCCTGTGTTATGGTGTCATTAAGGACTCATCGCTTTCTTATCTAAGTGAGACTGATCAGATGGCACTTGTCATTAAGCAATGCTATTTGAAAATACTAGATAAAGCTTTTATGAGAAGGGTCCGTGAAATATAGAAATATCCTTATACATAGACTTTTCTTGAGCCACGGAGATTGTCAGATGCTTCCGTTTGAAGTTAGTACGTGGAACAGGAGTGTCTAAAGATGAAAAATACCCTGTATCCCGCGGGAAAACGGTGGAGCCGAAGGTGAGATGCATGTTGCAAACTAATCCTGATCTCGTGAAACAGTACCATAAATTTTCCTTGTGCAAGTTAATGTAATAGATTTTAAAATCTGTTGCTAGTAGATGCAGGGGAGACTTGGATAATTTGCATAGTGCTTTCCTTTTGATAATCTAAATTAGTCTGTGAGTCTTATTAGATGAACGTTATTCTCTGGTAAAAACTGGGTCGTCTTTTAGCTAAACATATGTAAATAACCAAGCCCAGAAATTCTGTTAATTGCTACAGATTCCCTCTGGTATAAGTACTGATTAAAAATATTCTAATTGATAAGCTGCAAATTGTTTACTGCAGGTATTTAGAAAATGTGATTCAACTTCCATCGAAGTCAAAGACGGGCACCAGCTAGCTTCAGATAAAATTTGCTCTGGCCTAAAGGGGTTAGGAGTAGGGCTGCCGGGGAATAGAGCTGCTTTCATCTGAAAACTGAAAATCCTGCTATCTTTCTCAGCACGCTGCTACCCTGCTAAATCTGTTTGCTCAGTGGCAAGTTATTAGAAACATATGTCATCCCTGGAGAAAGAAATAATGAAAATATTCCAAAGAATTTCAGTATAATTTTGTGTTTGTATGTGATTGGAGTAACATTCAGGAATAGTATATTTTTACAGTTTTAAGGATTTAGTATGAGGTATTTTAGAATCTAAACAATTGTATTCTTAATAAATGAGTCTCAAAAGTTCATAGCTCATGGGTTAGGGCTGCACTTCCTGGCTCAGTATGGTAGAAAAACTTTCATTTTTATTTGTTTTGAAACTACATTTTTGTAAAGGAGTGAATAAGAGAAATTTTGTTATGTTTATTTTTGCAAAGAGATGAAATGTCTACGAATTTATGAATGATTGACCTTCAGAAAAATGTGCTTTAAAATAATGAGTTATTGCAGGCCACTTGAACTGCAGTACCTGCCTGGGTGCTCGTGGTTAGCTCAGGGCCACTCTGACGTGAAGTGTCTCAGCTTAAATTTCTTTTCTTACAGACTAGGCAAAGGCGCATTCACTCACAGTTCCCATGGGCTAAGAGCATGTGTGTGGACCGTTGCCACAGCTCAGCTGCCGTGCAAAGTCAGTTTGCCTGTTTACTCCCATGGGGAGGCTGGTGCAAGATGCTCACTTCTGCTGTTTTCCATCTGCAGGGAGTACCCTTTATTCTTGCTTCCCTGCAAAAGTCCGCTCTGTCGAAGGCCAGCTCCTCTTCCATGTGTAGCCACTTGTTCAGAATTGGGCCTGCCAAAACATTGCAACACAAGCCTGTAGCCCTGGTTGGCATGGCACATCATGGATGTCCTCTCTGTGCTGGTGCAGAAGTGCTCTTGGCAGGGGTTTCAGATTCCAGCAGTAGTGCATCGCTCTTACAGCTGCAGGGGTGCTGAGTTTAGGAGGTTGGTAATTGTTGCTGGGGAATGGAAAGAGGAATGTCGATACAGGCAGTGGGATAGTCTGTCGTTCCTGAGATGCTGACCAAACACAGGAGAGTAAGCAAATTTGCCTAGGAACTGGCTCTTCTTCTTACAACTCAAATAGAAAATCCCATTAAAGTCAATGCCTTACTGAAGAACACAGGAGAGGGCTCCCAGTTTGCTCTGTAAACTGGTTGAAATACAACGTGTTAGTAATTTTACAGAGGATATCCCACCCTTTTGCATTAACATGTCAAACAAAATTATTAAATAGCCATTAGTCATTCAGTGCAATAGGAATAATTTTGTTGTTCTAGACCATTGTCACATCCTCCTACACTAAAAATAAACATTAAAGTGAAGCTGAAGCATTTATTTAGCAGAAAGAGGGTATTATTCTTGGACAATGTTCTGTGTCATTGACATCTCTTAATTAGCTTTCATATTCTAAGAGATTTCTTTCAGAAAAATGTCATCATTTTAACAAAAGGATGACCAAATGCTGACAGCTGGAGTTTGGCAATAGCATTCAGTATCAAATATCAGTAAATGAATTCTAAAATAGCTGGACTGCTTTTTCGGTCCATGACTGGATGTGCATAATTAGCGCCTTTTCAAGTGTTTTGCCCAGAAGAAATGTTAAGCCACCTGCATGGGAATAAATAAATAGCTTTTTAAAATCTTGGTGGGTCTTATTTAGCGCCCTTGGGGAATTCAGTTTTGATGACTGACGCCAGCCTTAAAGTCTGAAATATCTCTCTCCTCACATATTGGGGACTGGCCATGAAAAGGAAGGTGGGAAACAGTACTGGAACAGGGGGTGGGGGGTGTGTGCAGGTTAATATGTGGCTTCTTATCCTCTGAGAGTTGTACTTGACACTGACAGCCCTTAATTAAACTGAAAGAAGCATCTATGTCATTGTCTGTATTTCCCCTGATAAACCATTCTGTGTTGAACTGATGCACCTCAGCATACCTGTAACCTTGGTTAGCCTTGTCCACAAATAGTAAGTTTCCTACCAGGTTTCTTTAGATCCCACCACCCTTTAAAGCAGTTTTAACTTTTTCACATACTGAAGTGAGAGAAGACCTGTGATGCTTGGCTGTGAAAGGGCTTTGACCGTGATTATAAGTCTTTTTAAGTTTTCATGCTCTGGCTTCTGCTTCACTGCTCTAGGTGCTAGCGCTGTTGGCAGAATCACCAGAAGAATTTCCTGACCCACTCACAGCAAGTCCAAATGTCCACATCGGGGTGAAAACAGTAGTTGCCCAGCAATGCTCACAATGTTGTGGTGGTCACGTAGTGGTGGACTCATGCTGTGGGGGTGTCGTGGTTTTACTCCAGCCGTTGGCTGGGCACCACATAAACGCTTGCTCAGTCCCCCTCATTGGAAAAGGGGGAGAGAATGGGAAGAGCGAAAGTGAGAAAACTCGTGGGTTCAGATACAAGAGTTTAATCAGTGAAGCAAAAGCTGCGTGCACAAGCAAAGCACAACAAGGAATTAATTCACCACTCCCCATGGCAGGCAGGTGTTCGGCCATCCCCAGGGCAGCAGGGCTCCATCACGCGTAATGGTGACTTGGGAAGACAAACGCCATCACTCCAAACGCCGCTGCCCCCCCTTCTTCTTCCTCCCAAGCCCCTTATAAACCGAGCATGACGTCATATGGTATGGAATACCCCTTTGGTCAGTTTGGGTCAGGTGTTCTGTCTGTCCCCTCCCAACTCCTTGTGCACCCCCAGCCATCCCGCCAGTGGGACGGTGCGAGAAGCCGAAAAGTCCTTGGCTCTATGTAAACATCGCCCAACAACAGCAAAAACATCTCCACTGTCACCGCTGCTTCCAGCACAAATCCAAAACACAGCCCCATACTGACTTTCTTGAAGAAAATTAACTCTCTCTCAGCTGAAACCAGGACAGGGGGCAAGGGATGTACTGGTGCTCTAGTGGTCTTGTGAAACCTTCAGAAAAAAACATCAGGAAGACTGTTAGCACTTATTTCTCCATTCGGAGCCTGTCCCTGCTCAAAAGCTCCTTCCCTGATTTTGGCGTGTAGTATCCTTCAGTGGCTGGCTCAGCATTTCTTAGTTCCTTTGGTTTTACTTCTATTTTTAAGGAGTTGTTTTGTATTAAGTTAGCATTTCTAAGAAGCACCAGATGGATGACACTAGAAAATTCATTCATAATTTACTTACATACCAAATCATTTGTGAGACAGTAGTAAAGTTATCCACTAGTATGCCTTGAGCAGGATGTGACTGGGTGAGCAGTTCTCTTGTGGAGCGCCTGCTGGTCTTAAAGTCTCTGTTGAAACCACCAAAAACAGCACTAGTTGCGTACTTCTGTGTGCACGGCTACGCACTGACTTTTCCATGAGGAAAGGAATTGGCTTAGCTTAATCTGCATTGAAAAGTTCATCTTAGATCTTGTTAATTATCCTGAGAAAAGTTGCAGTGCAAAAATACACTTACCAACTCATTAGGCTACAGCTGTAAGTCCAGGGAGACGTGCTCATGCTTTCAAGTACAAGATCAGCTGCATTCCCTCCCGCCCCCTGGAACTATAAGGAAAGAGTGTGGAGAAGATTGCTTTATGCTTTGAAAGTGTTGTATGTCTAGGAACCCTCTTTGGGTATTGTATCAGCCATCAAAATCATTGCAGCTCTTTTCCCTAGGAAAGCAAAATAGATGTTCTGAACTGGGACAATTAGTTGGAGAAAGCTGTAATTGGAGCCACACTTTGCTGTGGCAGCACTCCTCCTGGCAGGACCCACGTTTATATCCTGCTGTTTTGCTTTTGCTGCCCAGCCAGCCAGTTGGTTTTGTTTTGTCCTGAAAACTCAATTTAATGCCCAGGAGGAGGCCTGGTAGAAAAAGATCATCAATAGTCTTTTAGAAGTCTGTGACCTTGCAGAGGTGCTAGATCCCGGTCCACTGGAGCCAATGGTGGTGCTGGTGTTTGTTTCAGTAAAAGCAGGATGAAGCTGTTAGCGTGGGAGAGATGATGGGAGAGAACTTCTCTTGCATTGTTAATAAAAGGGATTAAAATTACCATTATAAAAAAGCCAAGTATAATGTTGCAGTGTTTCAGACTTAAGTTCTATGAGGGAATATTTACCTGAACTATCTAAATTACAATAGAGGAGAACAGATCTCTGGAATGTTTTAATTAGTATCAGTTTGTATACAGATTCTTGTTTTTTACAGAACCTATTTTTAGCCTTGTTTGAGCAGAAGAAGTTCCTTTTGTAAAGGAAGTTTCCTTAGAAATATTCAAGCTTATTTTTGCCAGTTTTATAACCCTGACAATTTAAAATTCTTGCATAAAAAATGCAGATCACCTCCACTGAATACTTATGCCAGGCCCTGGCCTTATGGATTAATTTTGATTTAGTGCGACATCCTCCCCTATTGCCTTAGGATGATGCATCCCTTCACTTCAGGCAGGTTAGCATTTATTTATTGTAAAGTACCACTGATTTTTTCTCTTATCTCTCCCTATTTCTGTAGTTCCTTTTGTGATGTTTCTTCCCCATTCAACTACAAACACTTTTGTTTTCTTACACTGTCCTGTAATTTTATCCTGTGTTCAATTATTCCCTTCCTTTGCTTCTTTAATGGCTGTTACCATTTCTGCCTTGTTCCTCCTTTATATTGCTCTGGTGATAGGACATATCCTGCATTTCTGCTAGCAGCAGTTGAAAAAACTAGAAATTTCACAAAGATCTTTGCAGGTGAAAACAGGCAGTGCTATCTACACATATCTCTGCTTTGGTTTTGTTTTTTTAAGAGAGAAACCCCAAATCCATACATATTTCCCCCCCTCTATGTTCTAACTTAGCCTGAGGAGAAACTTGGTGCAGAAATCAATGGATAAAATTCCCTGGCCTGTCATGCTCACAAAGTTTAGCTGTACAACTGAAATAATAAGGAAGTTAAATAATAGACTAGTGAGTTGGATGTAGGTAGTTCATCAAAAGACTAACAAAACACGCAGTATTCTGTGGGAGGGTGGATGTGCATGAAGCACAAATATTATAGATGATGGAAATAAACAGGAAAATACCTTATAGAACAAATACAGAAAACTCTGGGTCTGGCTGTGATTCACTGGATTTGGATGTTTAGACTCCTCTTGGTCGATTGGTCACTAATAAGCAGAATTGCCCTACTGAAGATACCTTTATCTGTTATTTTACTGTATACCTAACAGATGTTGAATTGGACTTTGTGTGACTAGGCAGGGTTCAGTGAGTCCAGTCCCTGGAAGAGGCATGGTTAGAAACAGATTTTGAAGTAAGCACTGGTACCAGAGACATTTTGAAATGCCCAGTAATGAGTCGGCTGTGGTGCCAGTTGCCCCTGGAGTGCTGATGGTACCCAGGGGGACAGAGTGACCAAGGTGGAGAAGAAGCAGTGATCAGCAGCTTTATGAGGAACTGATCAGAGCAGTCTTGTCTGTCTGTAACTGAAGCAAATTTCCACCTCCTGGGTGAATAGGTGCTGTGGTCACACAGCCCCAGTGTCTGGTAGTTCCTCTGGGACAGGACTTCATGTGCAGGATTGTTCGGGTGTTATGCCACATGAAACCAACGCACAGTGTGTTTTAGATGCTAGAGGAGAATATTTGGAGGTCATTTGGAGGTGGGTAAGATGATAGGAACCAAACTTGGGGCGTGCTGTGAAGAAAATAATTACAGAAAAGGTCAGATATTGTAAAAAAACATGGATACAGAGATGACTTAGATGCAGGTGAAAACGCAAGAGAACAAATCCTTTCTATGGAAACCTGGATCCTGTAGGAGATCATGGAAGAGTATAGGAGAGAGGGTTTCTGCTTCTGACAGTAGGATAAAAATGAACATTTTATCTTTAGGGCAATGAATTCTTCAGGCTTTGTGTATGGCTTTTGCTATTTTAGCCCTTTATCATTTTTCAGAATGCCTGCAGAGACATAACAGGTCACTTGCTTTCTACGTTTTTACTTCAAATTTTATAAATAATTTCATTTGTTCTGCTATATTTCTCAAGCTGAACTCAGAAGCAAAATAACTTTATGGCTTGTTAGAGATATTTAATAATTATGCTTTGAGTTATTGCATTTGGCTGAAAAACAGTAATGAGCTGAATAAGGTTTTGTTTCTCTTTAAACTAATGGGGAATGATTCTGCTACTTGTCTGATACACTGTGAAGTATTTTCCTCCCAAGAATTTCTTACCTTCAATCTTTCAAGAAAATAGCAACACAGCAAAAATAGTTCTTAGCACAGGAAATCTTCAGGCATTGTATGTGTTGTGTGTGTGGTAGTTTACCTTTTAAAAAGTGCCTGGATACAGGAAAGATTAGTTTTGATGCTGAAGATGCCAGGCTGAGTTCATGTTAAATCTGCAGTGACTCTGATTTACATGTCGTATAGAGTGAGTGTTTCTTTGAACACTGGAATTACAAATATTTTTACACACTCCTTTATACCGAGGAATATGGATCACCAAAACGTGCGCTTTGACAATCTTGCTAATCAGCATGGTATTGGAGTCACGTTGGAGGGCATCCAGCACATAGAAAATTGACAAAACTTCTTGTTTGCCTTCATGCTAGAAAAGAATTCAGTTTTGTAATGATTAGGGTGGAGGAAGGCAGAGGAGAATTTCTGTCTCCCAGAGCTCACCAGCTGCACGCTATTTACTCAGAAGTGTTGCTCAATTGGGAAATAAGTATAGTCATTGCAATAATTTAAAATACAGAAAAGTCTCCAGGTAAAAAAAAAATAAATCAGATTGTAGCCGTAAAGATTGCTTTTTTGATAGTGGGTTGTATAAAATGTACTACTCAGCTGTAGGGCTGCTATTGGGGAAGAGAATAAAAGAATCATAGAATCATTTTGGTTGGAAAAGACCTTTAAAGATCATCAGGTCCAACCATTAATGTAGCACTGCCAAGTCCACCTCTAAACCATGTCCCTAAGCACCACATCTACATGGCTTTTAAATACCTCCAGGGACAGTGACTCAACCACTTCCCTGGGCAACCTGTTCCAGTGATTGACGACCCTTTTGGTGAAGAAATTTTTCCTAATATCCAATCTAAACCTCCCCTGATGCACCTTGAGACCATTTCCTCTTGTCCTATTGCTTGTTATCTGGGAAAAAAGACCGACACTCACCTGGCTCACCACAACTCCCTTTCAGGTAGCTGTAGAGAGCGATCAGGTCTCCCCTGAGCCTCCTCTTCTCCAGACTAAACAAGCCCAGTTCCCTCAGCCGCTCCTCATAAGACCTGTGCTCCAGACCCTTCACCAGTTTCGTTGCCCTTCTCTGGACACGCTCCAGGGCCTTGATGTCTTTCTTGTGGTGAGGGGCCCAAAACTGGACACAGTACTCGAGGTGCGGCCTCACCAGGGCTGAGTACAAGGGGACGATAACTTCCTTAGTCCTGCTGGCCACACCGTTTCTGATTAAAAAAGATTGTTTCTATCACTATTTCTGTTTGTAGTGCTCTTTCTGTATTTGTATCACTATTTGTGATACATGAGAAGGAAAAATTTACAATAATTACTATAATTGAGAATGCTATTTTTTAAAATAGTCATATTGAAAAATATTTCTTCATTACATATAATTTCAAATAGATGTTCAAGTCAAAAGGTAATGGTGGGCTTTTATTTCTATCTTAAATCACCAGAGACCATCCTCCAATTTGCTTTTAAATTATAGTAATTCTGGCTCTGACCACAGTATTTTAATTTCAGTAGTACTGTTGATGATTGCCTTTGTGGGCCTCTTTACACTGGAAAGGTCATACTGACTTTTTGATGGTACATAATTTTTTTCCACGTTTACTAATTCTTTGCTTTATTATGCTTTCTATCAGTTTTCTTAGTCTAGAGGCTGTTATCAGTGACAGCTTTGGTGTATTTACCAAATGTGTCTTCCAGCTGTTTCTAAACCCTGCGAATGAAATACTGTGCTAGCAGTAACATGGCCAAACCAAAATACAGTAATTTTAAGTAAAGTAAAAGTAACTCTCTCAGTCAGAGTACTGGCAGGTATTTGACATCATAGCCTTACCAATTGCTGTGGCCTTACCAGTTAATCTGTAATTCCAAGGAAAACAAGGTAGTGATAAACAGGAAAACATGCAGGAAAATAAGTAAAGTAAAAAAAACCAAACAGAAAAACCAAACTGAACTACAAGCTTCTTTTTATTTCTCCAGGTCATAAGGAAACAAGCAGAGCACATTCTCCCTTTTTCTGTGATAGATTGTATGTAGAAGAGCAACTGTGTTTGCAAAAGGTGGAGAGCTGGCGTGACTTGCAGCAAAGAGGTCAGATCTGGGCAGAACAAGTTGGCCGCTGACATGAGATCAGACAATTGCAAGTACCGGGAGGCAGGCAGGAAGCACGCTGCAATTCCGGAACAGGATTTTGATATGAACAGGCTGCCTAAGAGCACAAAGTGGAGCCATGATATCCTGCTCCATGATATATAAAAATAGTAGTCTCTTATTACCAAATCTTACACCTGGTCACAAAACTTTAATAAACTTCAGGATCTGATTACGGAGCTTAGTTGATATTTAGTACTTTATGCATCGAAGTGTGTTACAGATAATACAAAGATTAAGCCAAGAATGTCGTAATAATGAATACAGGCATGAGTGTCATTTTACAAGTGAAAATCATCACGTGGTATAGAGTGGGTTCTATCTTCTTCATAACTGATCAACCACATATAAAATCTGTTTCCTCCAGGTCCCAGCAAAAAATAATTGCATAAAGGGGGATTAGTTACCTGGTGTTTTTTGTTGTTGGGGTTTTTTTTGTTTGTTTTTTAAGTAATAAAATAACACAAGTTTAGCATCTTTATTGGGGAAGAACCTCATGCTGTTCCTGAAATAGCTGGTCCATCCTGAAATAGCTGGTCCATCTTTGGTCCTTTGCCAATGTAAGAGCTTGTTGTAGGCTTGGAGGAATAAAAGATAAAGGATGATTCCTTTCGGCATCATGTGAAAGTGAGAAAGCCTGTAAGGGACCTTTTGTTGAAAGCTTGGATGGCATTTTACTTGGTGACATGTGTTCTGCTTTATTTTAGCTCATTAGGGTAATTTGTCATGTACAATTCAGATGCCTTGGGGTAAATTCCTTCCAGTACACCTCCACTTAAATTTATGATGTTACATGCCAGATTAATTTTCCACGTTTATTGTATAATCTTTTTCAGTTGTATGTTCTACAAAGAATGTTAGCCTGGTTTCATTGGTGTTGACTCCTATCTGATGTTCTGATTTCTTGTAGTCATATATAGATTAACACTTTTCTATTAATTGCAGTGACTTTTCTATATGTTACTGACTCCTAAATTCTTTCAAGTTACAATTAAATACTGTTTTGCAACTTTACTGGTTCAAGTAGCTGCTCTTGGTTGTCAACATTATGTCCAGAGAAACCATTTTGCATTATTTAGCAATCAGTGCTTTTACCTATTCCTCTTGCTAAAATAGTTTTAGGAAGGCTATTCAACTTGACATGGTGTATCATCCAGGGAGCTTATGTAGTTAAAACATTTCTTGTATTGTTGTTGTGCAATTCTAGTGGTTCTGAGATAATTTGACAAAGGTTAGTATAGTAGCTTTGTAGTTAAGTCTCAAAAAGAATCATTCGATCTTCTGCTGTGATCTCCTGTATATTGGAGAACATTATATCTCAACTTGGGTGCTTCTGTACTTTACTCGGTAACCTGTATTTGGCTGAAGCACATCTGAATGCATTGACAGATGGAAAATCCACCCCTTCTTTGGCAGCTTGTTGCACTGGTCAGGTGAAAATGTATGCTTTGCTTCCCTTTTGGTTTTGGTTGATTACAGCTTCCAGTCATTGCCTCTTGATCACCTTGTGATTGAAAACCTTCTCAATACTCAGCTTTATTTTTCTGTGCGAAGGTACTTGTATGCTACATAAGCAAGTAATCTCCTGGTTGTCTTCTCAGTACATTGCCAGATTACTCTTTCTTAATGTCTAGGCAAAAAGCCTTTCTCCATACCTTTTCCCCCCCCCTTCCATTTTCTTTTTTCTAGCTCTTTCTTCCCCCAAGAGGATAGAACTATTGTGGTCATATCTTCATTCAACAGAATGTGTCTCATAGCCACATGAGTTATTTCTCTTTCTTGTAGCAAGGTTAAAACATTAAAATTCTTATGTGTGATCAAGACTGTAAGTTTTTATAGGTGATGACTGCAGAGCACATCTGTATCAACAGGCCCTTATCAAATGGCTGGCACCTTCATGAACTACTTGTTTTAGGAAATTGAGAGGATGCATCTGCTCTGTGTTGCTGCATTTATAAAGCTTGTTAGTTGTCTCACATTAGGGCCTCAGTGCGTGTAACATAAACACAGTTTGAATCGACCTGTGTCGATGCCAAGTTAACAAAAATATTTTGAAAGTATTGTTATGCAGAACTGATCCATTTAGATCTGTTTAGAGTCTTCATTCAAGAGAAATCAATCCCTGATTTGACCACAAGGGTAGAAATGCCTTGCAATCTCCTACCCGTTTTGAGCATCAGTTGAGTCACTAAGCAAGCTATTGGTAAATAGTAAAGATACGCTTGTATACACTCAAGGTGTCTGGTGTGAGTGGGTTTAGCAGGTGAATAACCTAGCCTTGATTCCTCACCATGGCCATTATAGCTCCTTTGAACTTTCTGTATTGCTAAGTGAATGACCTACTTCTTTGATCTAAAATTAGTGTGTGTAGCTCCATTTTTGAAGTGTTTCCAAGTATATCCACTTTTGTACCCCTGCTGCTTGCTTTCATTATACAATAAGGAAGATTGTTTCTCCCTGTAGCAAAGAAGTTACCAGGTTTTAAATTATTTTCCTGTACATTGATCCAAAGGGAGAATGCCAGCAGTTTGTTAGGGGTTTAGGAGTACAAGTTCCTCTGACTTCACATTGTATTCGTATGCTTAAGAGTCCCACTGTGAGGATGAGAGACCGGAATTTAATCTTTGTGGTTTTTGTTTGTTAGGATGTATTTCATAGTGGTATGTGGGAAAACCCAGGGGACAGAGACAAGTTTTTGCAAAAAAATTATTTGGCTTTTTAAGTAAGCCTGTGTGGGACACTGCTTTCAGCAACATCAAAATGTAACTGCACATACCAGACTTCTTCATTCATGCTGCCAAAGGAATAATAGGATTACCCTGCTTTGTTTTGCTTTTTCACTCTGGCATTAAATGAACTGAAACTTGATGTGTGAGTTTCTGGAAAATAAGGTCAGTTGAAAAAGAGTTCATTGTCCTTTTCTTCTTATTCTTCTTAGGTGTTCACAGACAAGTTCAGGTTTATCCAGAGAACCATGGCTGAAGGTGGATTTGATCCTTGTGAATGCATTTGCTCACATGAACATGCAATGAGAAGACTGATTAATCTGGTAAGGACAACATGAGAATATTTGGAAGGGTGTTATTCAGACATTACTTCAGCTCTTGCAGATCTGCAGTTACTGATACTTTTGATTCTGCTTATTCAGTTGTGTGTACTGTTAGTATCTGTGCATCTGACTTTCTGATGAGCTTTTGAATAGTTATACAAATTATAACTTTTTATTTCTTTCCCAGAGCTGCATTTTGACAGCATTGACAGTGTTTCTGTTGAAATGTTTCTTTTTAACCCTTTTTTAGTCTGCATAAAACCAAAGAAACTACCCTGCACCTTTGAGTTCAAAGCCATACCACACATACAAAATTCCATGTACTCATATGGCAAGATAACAATGTCTAAATTTTTAAAACTAACCTTAAAAAAATTCTGAAGTTGAAAATTGAATGATTTTGAGTTCTGAGTTCTGTTTCTTGCTATGTCATTGGTATGGTTGAGCAACTTCAAGCAAGTTATTTTGCATTGCTGTAACTGACCTGTAAAATAGCAATGATTCTTTGCTTCTGCATGGAACTTGTTTCACTGTCCGTTGAAGAAAAAGCTACAAAGTGCTAGGGTTTTTTCTGAGTAAAGGTATATATTTTTTAAAATAACACTAACAGTTGTGAACTGTGAGCAATTAGATGAACTTGATTACAACTCTAACTGGGTTAAACTGTTTTTTAGATCACATGGTATACCAGCTTTGTTTGATGTACTTTGTTGATTTTCATAAATTTGTTTTTATCCCATTTTATTTCTTAGGGCTTAAATTAATGTCCTTCTAAGTTACTGAGTACACCAGCTGCTCAAGACAGTATGAGTGAAGAGCATCCTCTCTAGGATCAGGCCCTTCAAGAAGTTTCTTACCAGTATTTTACAAAGATTATCAGGAAAATATGGTATCCACTAGCCTATGATAAGAGTAGTGCTAATGTGTAAGTCCCCAAAGAGTATATGTCTGGGAATAAGGAATCAGTTTGTGCACTTGCCCTTAAAACCACTTCTATGTGCGTACATCCACAAAAGAGCAAACTTGTTTTAAACAGCGCTTTACAAGGAGTGTATATAACTGCTTCTTCCAAATGTGTGGGTTGCACTTATATAGCCCTGCTTCACCCTGAACATAAAATCCTGGGCGTCCATGCTTTCTTGGCCTTGGAGTGCATTGTTACACTATCTTGGCTGGTGTGCCAGGGGGAGAACCTAAACCCAGGCAGATGCTGTACCTCTCTGTGTTCTCAGGGCGCTTGGATGACCCCGTTTTCCAGAATTACTCTGCTCAGAGTAAGCGGAGTTCACCACCCACATCCATAACGCAGCACTACAGAACTTGTGCCATCATATTCTCACATTGTGCTTCTGGCCCTGTGCACACAGAATGCCTCCTCAAAAACACAGGCCACAAAATACCCCAGACCAGGCTCCCTCAGTGAGAGGGCTACATCAGTGGCTGCAGCAGAAGACAGAGTGGTAAGGACAAGAGGAAATGAAGAGCACTTGTCGTCTCATAGACCATGAGTCCCTCAAAGCTGGAGGTGCCGAACAGCCCAGATCTGTGTCATGGCCAGCTGCACCGAAGTCCAAAATGACAAATACAGCATGTCTGCATAGCCAATTCCATGTGCTTTATGGGCCTGATACCATTTCCCTTTGGTAGTTCCCAAATATGGTGCAGCCAGAGCTCTCTTCAGTCTCACAGGTTACTAGAGGTTGCCGCACTTTCTTATTACTGAACAGGCAACAGCCTCGTTTGGGGGATGGGGGTGCGAGAAGCGAAAGGGATGTGTGTCCATTTGCTGGTGTTACCAGAATTGTTCGGGGTGGAAGGGACTTTAGGCCGACCTCCTGCTCAAAGCAGAGTCAACAATGAATTCAGACCAGGTCATTCAGGGCTTTTATTCCACCTGAGTTTTGAAAACCTTCAAGGATAGCAGTTCCACAGCCTCTCAGGGCAAACTGCTCCAATGTTTGACAGTCCTTGTGGTAGAGCATTTTTTCCATCTGCTGTTTCAGGTGAACATATCCTACCTTCTGCTATACAGAACTGTGAAGAGCCTGTCTCTGTCCTCCCAGTAACCTCTTGTTAAGTACTGGGGGGATGCTGGTAGGTCCACCCAAAACCATCTCTTCTCTAGGCTGAACAAGCCCAGCTCCCTCAGCCTCTTCTTATAGGCCACGTGCTGCAGTCCCTGGTGACCCTCTGCTGAATTCACTTCAGTCTGTAAATGTCTTGTGTAGGGGAGCCCGAGACTGGACACAGTATTCCAGATACAGGCATAAAGGGCTGAGTACAGGGGTGTAATTGCATCCTTCATTCTACTTATGCACTGTTTAAAGGTCAGTGCTGTTGGCACAAGGGCGTAGAAAATTGAGTCTTCTGTGGAGAACAGTTGTCTCTTCTGTGGAGCCTTTACATCAGGACTCAGCCATCCTAGCTCATACTTCCCAGTAGGAGGCACAATTTCAAAGTATTCTGTGCTCTTCCTGCTGCGGCTATATGGTTGCTTATACACGTGTTCTTTCCCAAGAAGAATTTTCCTCTCGTCTTCAACATGACATTTGTGCCATATCCTACAGTTGTGTTGATTCTGGACCTTGAGGCTTCTGGACACGTGCTGCTGTGGTGACAAAGGAACCCCCAGGACCAAGTTTCAGGAAGTTGGGAGGGGGAAAGGAGGATGTGTGTTGGTTGCTCTTTCCTCTGAGGCTTGTCAGGTGCAAGTCTGAACCATACTGGTTCAGACTTTCAGCCCCCATTCAGCATTTTTAATCTTTCAGTTTTTGCTAGAATATACTGACAGGCAACCGCACCAGTTAGCCAGTTCTCTGTATGTTGTAGCTGAAGGACTTTAGGTATGAATGAGGTAGGCAAGTTGTGTCTAAAGTCAGAAGTGCCACAGAAATCTGTGAGATTTTGTTCCTGGGCTGCTCCATGCAATCAGTGTAAGATGGGTGCAAATGGGTCATTTGGAGGCCCACCAGTTCCTGCGTTGTAAATGTAAACACCACGTCCTAGGTGCACCCTCTTGGGCAGTCACCAAGACCAGTCTTACGGTGTTCCTGTGTAGTTGCAGGAATGGGGTTTATTGCTCAGTGTACAGCTTCCAGAAATATCATGCCAGTTAGCACTTGAAACTGTGAGGAGTAAGAGGAAATGCCAGATTTCATCTACCCTAAAAAGCAAAACAGGTGCTCCTAAATATTTATAAGAGCAAATCACTAGCTGAGATAATTCAGCGGAATCTAGAAAGGAAAAGCCTCAAAAGCCTCAGTCAGCAGCCAGACTATCCTCAAGTAACCTGTTGCACGCTTTTAGCAGCAGACTTCGTTCTTGCATCCATTGCTTTTATGCTTCAGTAAGAGTTTGCTTTCTAAGCTGCTGTTTTGTCACTCAATCTTACACAACTTAAGCAAGTAGGAATTTTACTATTTGCGTTAAAAGGAACCCTTGGACATCGGTCCTCAAAGTTACTGGACCCTACAAGTCTCAATGGAGACTGGTGCCCACTACCTCTAAAAGTTGGATCCTCAAAATCTTCACTCTAAAAGCATTGCGGTACAGGAAAGCAAGGCAATCTGTAGTTGTTCAGCCTGCGGGGAAGAAAAAATACCCAAGCATGCTGTATACCCAGAGTGGTTCCCTATACCCACTTAATTGTTGATTCTCTTTTACCTGGATAGGTATAAAACCCACCGGAGTACATATTAATGGTGTTACAGCTGGGAGGACTTGTCAGGATTTTGGAGCAAATTGTATAACAAGGTGGTTGTAATTACCTCCAGACCAAGCATTATAAATCCAGAAGTTCAGAGCCAAGATCAAGTTTAACAGAGTAACAATGCAATTATAAGAGATACTCAAGTGTGCAAATGTACTTTTAGGATTCTTCAGTCCAGTAATGACATTATGCAGAAAACCCATGATTTATGTAGACTTTAACTTGCATTTGGGTTAAAGTAAACTAATTTCTACAGACTAATATGTTTATGCCTGTATAGAACACCACTGATAAGAATCAAGGCTTCTGCTAATGAAGAAGGGTGAAGTATTCAGTTATGACTGTTACACGCAGAGCTAAAAATACATATTCAGCTAGACAGGATTTCTGCTAGAGTTAACTGTATGGGAAATTTGAATGACGTTGCTATGCCAAGGTCAGAAGGAGGTCGAAAAGTCTGACTCTGCAACCTGAAGTTCTCGATTTAATTCCCAAGTTGTTGCATTTAATTTCTAATTTAACTAGTCTATTTACTTTGAAATTCTTAGAAAATATATTTGGTTTTCAAAGTACAATTGGTGGATGAATACATTTTTTTTTAATGTAGCATATGGTTTAAATCTCTACTTGAAATGCAGACTTCAGTTCATCTTATCATTACAATTAGTGCTTATAAAATAAAAAAAAGCTATTGTCATTTAAACTCTTCTTCCTCTCTGCTATTAGCAACACCACAGAAAATTACAAACAAGAAAGCTGTTTGTTTTTAAAAAGCCTCACTCTTAACTAATGGTTTGATTACTTTTCTGTCCGTTTTACTCGACTAAACAGAAATTTGTTTTGTTGAGGTTTTTTTCTTCTTAATGTATGATACCATGAAGATTATTTATAGACTGTGGAGTGTACATCTCTAATGTGCGTGATGGTTTAAAAGATTTTTTTTTGCTGCGTGTTAGGTTAACTGGGAGATACTGTTCATACCCACAGTTCTTGTGACTTACATATGCATATTTAAGTGCCATTGAATTCTGTTATGCTGAATGTTCTATCATTTTCCTGAAGTGGATTTTTTAGGGTTATTCTTGATGTCAAAATATGAAAATTTCACATCTGGTAAACTTCTGTAGTATGGCCACTGTAAAGACCAAGCACATATTATGATTTCCAAATATTCCCAGGAAACAATAGAAATCTAAAGTCTTTGGCTGTGTCTTCATAAATATAATTTCTAGTGTGTAATACCCATGGCAACATCTGTTATGGTTTGGTAGTGTTGTGTAACAATTTGACTATTGTATTTTGGGTTCACTATTTACTCTGTGGATATAGTGGATAATTCGGAACTTCCGTAAGAGGAAGTAAGCGTAGAAGAAAAATATCACAAGACTTTCCATCCTCCGCAGATACACAAGAGTTGTCAAAAGACAATGACAGGTCTGTTAGCTTGTATGACTTTATCTCCTGTTCAGTCTCCTCCATCTGCAAAACTTATTTTGACAAGAAGAGCCAAAGTTCAAGAATGAAGAGCAACAGACAGCACCGAGTACTTTAACGGGGGGACTCTGTCAGACAGGGGGCCAGTTGTTTTGAAGAGTCATGGTGAAGGACATTCTGTGGTATTCAGAGGAAATGGTTGCTGTCTTAGTTGTGGCAGAAGATAGCAAATCTCTGGAAAAGAATGATGTTATATTTAAACCTTTTTATTTCCATTTTTTTCAACTTCTTTTGTAAAATAAAAATCTGATTGCACTATGTTACTCCTCCAGAATTCGATGCTGTCTGAGTAAGCACGGATGATCCATGGAGTGTTTTAGCCCAAGACTCAGTTGAATTCTGAAAACTAGTGTATGTGGTGGCAGGGGATAATCATACCTAGAGCATCTTCCATTGAGCCTGAGACCTGTATATGACTAGGAGTAGCCAGAAATGTCAAAGCAAGCCAGTAACACATAACTTTGTATGATGTAAACATCCTTTTTTTCCCTTTTCTGATACAGCATTATTTACTTTACAGAAAGCGTGGCTTTAGAGTTCTCTCATACTAGTTTCTATGAAAATGAGCAGTATGTTCTTTAACCCAAAACATTTCCAATTCTGTAATACACAAGGACTCATTTTGATGAACTGTCAGCAGTTCTGCTGTAGAGATTTGATGGCCTTACAGACCTCTGTGGGAATTACAACCATGTTTTGTTCTTCTGTAGCTAGTTGCAAAGTAATGGCCCATGTCTAGTTACATTGCTATACCAGAAGACTTGAATGTCTCAGACTCTGGGGGATACAAAATTCTTTATTTTAACCTCTCTTGTATTTTGAGGTGTCACTAGATTTTTATAGCCAAAGTTGTAAATTCTCAAACTATTTCAACACAGTTGGTTCAAACACTTTTGTAAACCAAGTTTCCACATAATTCTTTTGTCCAGGTCATTTTAGTGTTACTATTTTAAACTGACATAGTCTGAAATAGTATTCAGCATAGCCATGAATCTTGGCTGAGGGAGACCTTGTGCGAACAGCACAGAGTAAGCACAGATGAGTAAAATAGATCTGTGTTGCGTGCTGCAAATGGTTGAAAAGCTTTCAAGATGTCAGCACAGCTAAGCCTGACTTAAATAGTCCCTCAGGCAACCAGCAAAAGCGAGTTACCCTACTGACGTGGTCTCCTACATCTGTAAGAGTTCTGGTGCAGCAGAGCTATACCGAATACTTTCGTGATAATTTAAAGTGACCTTTAAATATGGAGGTTGCTCTGGAGACTTCTTACATGTGTTCCATGACATATGCCTTCTAATTATTATTTTTTAATAGCAGTTGCCACTGGTTCTACTCTATACCCCAAGAGCAGGAAATTGCGTTTAGCTCTCGCTTGCCCCCTTTTTTTCGAGTTCAAGCTGGTTTAAGAAGGACCTGTCCCAACAGCTGAACCTTAGGTTGCTCATTGGGACAAGGAAGCTATCCTTCTGAGGTGCAGAGGGAAAGACTCGATGCATCTCCGAAGGCACTGGTCAGAAAGAATAAAACACACGGTTGGAGTGGCAGGGTGTGAGCCTATTCCTGAGGGCCCTTGCTCCACTGACTCCCGTTTCTCCACTTTCACTGGGTGCTCAAGGTGCTGGTGTTGCATAGCT
This sequence comes from Psophia crepitans, assembly GCA_013399095.1. Classification (NCBI taxonomy): domain Eukaryota; kingdom Metazoa; phylum Chordata; class Aves; order Gruiformes; family Psophiidae; genus Psophia; species Psophia crepitans. The sequence goes on along the minus strand of VWZZ01007198.1, from coordinate 364,339 downwards.
AAAGACTGCAAAACTGTATCACAGAATCCACGCACTGCGAATGGTCTGTAAGCTAGAAATTAGTTCTAGATCAAGCAGTTTAAATGGAGACTATTTTCTAGACAGGTAAGTGTATGTTTAAAAAAAAAACTAAAAAAAGCCATGAAAAATGGTGTCCACTCAGATCTCTGTCCCATGGAAACCATTTTTTCCTTTAAGGGGTTGGCTGTAAGGACTTAACTGAAGTTGAAGGTGCCTGTCATTGTTTCTGTTTCCTGTTCCTCAGCTTTGTAGTATGTTGGAAGCTGCTGCTTCTTAACCAGTATATATATATTAAATAAAAAAATAAAAGAATCTCAGTGACGTTTCATGACCGCCTCAAAGCATGCATGGTGTGACATTGCAAGCAGTGTAGAAAATAATGCATTAAAAATTCTGTCAGCTTGATATTCCAGAAATAATTAATAGCTATAACCTGTATTATGAATGGCTGAGCTGTGCTGTAGCTGTCTCATTTGAGGAAAAAGGAGAAAATTATGCTTTTTCTCTCAGGCCACATGTGGATGTAATCAGTGCTTAGAGCAAACTGTACTTATCTGTTGGAACTCCTAGTTCTAAGCCTTTTCCACAAGCCTGTCTGTGTGGGAGTACCCTTTTCATTTGCTAATATGCATCATTTTGCAGAAGATACTCAACTGTTTGGTAAAAAAAAAACAACCCATGTGTATTCTGTTTTTGTATTTTAGATATGTGTGCTAATGCCCTCTTGGGACATCTGTGTATGTTCGTTAATGTTTTCTGATGCCTTTGTAGTAATATTGTGTAATATTCTATCTTACCCATTTGTTATCTAGTATTTCATGTAGTCAGAGGTACTGTGAGATCCTTGTAATGATCTTGTCTATCACACTGTTTCATCTTCTTTGCCCGGACCCTCCGTTCTGCTAATTTCTTCTGCTTTGCATTCACTAAAAGTAGGATGCCAGTGGTATCCCAGGACATAAAATCATAGAATAGAATCATTGAATAGGTTGGGCTGGAAAGGACCTCAAAAACCATCTAGTTCCAACCCTCCTGCCATGGGCAGGGTCACCCTCCGCTACATGAGGTTGCCCAAAGCCTCAAAGCCAGTAAAATTATAAGATTAAGTACCAATAAAAGTCATGCAATTGTAGGAAAAGGGGGATCTATATGATGCTGTGGTGAAACAGCAGTCTCAGGAGAAATGAAAAAATAAAGGAAGTATGAGTTCTGACCTGAATTGGAGCTCCTCTTTGTACAGGGATCCCTCTGACTTGCTTATCTCCTGCATCTTCCTCCATAGAATTTCGTGTCTTCCGATATGAAAGTTAATGTTCTCGCTGTGTTGTAACTGGCTGATGGTTCTGGGTCTTAAGAGTTGGTTTGTAATCTAGGAACATTCTTCTAAAAGGTACCAACCATTCTTCTCTCTCATTTGCCATGAGAGAGAAAGTTACTTGTCACCTTCCAGGCCCAAACTCCATATTTTTATTGCAGACCTCCAAATATTTGTCACAAACTGTTATTCTCTCCTTGTATGAACAATCATTCATTTTATTTTAATTCTACGTGTGCTCATAGAAAATGTAGGAGTGGGGAAGGCAGTATTCGATTTTTCCTTGTTTGTTCCTCTAAGAGAAGCTAATGTTGTCGTAGTTTTGTAAGAGACAATTTAATTCCATCAGTATGCCCTTCTTCTCCCCTTGTTTTTGTCTTACTTCTCTTGGCCAGGTTGTAGCAGAATAATGCATGTAGGTGTCATTTTTTGCATCTTTAAATCTGAACTCTGTGCATAATGCTACAATTCAGTTTGCAACCTGGCCTATACTACGACAGCAGTTTATTTATCGTAGTGTTTACTAGTTCGTTTATACACTTTGGACAGAACAGATGTGGCGACCAACAAAGCTTAACAGTGATTTCATTACCCAGAAGCATGAGAACGTAATCGGGTGTATGCCATGGTGTTGTCATCTTCTGGCATCGCTGGAGAGAAAAAGCAGAGCTTACAACTAGTCTAAATTGCAAAAAAGTATTTTCACAAGAGGTGGTATTTTGCCCTTTTTATCACATAAAATTTTTTATCAACAGTCTTTACAATTCCATTTTAAATTTACTTTTATTTTTGGGACAAATGACCATATCAAGTGAGTTGTTTGTCCTTGCTTTCCTACTTACCAGTCCTTTTCATTCTTCTTTTCATTGCCACCATTACCTATTTCTGCTCTAGTATCTTTGCACCGAATTTATCTTTTGGGATTGTTTTCCCCACACAATTCTCGGGGCTTTCTTTCATCACGATTTTTTGTATGGAGGTCTTTTTCCATTCATGTCTTTTCTGAGGACTTATTTCTGCTTTGTGCTATCTAAAAAGTTACTCTAAAAGGCAATTATTTTAATTATCCCTACATAAATGATTGATTTTCGTCTCATCACAATTCATTGATTATTGCACTGTGTTCCTGCCACTAGTCCTGTTCTTGTTTTGTTACCTCTTGTTTACGCCATTTCTGGAGTTGGAAAGTACTTTTGGCCAGGAATTACGCCATTGTTTCTTCTGAAAAATGACAAACTGGTGAGCTGTCTCATCATTGCCATCTTCCTGATATCTGTATGCTTTGTCTATGTTTTAGCTCTTAAATAATACACTTAACTCTTAGAAAGAAAAAAGTGTTCATCCTGGATAGGAATTCTCTTTTCAGGCAAGATGCTATTGACTTTAATAAAAAAAAAAAAAAAAAAAGAATTGTCTGAGCAGAGATTGCAGGACCAGTCCCAGGGTTTGTGAGACTGTTGAACTCTGGGGCAGCAAATTCTGAAAACTCCTCTGAAGAAGCAGCAAGGGAACTGACACAAGAACGAGTTACTGTGAAGGTAGATGGAAGTCTGGATTTCCTTCTCCACAGTAGCTATCTGTGATGAGCGGTAAATGCAAAGTAGCTTAACTTCTTTCACGGGAAGATCGAAATGATCCCGGTGGCTGAGGTCACTGTATTGGAAAAACAAGTTCTCTGTTTGGCTAGATGAGGCTGTTTCACTGGGCTTACTGTTTCACTTGGACTTCAGTGATTTTGTGGGGCAGCTAACATGCAGCAAAAGTTCACACCCTTTTTTCACCACACAGTGGCACGTTTGTGTGCCCATAGGAGGTTTGCACATGAAAAAAAATAAAGTCTTTACTTAATACAGTGGCTTAATGAAAAAAATTTCCAGCGGCCGATAGCAATGTGCCTTTACTGTGACTGCTCACGTTTTGTTCGTGGCTGGGGGTGGTGAAAAGTGGTGGCTGTCATTGCTAAAACCCGTGCAGGCTCCTAGCAGAACCAGGATCTGTTGGAAGAGTAGCAACAGGACAGAGACAGGTTTCAGGTACACCTGATGGGTGGGTGCTGTCGATCCACAAGATGGCATGTTAAAACTGTTCTTTGTGTATTGTGTCAGAAGAGCAGGATCGAAACGCTGTTGTGTTGATGTGAACTGGGGCTAAATGCTGTGTCTTTTGGAAGAAGAAATAAAAGAAAGGAAGAGCTATTTCAAGTATGGACGGGGAGCCAGTTTAAATGTGCTCTATTTTTGCAATGCAGAATTTCAGTGTTGTGAGGAAAAGCCCTTTTCTCTCCGATTAATTTGATCTCTGTTTTTTTCTTGACGTTGTGTTGGGTTTACATTCAAAATATGTCAGTAAGTGGACACTGATTTGCTGTAATTCAATCACTGGTGCCTCTCAGTTCCGAGAACTTACAAGGGGCTTCAAAGAAACCAAATACTTGTATTGACCAAACGTTCTTGTGGTGTGGGGATTACTAATTTAAATTATTTTAACTTCAGCTATTCAAGATTTTAAATGTACTTGGAGGGAACTAAAGTTCACCATTGTATTTGAAATAACGTGCATTTATAATTGGTATTTTTACTTACATTGCCTGCAAGTTTGTGTTGTATTAAAAAGGAAAATTTTGGGACCTTTTTAGCTCCCTTTTAGCTTTCGTGCTGGTTACAATTTGTGTTTATCTCATTTTGGGCAATAAAAGATAAATGAGTTCATTTTTTGGCTCACATGTACTAAGCCGTTTATTGTATTCAGATGACAAACTGCACAGAGAATGTTAAAATTCAGATATAATCCTCTTCATTTAAATGGAAGAAAATAGTGATTTCTATAAATATTTAATTTTGTAACATTTTTCACTCACTACTTTTGTTGAATAAGCCCCATTGTTTCACTCCCCTGCTTTCTGTGTTCTTTTTAAGGGCCTGTTCCAGAATATACTGAAAACCCTGAAAAGGCTGTTGCTGGCTTTAGTAGATGTCAGATCAGGCAGTCAGCTGTTAATCTTCCACTAAATTCACACTTGTGACAACACAAGAATCTCTGAAATATGAAAAACCAAACCCACCGTTAATAATATTGCCCATAAGTATTTAAAGAGTTAAAGTATTCTAAGAATTACTTCTTTATTCAGATTTTTCTCATTGACTCTGCTGTGTTCCCAGTCTGAAAAACATCAAGTGTATTTGAAAAGTCTTTTTGAGGGTTTTGTTGAGAAGAGAGAAGGTCTGGTTCAACTTTCTACTGTTACTCCACAAACTTGCATCCAAACTCACCCTCTGGATCAGAATAGAAAATCTGAATACAAAGGACTGTTTATTTCCAGTCCCTGATAGTTGAATGATGATTTGGTGATTGAAATGTCTCGCATTCTATTTTTTTCCAACAGTTGCTATGTCCCTTAAGGGTGTGGTGACCGACAGAGAGCTAGTTGGTAGAAGAAGCATGGTTCAGCAAAAGGCATTACCTTACCCAGCCATTCAACTTACGTAAGCATTTCACACGCGTGCCAGAAGCGTTTCTCCTCTTTTGACTAAGTGAGGGATCAGATTTGGTTTGAGTTAGAAACTAGTTCACCCGAGTGAATTGAGAAAAACAGGTTTTTACTGCTGCTCGTTTTCCGTAGTCTGCCGTGTTTCATCCCAAGAGAACAGTGTGCCACATGTCGCTGAGCTGTTAGAAACAGGTTTGTTACCTGGCTCACAGAGCCCTCCTAGAGCTGCTGCTCATGGATCACCAAGGCTTTGCATGTGCTTGTAGTTGGGAGGGGACGTGAGCATGTGAAGGTATTTGAGTGTGGTTTTTTATGGTGCGATCTATGGCTTCTTAAAACTTTTTTGAGTCTATGGGTGGTGCTGTTCTGACCAAGTCTTCCCCAGCACAAGTAGTTTATGTAAGAAATTTTTATATTACCTGGAATACTTAAGAAATACTTGTATTGCTGGATGTGAATGTAGCAGAGATTATGAAGTACAATTTTTTAGATGGGATTTTTAAATCTGCATGATTATATGATTATGTATTGTTTTCACTTCAGAGGAATTTCATACAAATTGTAAAAAAACGCGTTTTTCTCATACTTTTCTCTTACAGCTGTTTCACAACATAATTTGCGGTTTCTAAACCTACCCTGTATAGTTAGTTTCTAAATCCCTGTGAAAAAAACCCAGTATTTGTTGTCCAAGCCCTCTGGAAAGCATAGCCCTATTACAGATGGCTCCGTGCTTTGTAGAGGTTGCTCTGTACATCATTCCTCCATACATAAGCAGACTTTTTTCCTTATTGGCAGGATATAATCTAATATAAGAGCATTTTTTTCAGCAGAGGTCTGTAGAGCAACTCCTAATGGTATTTTTCTTAAGACTGCTTGCTTACTGTAATACTTGTGTCATTGGTGCTTCCAGCAGTACTTTTGATTCTAAGGTCTTGGAGCCTGTCCTGTCTTTTGAGAAGTCACCAAGGGTGCCTGTAGGAAGAAAATCAGTATCTGAGTGCAGCCTCAGGGCACACAAAATCTTGGGTATTTGAGTCTTACTGTGCCTTCATCAGGTGGCCTCCTACATCAACAGGCATTTCCAGACAGTGTGCGCGGGCTTTTCATGAAGTGGCCAAGGGGACAGTGAAGGAGAAAGTGTGGTGTGATCGTCGTCACCCCTGAGACTGCTCTTCAAGAAAGGCATAGATGTAGCTGCAATAGCTTCCCATTACTGTTAAACAGGCTTCTCTGGTGGCTAACGGATTCACGTCAGCCAGAGCTGGAGCTCCATCTGTTTTTTTGTTCGTGGAACGCAGTGGAAGCCCGCCTGGGAGGCAGGTGAAAGAACAGGACGTACGCACGCCATTTTTTTGAGATGGCTTTTATAGAAACTCTAATTGCCTGGGTTTAAAAAAGCTGCGTTTGGACAGAGTGTAACACGTTGAATGGGAGATAACTAACATTGTGGCTAGAACACCCCAGGGCAGTGGTGCCTGTCTGGGCAAGCGCCGTGTGAGTACTAACCACCCTGGGGACAGGGGGATCACTAGATGCTATATGCTTGTTGATCTGTGTGATGTTTCTGATCATATTATACCCATTGCCCATTTTAATCCTGGGCATCGTTCTGTGTTGGAGAATAGCTGCAAACTGTGTTTTACCGAGTAGGGGTTATAAATTAAACCAGAATTAAACCCTTATACAAACGGAAGATAAGTATGTTGCTGATCTCTTTGACATGTGGGTATAGTGATATCCAGTCTTCCCAGTTCAGGAATCTCTTAGTGTCAGATATTCCAAATTGGTGTTATTGCTAACGTAAACCTTCCCCTTTGAGGATGAATTCCAAAGTTTGAAAATAAAATAAGCTTTTACTTTTATATAAGAAGAGCAGGAAATATGCATAGTTTGAAAGTTGGAGTTTTTTAATAAGGTAAGTAGAAGTCTTTTGTTTGAATTTCCCCTACTGGGTTTTTTAACTATAGAAATAGCTGAAAGGTTAAATCCAGCCTTCTCAGTACTTCCTAAGGAACTTCTTTGTAGTCTTATTAAATTTGCTAGCAGATCTTAATATATTAATGAAGGAATGAATGTGATCAATCTCCAGTTACATTTTTTTTCTTTCTCAAATGCATCAGTCATTGAAAATTGTTATGGTAAAGGAAGGAGCTTAAACTTTCCCAAATGTCTTTTTCCTTCGGTTGCTCATCTATTTCCTTGACGTGCTTTGCATAACATTATGACAGCAAATCGGTTATGCCAATACAAGGGGAAACTGGGCTTGTGGAAATTATTCACTTACTTCTTTCGTGAGGAACATAATCTTTTCTTCTCTTTTACATTTGTGTGTATTTACACTGATAATAAACAGATTAGCCTGTCGTGACAGGAACTGTTGAGATTTGTGACACTACTGTGACATAACACCTGTCAAAAAGCAAATGTCTGTTCTAACCAAGGCATTGTAACAATTTTAACAGCTTTTATTAGTACTCGGTGTAATTTACCTAAGCAGGGGAAGAACCTGTTTCCATAATACAGCAGATTAAATCCCATCCGTTTAACCTCTCTTTGCCTGGTAAAGAATGTGATACTTGTCTTTCTTTTTTGACTCTCATCTGTAAAATAATTATACCGATTTGCAGGTTATCCAGTACTGACTTTTCTTGCAGTTAGCAAGCTTACCTAGTCTGTAAATGCAAATAGTTATTACAATTGCTAAAAGCACTTGGAATTTTTCCCCATCAGTAAAGAAAAAAAACAACAGTAAAATAAATACTAAAATCTACCTTTAGAAAAATATTTTAGGTAAGCAAAATAGTAATTGCTAAGTGTAAATATGGAATTTTAATTCAGCTTCTCTGTGCATAACCATTATCACAGTCTGATCATTTATTGTTATGTAGTCACAGAGTACTTTAGTGTTACTCAATCTAGATAATGGTAGTAACACCTATCCATTATAAGTCCCCAAATTTGCACAGAGGGTATATCTCTATCTAACAATGTCCATATCACTATAGATTTTTAACCTGAATTTTAAAAGGTATTTGGTGGCTGCAGCCTGTGTGGAAGCCATAACACTTTGGTCAGATGATTTCAAGGTATTATGCAAACAGTGTTCAGAAACTACATCCATACCTGGGATTCTCCATGCACCCTAAGCCCAGCACGATGCAGTAAAGGATCGGTTATAATCTTCCTTATCTTGAACTTGTGCTCTGGCATTGCACTAAACCACGATTTTGGTAAAAACTGGCCAAGTCTCACTGCTGAGTGTCATGCCTGTCTTTTTCTCTGTTTCAGCTGAGACAATCCCAGTCGTACTGCACAGACACAGAATGCCTTCAGGAACGTGAGTAACTGTCGAGATCAGGTGCATGGAAGTAAAATAAACAGTAGTAATTAAAATACAGTCTGACTGGTCTTTAAAACACAACCATTGATTTAATGTTATAGATACGTATTACATGAAATCAAATACTACACTACTGAAACTGTTATGTGGGGGAGGTAATTTCTGAGTATCTGATGCAGATTGAGTGGTACGTTGGAAGTGTTGTATGGAGGCGACAACAGTGAGCAGGCTGGAGGTATCGGTGCACCAGCAGGACCGTTGATTGGGCCCCAAGCATTACCGAATCTTACCATTGGCCTTCAAAAAGGATGATTTCAGTTTTTCCCTAAGGAGAAAATTTGGAGGGGGCTTTATGTGTCCTCCTTACAGTCATAGCAGCCTAACCAGTGAAGGGTGGATTTTCAGCACAGACCCCCGCACGTGCACTTGTTCATAGCTGGGGCTGAGTAATTGCTGTCAGTGCTGTGAACCCTCTACTCCGCTGTGAGGGGGGGGAGATTCCCCACCCACTCTGACTGATCAGTTGATACGCACGGTGACTGCCTTTCTGTTTGACTCAGCGGCTGTGCAGTTAATGAAGCAGAGTACTGATGTGTACACTTCCTTGAAATTTGATGTGAAATACACCCAAAAAACTCTCCCCAATGGTGGGCGTAGTTAAGACAGTGAAACGCTACCAGCATCTGCAGGGAAGCATGGCTGTGCAGGGGCTCTGCGGTAATGTAAGCTTGCCCTGAGGCGCTCTGTTTACACTTTTCATGGTCTAGAGGGAACATTGCCAAGTGCTTATAAATAAAAATGAAGTGGATCTGGTTTTCCATATTGCTTTACCAACTGAGCATATGAACTCGCTCAGTTTGCATCAGGACTACTGTAATGCCCAGAGGGAGCAGGCAGCACCTGAGCAGCGTTCCTGGAAGCAGGAGCTGGTGTTGCCTGTGTCTTCTACGGGTCTAGGAGCAGGGCAGTCAAGATTTCCAGGATCTTGGGGAGAGGGCATGCTGCCTTCATTCACTCTCCTGTTCCTCCCTCTTCACTCCCCAGTAAAACCTGTTCATAGATGGGCGTCTAGCTTGGACTTACACTGTGACCTCCCGGTGTGAAACAGTCCCAGATTCATTGCCATGGTGGGCTGAAGGTGAAAAGCTATGAGCCTTCCTAGATAAACCCTGAAAAAAAGTGGGGCACACGTGTGCCGTAACAGTGCTGCTGGCTTTACTCTTTCTTTAAGGGCTTTCTAAGTTGTGCTGTGTGTCTGTGACTTCCAGCACCCCTCCTCTCCCAAATGCACCTATTCTAGGGCAGGCTTTTTCATCTCCCACACCTTACACTTCTATATGTGGGTTGTTTGGTTTTTTTTAATCACAGGGATGTAGGAGAGGGAAAGAGGCAGGTGAGAGGAGACAGAACTTTTTCTGTATTAGAAGTAGGCACAGGCAGGCTGTGCAGCTTTCTGAGCTTTAGTCCACAGTCAAAACCAAGCTACGGTAGGTCATTCTCATCCAAGGCTTGGGAGTCTTGGCTCATCAATATTTATGAAGCTCTTAGGGTAAAGCCTGTATAAATGAGCACGTTGTGTTATGTGTGGGCACAAAGCTTATAGGGTAGCTTTCATGCTACCAAGCTACAGTACAGTGGGGACGTGAACGTTTTGCAGCAAATAGCTTTCCATCCTGAAAGAGATCCTTGCAATAACTGTCTGTGCAGATGCAAGCAATTTGGCAGCAATTGTTCCAAACCAGTGGTTTGTTTCAAAAGCCAAAGCAAAAATTATAGAGTAAATCCTCTCCTACGTTATTATATTGCCTTAAATTTAGTTCCAGCAAAGGTATTTTTCCGCTGATGCAATGACACTGACTGCCTATTTGTCAGATTATTTCGTGATGTTTCTCTGATTCTGTGCTGGGGCCAACATGAGCTCTGTAAGACTCCCAGGAGTCAAAGGCAAAAACAAACAGATTGAGCCTGGAGATACTTGTAGAGATGTTTTTCAGAGACAGATTAAAACAATTCTGGACCAGTCTTCTGTCCATTGCTTTATCCTCTTCTGATGAGCTTATTTTTGAGGTGGGTCTCCTCTTCCCTAGGTCCCACAGCTCCATTTCCTGTTACTTGCTGACTTGGATTCCTCATTCCAAGACCTCGGGATGAAAAAGCGTGTTTCACTCCCACCCATTTGTTCATTCCCAGGATTTAGTCTTCTGAAGTGCAGCTGGGAATGTCGTCATACACAGATTCTTAAGTTGCAAGGTTGTGGAATAACTGGTGAAATGTATGTGGTTTTGTTTTGGGAAGCATCAGGGCTGTGTTTCAACCAGTGTCACAGCAGCGTCATGTTATGCTGTTGCTACCAGCTGGAAGTTCTCAGAAACACCCTGCACTGATTCTTCCTGAGCACACTTTTTTTTTTTCCAACCCTTGATTTCAGATCTCTTTCAGATTTTTGGAGCCAGATCAAAGCAGTAGCACCAAGGCTCTCCCATCCCCCCCCTTTTTTTTTTTATTAACTCTAAATTCTTATTTATGGTTGTTGGCACCGTTATACCATAGCGACTACCCTGCAGAGAGTCTCCTGCCAGGGTCAAAATCATTACTTTTGGATTTGTAGTCCTAAGTACAGGAAGATATGAGCACTGCTTCAGAGAGCGCTTGGGTGCTCTGTTTGATGGCTGTTGCTCTGCTGACTCTCCATCAGAGTATCTGCTGTGACGGTAAAGCATGCATCGGAGGCTGATGACTGTTCCCTGCATTTCAGTGGGTGCCTTGGAGAAAAAAGGCTGCAAGTTTTGAATATGCACCACATTTAGTATTCTGTTGGGATTGTTTATGCTCAGCAAGTCAGAACATCTTACAGTTTCCCTTGAAATGGAGAGTAAGAGCGATTAATTCTTTTCTGAATTCTGACTAATGCAAGTGGAGCAGGGAAGATTTCTCAGAAGTGTGATGAAAGGCTCTGATGGCTCATGGTCCTTCACAGCCAGCCTTCATGTCAAAGGAAATGAGGGGCCACTGCCTGCGTTTTTTCTCTGTGTTCTAGCAATTCCCAGATGTTCTGACCTGGATTTACCACATCCATACTTTCAACACTATTCTCAGTGCTCTACTAGCTGGTAAATATGGTCAGAGATGACTGTCTCAAATATTGTCTACTCCCAAATTTTTATGTATTTTAAAAAGAATGCGTGTCTGTGATTCATCTTGAGTTGTACTCATCTAGGGGAGTCACAACAGCCTAATGCAATGTCTGCCAACTCTTCCCTCCCTTTTCTGGTAATTCCCTTCTCCCTTCCTCTGCTCAAGTCCTTTTTGGCTGTCTTCAGTTTCCTTATCTCTGCCTTTGAAAGTGTCTGCTGAAGGTCTTCAGGCTCTTTGTCTTCTCTCATGATTCATCTCTAAGATACCACTTTTCATAAGGTTTCCAGGCTTCCTTTCACAGAACAGGCAAGGCTAAAAAAACACCTGTGAAAAGAAGGCGGCACAAATCAGAGACCGTGCTTTTGTCTTTCCACATGCAGATGTTAAACAGTAAAAAGCTGAAGATCCCAAAGGATATATTTCTGCCATAGGAGGGCAGACAAAAAGCACCATGTAGAATATACTTTTGCAGTCAAAGACATGCAGTCTTTCATCTCTTTCTTTAGAGTAGAACGTCACTCTGAATGAAAAACAGCACTGTAAGAGGAGAACTCAGTTCATGTAAGGAGTATTTAACAAGGGCATTTATTAATTTTAATACTGTATTCTTGAGATTTCAGTTGCACAACCAGGAGGTGGTTGACCTTTAATCTTTAGAAATTAGTTTTTTACCAAACTCATCATTTTAGTAACTTTGAGTGCCTTCTAGTAGGACATTAAATGAGGTGGCGGATCTTCTGTCACAGAAGATTACTTTTTCCCTTCCCATTTGTCTCTGAGGGAAGACTAGTTTATGTGGCCTAGTGTCTGTTTCTGTAGGAAAAAGCAAGCCAAAGAACCGTATCTCGTATGTGGAGCAACAGATGGGATTCACCACAGTCATTAGCTCCCATGGGACTTTATCCCACAGTCTCAGACCAGCCCCTCGTAAAGCTTTATCCTGCATGGAGATAATTCAGCCATGATGTAAAAGAAATCCAGGTAAGCCGAGGGGCAGAACCGCTCACAGGCTTCATTCAGAAGTCCGTGGATATATAGGTATGCTGAGCCCAGGGGACCAGATGCTCTGAAAATAAACACCTTGGGCTGGGTTGCGTTGTGTGGAAAGGCAGGTTAGGGGCTGTAAGTTTCATGTCACTCAGTGACATGGGAATATGTACTGCCACATTTTGAACTAATCAGTGTCTCCCAGGCACTGGAGATTAATAACCAGATCCTTGCATCAAAATGGATGGTGGCAGGGACGTTCAGCTGTGAGGTCAGAACAGGACAATCTTTCAGCCATCTGGAAGTATTAAAAAATACCACTCACACGTGCTTTTATAGGATAGCTGCTATTCTTCAGGGAATCAAAAAAACACTTGTAAATTACCTCCAAAAATATCACTTGTAGGTAAAAGCACTGTGGCTGTGAACTCTTAAAAATAAGATTTTATTTTTTTTTCTTATGCTCATCAGCATAAATTTCATCCTGCTGGGTCCCAGCTTCACTCAACTGTTCTTTATCCATAAACTGGTCTTATCTGAATGTTTTGTGATCTCAGTGATGGAGGTCTTTATAGCAAAAGATTGTCATCTTCTACATATTAATTGCTCTCAGTAGCTGAAACAGCTTCTTGTCTGTTCTCTTGATTTGTGATGCAAAGCTTTGGAAAGTGGGATTCACCCCAGCTATGTGAGATTTTGCTTATCCTCATCTCCTTATGTTGGAGATTGAAGTAACAGGTTCTGAAGTATCTCACATCCTTATTAAAACACATGGTCATTTGTGAGAGATGTGGGTTTGATGGTACTTGAATAGTGTAAACAGTGTTGTGGCTGTTTTGGTATCTGGCATGCTCTGAGTAGGTAGTATGGGGCCAAGCTGTTGTCTCACTTAACTTAGTTTAGAACATGTTTCAGCACATTTGGTTCCATCCAAACCGTATTACAGCACAGGCTGGATAGAAATTGTATCTTGCACAAAACGCCAGTGGTTTCCCTCTGTGGTTCCTTCTGCTCCCTTCCTTGACCTGTAGCATGGGCTGACCTGGCAGCATTGACTTACCTCAACTGTTGTTTAACCACGGACCCTAAGTGCACCATGGTTCGGCAAAAATTCCGGCAGGCAGCCCGACTAGTCTCTGTTTCTCTGCATTGTATGGGGAATCCAGCCAGGTGATCTGAATTTTCGGTGTTCTGCTGAACATACTGCTAAACCAGGTACCTAAGGCTGTCTTAAGCGCTGCTGAAGGTAGTCTCGGGGTGGCTACTGATATGTCTGGAAGCTCCAAAATAAAGTAGTTGTTCTTTTCGTGCCGAATTATATGCTGCTTTACTGGATTGCATATATAAAGGTCATCCAAGATTTAAAATATTTGATATATTGTGTTGATAACAATAATATTTTCCCTCAACACAACTGCAGGTCCAAACTCTTACCTGCACAATTCCATATGCTTTCTGAATCAATTATATGTTAGAGTTTAATGAATTGGAGGCTGTTGCATTCTCATTTATTTTCTTTGCACTATACCTTCTCCTCATGTACAGCACTCTTTATTCGCTCAGATCTCCAAAAGAATTGTCACTTGTATGTACTTCTAATCATAAAATTCCTCTACGTTAGCAACTTCTCAGGTTTTGAAATGTCTGTGTTTTGGACATTCAAAAGGCAGGAGGTGTATGGCAGTTTCATTTGCTCATACAAGTTAATGGTGGTGTTTGTGCTTTGAGAAGCATGAACCTCTACAATACATCTTTTCTTCTTAGGTATTTTTGAGTGCATGTGATGTCGGTAAAGGATATCAGTCCAACAGCCCCAAGTCTTATTCACAGAGCAGCCGGGTTGTGACTGGCATAGCTGTGAGCTTCCCCACGGAGCCCCTCTGCTGTGTCTTGGCAGTGGTATGAAGAAACCACTTTCATAGAAGAGGCTCTGTTGAAAATGCTACCCAGTGTGACAGTCATGGGGATGGTTCTTTGGTATCAGCATTAACCTTCAAGGAAATAACTGACGCCAACAGCTCACTGGGCATCTAGGAAATGTTAAATAAGAACAACTTCCAACTGGTACTGAATCCAGACTTGACTGAATAGTGAGATGATTCAAATAAGTTAACTGAAAAATCGGATGGATATGAGTGTGTCTGTGGAATTTCCCCAGATGTTAAAGTTTTCAACTTGTGTAATAAAACAGAATAGCTCTTCTCTTTCTGAAGTTCATTTAATTGATCATCTAGATCATTAATGAAGATGTTGGGTCTTTAGATGCTGTTGTAAATGGCATAGTGTGAGTACCATAGGTAATTAACTACACATTGGTTTATACTTCAGCTGACGACATTAGGTACAGTTTGATTATTTGAAGCTATGTTTCAGAGGAGAAAAGTTGTTCTTTTCAAATGTGCAGGTATTTGCAAGAGTTCCTTGATCCAAAAAGACTGACCAGCCATCTCCAGTCTGAGGGGAGTTTCTGTTTTATTTCCATACTTTGATGTCTCAGTCATTCTGTTCGGAAATTAGGTGTAAAAATTTTATATTATATTCCTAGGCTTCACTTTTTTGTGTATCTCCTTGCATTTTTGGCCCCTCCTGACAGATATGTTTTCCTTGATGCTGTCAGAAATAGCACATGATGATCAGTCACGGAGATGTGGCACATTGACACTGACATTTGTTTGAACACAAACTCTCAATAAATAACTTACAGTAACCAACAAATTTATAACCATTAGTTTGCTCCCTTCTTACTAGAATTAGCATGTTCTCTGTGTGGGATCTAACATCGGAGTCTAAGCTTTCATCTCTTTAGTCTTTTATTTGTTAGTGGCAAAAAACAAACACCGACATACAGATGGGTTTTTTTCCTACATAAATACATTTTGCATGAAGTTTGATTTCTTAAAAAACAAGTTTGAGTTCTTAAACACAAAGTGTGTGTTTATCATCTCCAGTTCATTGGGCATTAATGTGAACTAAGAATTATTTATGATAATTCTGAGAATCCCAGTGAAAAATTATGAAATAGATTCTGTTTTCAAAGGGATAAGAAGTCACAGAATCACAGATGTGTAGGGGTTGGAAGGGACCTCTAGAGATCATCGAGGCCAACCGCCCTGCCAGAGCAGGTGCCCCACACTAGGCTGCACAGGTAGGCATCCAGACGGGTCATGAGTATCTCCGAAGAAGGAGACTCCACAACCCATCTGGGCAGCCTGTGCCAGTGCTCCGTCACCCTCACCGTGAAGTTCTTTCTCATGTTTGAGTTGAACTTGCTGGGTTCCAGTTTTTGGCCATTGCCCCTTGTTCTCTCACTGCCCAGCAGCGAGAAGAGTTTGGCCTCATCCAGTTGCTCCCCCCCAGTTTAGATATTTATAAACACTGATCAGATCCCCTCTCAGCCTTCTCTTGTCCAGACTGAAGAGACGCAAGGCTCTCAGCCTCTCCTCACAGGGAAGATGCTCCAGGCCTTTTATCATCTTTGTTGCCCTCCGCTGGACTCTCTCCAGGAGACCCCTGCCTGTCTTGAGCTGGGGAGCCCAGGGCAGGACACAGCACTCCAGACGGGGTGTCATCAGGGCAGGGTAGAGGGGGAGGTTCGCCTCCCCCCACCTGCTGGCCATGCTTGTGCAATAAAAGAAACGGTGTAACGCTGATCAGGAATTACTTGTCTCGAGCCAAAAGGAAGGACTGATCGAGAAAACTCAATTGAAAAATAGTTCCGATTTTTTTCTGAGACTTACATTGCGTTTTTGTTTTCATTTTGGGGAAAGAGCTCTGCTGTCACTCTGTGTTGTAACTTGAGTTTTCCTTGTCTGTAGTGCCAGGACCAAATTCCTCCAGTGACAATGGCATCAGCTTCGCCATGATAATGATGGCCTGGGTGATGATTGCGCTCGTCTTGTTCCTACTGAGACCTAGTAATCTGAGAGGATCCAGCGCAGCCGGAAAGCCAACCAGCCCACATAACGTGAGTGTGACCGAAAGAGCCCTGCAGAGACTCGAAAGTAGCTTCAGTGTTTTGGGGTTTAATACAGACTATCTTACAGTTTCCATATTTTTTTTTTTCTTTTCCCTGTATTTGCTGGGAATTCTATTAACAGTGAAAAAGAGTAAAACCAAAGTGAAAGCAGAATCACAGAGGCCAGCTTCGTGGCCTGCTGAGGCTTGCTGTGGGATGGGGCAGGCACAGGTGACTGAATGTGGGATAGTGTCCTCCGGTCACTGGCTGTCCCTGGTTGGAGCTTCCTCCTGCCTTCTTATGCACAGGGGGAGAATCACAGCTTTTAGGGAAGTCAGTAAACAAAATTACAGTGTGAAACTAGGAAGGTGATCTTTGTCCTAGATGTGGGATCATGGAAAAATCCCTATTGATGCGGGAAACGGCGTTGTTCTTTGATGCACATTTACTCTGTATATTGAAAGAAATACTGAAAGAACTTAAAGCACAGTGTAACTCTTCTGAGTTCTTTTATTTCTAAACCCTCTTATGTGAAGCACTGCTTCTAATCTGTACATGGGCTGTTTTTGTGGTTTTTTTTAATTTCCCTCCTTTCTTTCCCCTAGGGACAAGAGCCACCAGCGCCACCAGTGGACTAGAGCGTGCAGCATTGGGAAGGTTCAGCAGCTGAAACCTAGCACGACCAAATGAACGAAGTGACCAGATTGCTCCTAAACCCCACTCAATACTGTTTTCTTTTCTCATTTACATAGAGCAGAATTATCATTCAGCAGTTACCTTCAATAACTGCTTTTAGCAACTTCAAGTTAATTTTTGCTTTGTATGCTACTACAATTCCTAGTAGATTGTAATTTGAATAATGATAAGGCGTTGCAGGGGTTTTTTGGTTGTTACTGTTACTGTGGACATTCCACTGAGTCTCTTTCTGTTACAAGGATCTTAATTTCTTTGCTGTGATTTCTGATATGCATTGAAAGAAAAAGAAAATCCCTGTGCATCTATAATAATGGAAGGTTACTGACCTTTCTTCAGATTAATCTGTATTTTTTCTCCAGTATGCTTTCAAGAGTTATATTATGGTTGCAACTATTAGCTTAGTTATGTGGTGAAAAATTGAAATTATTTTATATTTGCCCTGGGTTCAGAGCAGCTTTTAGTCTGGTCTTCAGACCACTAACATAGTTTTCAGGGTTGTTGGGAAAAACACGGATTGTTCACTAGAATTATACTTTATGTGTGTGTGTGTGTGCGCGTGTGTGTGCGTGCGTAAAGAAATGAATGTGATAATTGCCACTGTCAAAGCTTTGACATGTATATTGGGAACTTCACGCAAAAGATTATACTACCAAAAATGAAATTAATTTTATCTCATTAATAAATTATATATCTTATTCAATGTATCATCAGAAAAAGGTATTGCAAAAATGAATTTGTTTACTTATAGACTTTAAGAAAAGAGAAATTTAGTGAGAAGAACTTGGTAGAATTCTCTGTCCTGGTATAGTCTTTCAATAAGCGATATCTTAAGGTTTCAGCCATGATGTAACATATATTGGACAGGATGAAATCATACCAAGAGGTTACCAAGGTTACCAACCTTCGGTATACAACATGTAGTGGATATTCAGGTTTTTTCACCTGTATGTTATCAGCTATTCTTAACATTTCATCCTTATCTACTGGCTGTAATTGTAGAATAACCAACTTGCAGGTGACCACACGTGGCATGTCTTTTCCCTCTAATATTTCTCTGTGTGTGTGGTGTGTTTGTGTGTGCGTATGTGTGGCTGTGCACGTGCCTGTGCACATCTCCCGTTGTAGCAAGTGGGAACGACTTTTTTATGTACATTAATTTAAGAACCTTTTAAAGATGTACAGAAAAGTGACACTGTATATTTTTCTTAATCAATTTGAAAAATTGATGAGAATAATGTAAAGAACATTTTTATGTTACCAACATGAAGCTTCTTTCCGTAAAGGTCAGTAGAACAGACGTATGGGAATTCAAAGCCTTGCTCTACAAACCTTTATTTCATGAGGACTTCAGTTACGGAGCTGAAGAGACTGTTAAGATGCATAAAGGTTTGTATTAACGGGCTCCAACAACAATCCCACGTCAGATCCCATGGCTGACAGACGCAGGGTTTTCCTCCTCAGGGTAAATGGCGGGCCAGCTAAGCCTCCGTGTAAAGGTACAGCGTAGACCTGAAGAAAGGCTTCTGTAATTTGATGTAACTGCCCTTTGAATTTCTGTGGAACAGTGTGCTCCCGAGCACGGGAGCATGTGTTTAAAAAAAAAAACAAACAAAACTTAAACTGAAAGGAAGATTGGGCCAGGTGCTCTCAGTGACATCAGTGCAGCGCCACGTAAAGCCGTGGAGCTGCAGCAGAGAAGCTGAGAGGATTTGTCCCCTTACGTCTAATGGTGTACAGGCCACAAACACTGTGTAAAGATGTCACTGGGACAAGCGACCTGACTGTGCTTGCTTTCTGCCTTCCCTGTACGTGTATGTTGGGGACACTGTTTTCAATGGAACAAGTAATACAGCAGCATTTTGTTGAAGCAACAAGAAAATATATATCACCTCCTACAATGACCTTCTCTCCGAGAATTTTTGGCCAGGATTCTTCACTATGGGATGCATAAAACAGGTTTCCAGTTGATTAAAAAGCCAACTGAGATGGGCTTCATTTCAGACAGAGCACCGCTCCTCATCCTGTTGGAAGCTGGTGAGATTTAGAGCAGATGCTCCTCACTTGTGAGGATCAGTCTCGCTTTACTTAAACGTCAGTGTATGTATTTATACAGCTCACAATGCACACCCAGCTCTAATGGTCTTGGCAAGTGAACTTTTTGTTCAGAGTAATGCTGTGTTTTACATTTAAATGAGCTGTCTTTGCTTGAAATTCTAAGTAATTGTCCCAGTGATTTTATACATGTATGCTTTCCTCGTGTAAATTGCTATTTTAAATTTTCTATGTAAAAGAAAAAACGTTGGAAATATTTTATTGTAAAATGTTTTACTAAAGAGCCAGGCCACTATCCCACGTCAAAATGTATGCCTTTTAAATTCAGATAATCTCTCCAAGATACAACCTTCAGATCACCGCTCGTAATTAAAATAAAAGTAACTAATTGTAGGACTGTATTTTGCCACTCTTATTCGTGTTAAATAGTGCCTTACTCATCAAGTAGTTGCACTGAAGTTGGTGGGACTACTCTGAGATAATGTACTAGTAGCAGCTTTAGTAAGGGTGGCAGAAATCTGGCCTTTAGTGATGTAGTTTGCGATGACGTCATTGTATCATGGTTACAGATGTTTATGGTAAATTTTGCGACGAAGCGTGGAAGAGATTGGTGGTATGTGAAGCTTCAGGATATGATTAATTCTGTAATGAGGGTTTTAAGCTTGGTTAGTAAGAGACGCAAATTGTAGCAACTTGGGAAATATGGAGGGAAGTTTACAATGATAGCTTAGAACTTTGGTAAAACAATAGTATTTTTAGAGTCTGCTTAACACAATAATTATACTCTGAAATGAGAAATCATATGTATTCATGTATTGTCTGCGGATCACTTAGCCTTGTAATGTTCATGATTGAAAAAGGAAGAGTGACGGTGTGATGTACCTAACGTAGATCGGTGGTTTAAAATGTCTGAATTATGCCAAACAAAAAAATCATCTGTGCCATTTGCGGTTTCCTAGTAATCTTTTACTGAGTACTTGGATTGGGATAAAGGGCTTGTACTATGCACTTTTTATTGACTTAACAAAATAAATAGCAATGGTTAGTAACCTTTTGGCTTTGTCTCTTAGTCTTTATATGACATGTAGGACTGCACCAACCTATCAATTTCTAAGGTAATTTGAAATAATCTAAAAATAAGTATCAGTAAAAATAGCTTGTCATCTGTGCAAATTTTAAAATTAAATTCTAACTTTTCTAACGGACACTTGCCTTCTGTATGTATCTCAAGCAAGTCAGAGTGAACTATAAGCGGTTTCCAAGGTTTGAGATACTTTGATGACCAACACGGATGTGTCTGCCTTTTGCTCCTCAAAGTAATTACTCAGCCTAGGAAGTCAGAAGTACTACGGTAAGAACTATAGTGACAGAGGCCAAATATGCCAATTCTGTTACTTCATTTTAGATCAAGTCGTACTACTTTGGGATTTGCAATCTCTTTTCTAGTCCCAGTTCTTGGCAGTGTTGGACCCAGAGCTGCTCTGAGGAAGGCTGATGTTCTAGTGGATCCGAGGCACCGTACAGAAGTAGTGGAGACCAGCTGCTTCCTCACTGTTCCGCGCAGCGCAGCACTCTTCTTCCTCCGGCAGCAGGGCATGAAATGCTGAGCGCTGCCTTGGCAGCAGCTCAGATCCCACATTAGGGATTCCTGTGTTAATCCAAGGAAAAAAAGGAAACCACCACGCCAGGGAACATCAGGGTTTAAAATAACATACAACTATCCAGAGATAGTGGTAATACATACCAGAGAATCAGAAACAAAATCTGAAGTTATTTTTATTAATAATAATAAAACAATACTTTAATAACAAGTGCTTGAGGCATTTGAGTCAATTTAGAAACTGTATTATCTTAATCAGAGATCATTAATGGCTGCTCATCAAGATTTATCCTTTTACTTGATCATGAGGTTATATGTAATACCTAAAACTAAAGTTAAACTTTACTTATAAGTACACTCATTAAAATGTTTGCCAAGATGCACGTGCCTAGGATGAGACGTGATGCAGAAAGGAAATTACCACAAATCTAAATTAACTGCGTTGAATGGATCCACACGCTGCTCAGGACCACCAGGTAGGTGGAGAAGATTACTCTCTGCCCCAAAGCCTAAAACAAAAAGTATCCTGCCTAGGATGTTTGGGAGAAATACACCAAATCCTTCCAGCAAACTATTCCATGAATGTGAAGTGGGTTCCTTGTGAAAATGGACAACTTACATTCTTCTCTCCTGCCCTTGTTCAGTACCAGCGGACGGCCTGCAGTGCAATTCACTGCAAAGATGTGGACCTCAGGGTGGGGGAAGAAGCTGCCTGTCCCACGGAGAGCCACATCCTCGCTTGTAAAGCAGCGTAACGCTGTTACACTCATTGGCGTCAGCTGAACACTTGTCTCTTTTCATACAAAAAGTGTAACTGAACCTGTGTTACTTGATCTTGTGCCAAAACTATGGCCAACTCCCATATCAGAGACTTTGTAATGAAATCTAGCACCTAAAAGAATCTGGCTTTTGACATATGCAGATGAGTGTTGGTCAGAGAGGGTGTCTGAAAGAAATGTACTTAAATGCATGACAATAAATATTAATTCACCATATATATATATATATATATATATATCTCCAACTTTTTAAAGGTTTCACTCTGGCTTGCATGGAAAGTATAAGATGTTTTATACAACGTTAGTTGAAAATAGAGCAGTAATTTCTAATCTAAGATCACGAGTAGCAAGCTGTAAAAAAAGGGCTTGCAGTTATGGGGTTTGTTATTACATCCTCCAGGCTATAAATGATGAAACAGGAATAATTTCTGCAACTATGTCATTTTTCAGACTTATGCCTTTTTTAAAATTCTTGAAGGTTATTATCTCCTGATGCAAAAAACACTCTTTAAATGTAAGAGAAGATATTAGAGCTGAGAAAATGTTTCTTAGGCAGACCAACAAAAACCTCCCACCATTGTACAACATTCTGGAGGCCAGAGTTATTGCTTCGGTATAAAAAGTAAATTTTAGAAAAGATGTTGGAGCTGAGTTTAGAGCAGACCTTGTAGATGAAATGATAAACTGAACGTGATCGGCAAGAAAATGATCCACGGGTTCAAGTATGCTACACTAGGTAGTGTCACGCACCACGTAACACCAAAATCTGCTTTGCTGTTGTGGTGATGGTGAGTAAAAATCTGGTTCCTTCAGCTCTCCTAGTGATGTCACGCAGCCTTGTTTTCCATCCTCGGTTTCATGCAGATGAAATAGAAAATCTAAATAATCATTTTTCCCACTTGATCAGCTATTGGTTTGCAATTTGAATCACAAGCGCATCTTGTCTCCGACACCCCCTCTGGCTGTAGCTGCTTTTGGGCTTCACTATGCAGGGGGAAGAGATGAAGCCACATCTGCTTTTAGCTGTCCTGTAACAGTGGATCAAATCTTCACCTTATTTTATGTGAGCAACTGTTAAGGCCGGGGACAACTCGGCTGAGGACAACCCTTCAAAGAAGTCATGCTACAAGGCGATTTCCCTGCAGTGGGGCTGCGATGAAAAGCAATACTGTGGCTGGCTGTTCTTGCTGCCATTGCATTAGTTTTACCATTTCAGGCTTCCTTGTTTTTTTATTGAAGTGGTTGTTTCGCCTGAAATGGCTCCCCTCTTGGGAGATGTCGCACGGTCCGTGTTCAGAAAAGCAATGCTGCTGCCCACAGCACTGCTTCTGAAGGAACAGCTTTCGTGGCTGGTGTAACGTGTGTGGTTTCCAGAAGAACACCAAGGGAAAAAAACAGGAAGTGGTATTTACTGAGCAATAGATAAGGCCGTCAAATGTAATCGTGCCTGCGAGGAAGTGGGAATAATTTCTGTGTATACTGAGAGCCTTAAATAATCTCATTAGAGAAAGGTCATACACTGGAAAAGAAAACATGCAGGAACTAGGAGAACAGGGTTTGAGAGGACATTCTCATCAGAGTTTTCAGGGTGGCCTTCCTCTGATTTTTAAACGACTTTTTAATCTTGCATGGCTTTTGGTTTTTATCTATATTGCAATATTGTCCACAAGTCCAGCTGAAAGTGTTGTCCAGATGTTCTGGGCATGTTGTCCCTGACCAGAAACACTGCATTTTGGGACAGGTTTTACCAACAATCGCAGTTTGGGGTGCTGGTTGTCACTCACAAAAATATTGCATTAGATTAATCATAAGCTGTTTGGGCAAACTGCCAGACTAAATGGCAAGGTCGAAGTTCTGGTGAGCCGACAGAGGTGAGGAGAGGGTGTAAGTAGGGACGTGACAGGCGGAAAACGTCTCTCCTAACGGTGGCTCTGCGCGGTTTGCTGTTGTGGTTGGCTCTGAGCACACGCAGGAGCTCGGGCATGCGGATGCCTGTGTCCAAAACTGGCATGTGGCTTCTTTATGCAGCTGTTGGAGCCTTTTCCAGGGGAACACGCATGCCCAGTCCCACATGTCCCCATGTAATCTCTTCAGCTGCATCTCCTTCCTTCCTCTTAGCGTTGTAAAATACAAAGGACGGATTCAAATACTGATCCGCCTGGTGTGCTAGCAAGTCTTCCCGGGCGCTTTTGTGCCTCAGCCTGGGACCGCTGTCAAGTGGCTCAGATTTCCCCATCACACGCGGAGTTTGCCTGCTGGTTGTGCTGTGTCAGAAGTTAAAGGCTTGATAAGACAACGGTGGTTGTTGAATCTGTGTCAGATGTCAGTGTCACAAACTCATTACACAAACACGACTGCCCTTAGTTAATGATCAGCTAAATCTGTTGGGGAGTTAGCGTGACTATACTCCCTACATAGGGAGCGAACAGGGGTTGTGGTCAGTTCACCACACATTGTCTCTGCCGCTCCTTACTCCTCAGGGGGAGGACTCTTGCCCTGCTCCAGCGTGGGTCCCTCCCACAGGGTGCAGACCTTCAGGAGCAGACTGCTCCGGTGTGGGTCCCCCACGGGGCCACAAGTCTTGCCAGCAAACCTGCTCTGGGGTAGGCTCCTCTCTCCACAGATCCACAGGTCCTGCCAGGAGCTTGCTCCAACGCAGGCTTCCCATGGGGTCACAGCCTCCTTCAGGTGTCTCCACCTGCTCCAACGTGGGGTCCTCCATGGGCTGCAGGTGGAATCTCTGCTCCTCCACCACCCTCCATGGACTGCAGTGGGACAGCCTGCCTCACCATGGTCTTCTCTGCAGGCTGCAGGGGAATCTGGTCCAGCATGCAAACCCAATACAATAATATACATATTAAACTCAAATTATAAAGCCAAACAGGATTACTATGAACATTCGTTTTAACATCCATAGGATTAAATAGTATTAATTATTTAAATTCTGCATGAGAAAATATCTTTTAGATAATCTCTCCAGAGATGGACCATCTCTGCATCATTTCAGTGATTATTTATCTTCCCTATTAGAAAACATCTGTCTTGAATCTGAATTTGTCAAGCTACAATTTTTATACATTACATTTTTCTAATTTGAAGGAAGGATTATCAAATTTCTGTTCCTGCAAGAAATGGGTATTGCAAAACTTCGTTTTTCTCACCTGATTTTGAGGGATTGCCTCCCTAAAATAGCCCCAAGTTAGACAAACTCCCCACCCAGCGGGAAGGGTGGGCTGCCTCGGAGCGAGGTCCAGACTGGCCAATATGCTGGAAGAGGGATCCGTCTGATCTATCCAACTGCCAATGCTAAAAGAAAACATACACCTGAAATCCTTGCACTAAGTTACTGATCCTGCACTGCAAAAGGATTCACAGCCTACACTGAGCCTTCAAAAAAACTGGAGCAGAACTCACACTTCAATTTAAAAACAGGCCCCATCTGCTTTGTAGCAGCCCAGGGCTGTTTCCCAAGCAGTGTGCTTCAGGAGGTTTCACGGTATGCCCCAAAGCCTCACATAAGCTTTATTGCCTCTGCGCCGTGTTGTAAAAAATTCTACATACTGGTAAACAATGGGTCTGCCTGAACAGAAAAACTCCATCCTGTAATTCAGAATTTATTCTGTAATGAGAGGGGAGCCCCAAGCTCCCTGCCCTTTTCACTGCAGTGACTGAGTCCTGCATGTTCCCATGCCTGCAGGGCCCTCCGCACCAGAGCATGGGCGACAGGGAAACAAAAGCAGCCCTCGTTCACCCTTTCCAGGGAAGTTGAGTGGTTCTGCAAGAGAGAGTTCAGGAGCCATGTCGCAAGCAGGGGGTGTGACAGTGTAGCTTATCAGTGAAGGCCCTTTGCCAAGAGAAAAGAGACGGGGGTCCATTGCCTGCTCCGAGGGCTGTTCGACATTTGTACCAGCTCTCAGATCACAGACTGCAACTCGCGCCTTGCTCCTCCCAGGCAAGGGCCTTGGTTACCAGACCCAAAAACTATTCCCTTTCGATCTCCTTGGCAAACTAGCATAGTTGCAGGTGAAGAATTAGATCCTCATGGTTTTTCATAACATACACAGCACTCTCCTGAGATAGACATGCCTTAACTCCTCCAGCCCAGGAAGGCTCTGAAGCTCCTGCCCTCATTCTTAGCAAAGGCAGTAACAAGGTATTAGCTGACTGTAACGAATGACCAACTACCCACGTATGTGTGCAGCAACACACAAAGCAGCTCCTTCTCACAAACATGGCCTGGCACACAGTGACCACCGCTGTGTCGAGAAAACCCGTCCCTTGTTTGTCAGGCATGTGCTGAGCACACTTACTGTACCAACACCCTTGGGGGACCATGTCGAGGATCTGGAGTGGATCTGGCCTCGCCGAGAGAGCAACAGCACATACAGAGGGACCAGACGAAGTTCTTAGTAGTACAGATGTATGCATTTATGGGTATTCTGAGACCTAGGGAGACAGACAGGGTTTAGAAGATGAGGGTATAGATAAGACTGGCTCAGCAGTGACAGGTCACTGAGCTGCTGTTTGCATTGCCTAGGCTTCCCCGGAAAAAAATGATGTGTTCAAAATTGGGACATCTGTGCAAATTAGCAATGAGACAAGGCTTTACTTGTTTTCACTTCAGGATAAACATGGTGAGCCCTGCACCTTCGCCAGGCAGTTCTTTGGCTCACCACACCGACTCCAGGATCCCACACTGAGATTGCAAACCTCAGTAGGCTCTTTCAGTGGAAACACACGTGGTTTATGGCACCATTTCTGAAGGACCAGTATGTACTCACTTGGGCAAGCACAAACTCTTCCAGGGAAAAATCAGATCCTCCAGAGAAAAACAGAAAACAGAAACAATTATTCCAGTTTCTTTTTTATATACTTGAACATCTATGGACAAAAATACCATTTAAGAACAAAGTAGTATTTTATTTGCATTAACAAGGACGTTCATATATTATCCACCTCATTTCACAACATTTAACATAAAAATTGTAATCTGTTAGAAGCATAAATGCCTGCAGTATTGCAGATGCAGCAAAAAACCACCCAGCTTCTAGTGTGTGTGTGGGGGCAGTGCATAATTATTCTATTCTATTCTATTCTATAAGTGAACTTGAATGCAACAGAGAAGAAAAGACGGCAGATTTCTCACAATCTTTCTGCTCCCAAAGTCAGATGAAGTATACTAATACCAAATTTATACAAAAGGCAAGAGGAGTATCGAACATCTTTGATACAACTAGGCAGCAGATCCCTGGGCAGTGCCCAGATCAGAAGGGCAACAAAGTGCCAGCTCCTTCTATCTCCGTACCCTGGCAATGTTTGCAATCTGGACTTTAAACACTGCACTTTACTGTTACCTACCCACATTTCTAGCCACGGCACTGTACTGCAGGAGAGAACGTACCCAGTGTTTCCCCAGTAAGCCTAGCTAAAGGACCAAAAATACCTCACATGCGTATTTGACCACCAAAACACAGTTCTCTTACGAAAACACCTTGTGGGACAAGAGGGGAGCAGTTCAGCGAGGCGTGCTGCTGCACTCCCCTCACCCCACTTCTGGCACCTCACCCTCCCTGGGAGCCCAGACCTGACCCAAAGCCAGAGCTGCCAGGGGGCCTCGGGCAGTGGTTGTGGCGGGGTGCAGGGGCTCGGGCAGAGGTTGTGGCGGGGTGCCGGGGACTCGGGCAGTGGTTGTGGCGGGGTGCAGGGGCTCGGGCAGAGGTTGTGGCGGGGTGCCGGGGACTCGGGCAGTGGTTGTGGCGGGGTGCAGGGGCTCGGGCAGAGGTTGTGGCGGGGTGCCGGGGACTCGGGCAGTGGTTGTGGCGGGGTGCAGGGGCTCGGGCAGAGGTTGTGGCGGGGTGCCGGGGACTCGGGCAGTGGTTGTGGCGGGGTGCAGGGGCTCGGGCAGAGGTTGTGGCGGGGTGCCGGGGACTCGGGCAGTGGTTGTGGCGGGGTGCAGGGGCTCGGGCAGAGGTTGTGGCGGGGTGCCGGGGACTCGGGCAGTGGTTGTGGCGGGGTGCAGGGGCTCGGGCAGAGGTTGTGGCGGGGTGCCGGGGACTCGGGCAGTGGTTGTGGCGGGGTGCAGGGGCTCGGGCAGAGGTTGTGGCGGGGTGCCGGGGACTCGGGCAGTGGTTGTGGCGGGGTGCAGGGGCTCGGGCAGAGGTTGTGGCGGGGTGCCGGGGACTCGGGCAGTGGTTGTGGCGGGGTGCAGGGGCTCGGGCAGAGGTTGTGGCGGGGTGCCGGGGACTCGGGCAGTGGTTGTGGCGGGGTGCAGGGGCTCGGGCAGAGGTTGTGGCGGGGTGCCGGGGACTCGGGCAGTGGTTGTGGCGGGGTGCAGGGGCTCGGGCAGAGGTTGTGGCGGGGTGCCGGGGACTCGGGCAGTGGTTGTGGCGGGGTGCAGGGGCTCGGGCAGAGGTTGTGGCGGGGTGCCGGGGACTCGGGCAGTGGTTGTGGCGGGGTGCAGGGGCTCGGGCAGAGGTTGTGGCGGGGTGCCGGGGACTCGGGCAGTGGTTGTGGCGGGGTGCAGGGGCTCGGGCAGAGGTTGTGGCGGGGTGCCGGGGACTCGGGCAGTGGTTGTGGCGGGGTGCAGGGGCTCGGGCAGAGGTTGTGGCGGGGTGCCGGGGACTCGGGCAGTGGTTGTGGCGGGGTGCAGGGGCTCGGGCAGAGGTTGTGGCGGGGTGCCGGGGACTCGGGCAGTGGTTGTGGCGGGGTGCAGGGGCTCGGGCAGAGGTTGTGGCGGGGTGCCGGGGACTCGGGCAGTGGTTGTGGCGGGGTGCAGGGGCTCGGGCAGAGGTTGTGGCGGGGTGCCGGGGACTCGGGCAGTGGTTGTGGCGGGGTGCAGGGGCTCGGGCAGAGGTTGTGGCGGGGTGCCGGGGACTCGGGCAGTGGTTGTGGCGGGGTGCAGGGGCTCGGGCAGAGGTTGTGGCGGGGTGCCGGGGACTCGGGCAGTGGTTGTGGCGGGGTGCAGGGGCTCGGGCAGAGGTTGTGGCGGGGTGCCGGGGACTCGGGCAGTGGTTGTGGCGGGGTGCAGGGGCTCGGGCAGAGGTTGTGGCGGGGTGCCGGGNGGCTCGGCCCGCCTCGGGGCTGCGGCGGTCCCTCCCCTGTACGCTGCCCGCAACAGCGGTCTGTGCTCGTGCCTGTGCCTATCGTGGCATCGGCAGTTTCTCGGCCTGAGGGGGTGGTATTTACGCTGGCAGGCTTCAAAGCGACCGCAGGAAGCGCTTCCTCAGTGGTCCGTGCGTGCTGGCGCTGCCGGGGCTGGCAGGCTCCAAAGCCTTCCCGGGCCGGAGGGGAGCTGCCGCTCCCCTCGGGAGGTCGGCTGCCAGAAAGCGTGTGTCTGCGGCGGCACAGCCGCATCTCAAATCATTCATTCTCTTTTGCTTCCTTGAATTGTTGGCCAGTGTTTTTACTTGTTCCTGTTTCTCCTTCCCTCCCTCCCCCTTACTCGAGCAGTCATGTTTGAAATCAAGAAGATTTGCTGCATTGGTGCTGGTTATGTCGGTGGGCCAACCTGTAGTGTTATTGCACAGATGTGTCCCAACATCAAAGTTACTGTTGTGGATGTCAATGAGGCCAGAATCAATGCCTGGAATTCAGATACGCTCCCAATCTATGAGGTAAGTGTGTCTCACTGTTTCCTCCTCCAGCCGATGCTGTATGTGCTTCCCTCTTACCACATGGCGTTTCTGCACTGCCCGCTTCTGAAGCTTGATCAGTATAGACCAGTGATGTCCTTCCAAAAGAGTATTTTGGAACAGCTGCTTGTCGCTACTGCTCACTAAACCAGATTTTTGGAATAACTTTGTCTGGTGCGGGCAGGTATTTGAGGATCATGTATGAAGGGCCTGGTAAGGCGAAATGTAATTGTATATGTAGTGAATTGTGCTAAATTGTCCTGGTTTTCTTTTGGGATGAGACTTAATCATAACATACTCTCTGTAACTGCATAAGAGGACTATCTGCTGTGTTGAAGCACAGTATGAATGCATAATACTGAGTGGTAAACTTTATTCCCGTTCTGAATATTGCCAAAATCCAACCTGTGCTGCCCATCTTAACCATGTTGTAACCATGTTCTGGATTCACTCGGGCCCTAAACCTCCTATCTGGTGTAGAAAGACTAGGCCACATAAGGTATGTCACACTGACTCTGTTACAGAATTAGCTTAATTTGGAGATAGATAAAGCATTTTTCTATTTTGCTTCTTGTAGCACTTGTTATTCTTCATCCTAAAGAATAGGTTTCTTTTCTTTCCTTCATTCTTTCATGAGATACAGTTTTTACAGGTTTGAATTATTTAATGGGAGTGAAAGCTTATCTTCACTCATGTCCTGAAATCAAGGTGTGTTTCCTGGTACTAAGAGTTACTCTTTTGCTATAAGAAGACATCTGAATCCTGTCTGTGCTGTAACACTAATGTAGTTTTTTTCCCGTCTTAAAACCAAACCTGTGTGGTGACTCTTTAAGCAAAGATGAATAGACCTCCTTTGTCATACATACTCAAAGAAAGATGTGTGTATAATGCTCAGATTCACAGGTGAGAGGCGAATAAAGATCATGAAAGCAAGTGCTTTGTTTTCTATAAACACTTAGACTGAATGAGTTAAAGTAGGGCTAGTCTTGGCATGTTTTTAAAAAAAAAAAGCCAAACCCAAACTCACAACATCTGTTTCCAGGAATGACGTCTTTTGCTTACAAAGAATGTACAAAAACTGCCAAGAATTAGTTCAGACAGTTGTAAAATTGAGTCATTGCACAGTGAGGGTTTTTGGTTTTTTGGGTTTTTTTTTCTGTCCAGTGTCAAAAATATCTATCTAGTGGGCTGCCTTTCTACTTAGACCCAGTAAAGCCATAGCTAGAACATTTAATGGGTTGTAACATGTGGTGTTCTTCCTGTGCTGACCTTTGTTTTCTTTTAAGCAGGTATTTGGTATAAAGTGAGACAGCAAAAATGTGTTGCATAAGAAAGCTCCTGTTTGTTTTCCTCTCCCTCCCTCCAGTGAACCTTTGCTTTTCTGGCACTTACCTCTCATGACATGATGTATTTATCTCAAGCTGGAGATCTGATTGCTAGGTTATAGTGCATGACTTAATTTTTCAAACAAAGTAAAGGCTCCATTTATCTATGACAACTGTATCTTGGTGAAATCATTTTGTAGACTTTTCTAATATGGAGGATTGCTCGTGGACACACGACCTCCTGCTCCTCTTGTCTGTGTGGAGGTGTTAAGGGAAGGGAAAGTGTTCTGGCATAGTCTGTGGCTCTTGAAAGAATCTCATCAAATTGTGCCTGTGATTCTTCCACGCTGCAGGTGTGGTGCCATGATAAAACTTAATCTAGTCCAAACACGAGTAGCTGCCAAAAGGAGTGGTCACTGGCTCCTGTGTGTCTCCACTGCCTTCCTTGCACTGCATCAGGGCTTGCTAATTTAGTGGAAGACTTCTGTGGGGTTTTTGTGCTGAATCAGTTTTAGATCTCTTCTTGGGGGAGATCATGGAATGTGTAGGTGAGGGAAACAGAGCTGGGACCTCCTCTTCTGTGGCCTAGGGAATATTGTAAGACTTTACTTATTGAATCTACTTAACATCACCTACAGGTATTTCTTCAATTGTTGCACGTGGTAATAGAATTGAGCACGGGAATAACTGGAGCCTAAACTCTTGTTGTGCAAATAACAGTTCAGTGTGGCTGAAAGTTTCAAGATGGCATTTTTGAGTGTTTAGAATAAGGAAGAGCTTTATTTTTTTCACTAAGTAAACCTACAGAAGCTTTACAGCTGGCAGACTGAAAACATGCATTAACCTTAACTGTTTTTTTTCTGCTTTTTTTTCAGCCAGGGTTGAAAGAAGTGGTAGAATCCTGTCGAGGAAGAAACCTCTTCTTTTCCACCAGTATTGATGATGCCATTAGAGAAGCTGATCTTGTATTTATTTCTGTAAGTTTAGGTGAAGGTGGTTGTATGTGTTTGTAGAGGCCTTTGTTTTGCTGTATAAATTCAGTTAGCAATGTCACTTCAGCGTGTCAGTTTTCTACTTGTCTTTCTGTGTATTGTGGGAAAAGTGTTAAGCTTTTTATTGTATTTTAATCTGTTTCTTGTACCCAGTAGATAGTTTGACAAACAGGCTCTAAGTCAAAATGATAATGTTCATATTGAGTTTGGTTAGATGGATGGGGTGTTAGAGCAGAATAGAGTGCAGGTCTGTCATTGCAGTGTAATGCTGAAATCCATGGGACTCTAATTTAAATATTGACATGGTTCCTACAAAGGGATGCAAAAATCATACACTGATTATTGGGTTACAAAGATGACTTATTTCTAAAGCTTTTAAAAAAACTAATGTATTAATGGCAGAAAGGCTGGCTTTATTTTCTCGCTTTAATAATTCTAAGCTGTTGACACCAGTAGGAAGAAGACCCAGTCAAACAAAACACTGTGACCTTTTGTAATATGGAAGGCTGTTTCTAATGCAGAATCCAAAAGAACTGGTTGCTGTTCATCTTGGTGGGCCACAGTTGAGTTATTTTTGTTACTTACGTCCTCTTTTCTTGAGAGCTCCTCTTTGTTGGGGCACCTCAGTACAGGGCTCCCTTCTGATAGTATTTTTCTCCATTCATTAAGCTTAAAATGGACCTTACTTGACTGGATGACTGCCACTAATACAGGCCATATATTGGCACTTGTCCTTGGTTTAAAACATGATGTTGTGCTTTACATACTGCTGCCATTTCTTTTTTTCAGTCTGTAATGAAAAGGACCCTCTGTCTTGATCTAAGTGACGTATTTTCCCTCGTGTTGCCTTTTCTGTGTACTTCAGTATAGCAATTTTCAGCACCTCTGCATGTAGGTTTCACTGCAAAGTGGGTTTAAACCGTAACTGCCTTACTAGCTGCAAGATTCTTACAACGTGAATCTTTGCACTCCTAATGTGGGACAGGAAATAAAAGGTGGCTGGCTGTAATCATGAAGAAATTACTGGTGTTACCACAATAAGGACTAAGTTTCACTGAAGCCTGCAGGGCTGCTATGAATTGCTCTTGTTTAAATTCTATTTGAATAGAGGCCACTGAGCTTTCTTTAGAAGACAGAAAGGGTAACTGAGAAAGCTAATAGCTGTTCATCTGATATGGTAACTAGAATAATTCCAGGGTAGGAGCAAGCTGGATTCTGGGAAGGAAAGTGTCTGTCATTCTTAACACAAGAGCTACCAATGAGGTGAAATTAAAGAGATCTGTAACGTTTCTTCCTGCTCCATGTATCTGTAACTAGGTTAACACTCCGACAAAGACCTATGGGATGGGAAAAGGCCGAGCAGCTGATCTGAAATACATTGAAGCTTGCGCTAGGCGTATTGTACAAAACTCAAATGGCTATAAAATTGTCACTGAGAAAAGCACAGTTCCAGTACGTGCTGCAGAGAGCATTCGTCGAATATTTGATGCTAATACTAAGCCTAACCTGGATTTGCAGGTATGGATAATCTTTGAGTTGTGTGTTTAAAAACTGGCTGTTGCTTCTGGCTTTTATCTGTTTTTTATATCTGTGCCCATAGGTGCTGTCTAACCCAGAGTTCCTTGCAGAAGGAACAGCCATCAAGGACCTGAAGAACCCAGACAGAGTGCTTATTGGCGGAGATGATTCTCCAGAGGGACAGAAAGCTGTCCGTGCTCTTTGTGCTGTTTATGAACACTGGGTGCCCAAAGAAAAAATCCTCACAACCAATACCTGGTCATCAGAACTTTCTAAACTGGTTAGTGTTCCTCACTGCTGTTGCCTGCAGTGAGCAAAGGGTGTAAGTGAGGCACAGCTCAGCAGCGGAAGTGCACTGACAATGCAGCTAGGAAAGATGGACAAGGTTGGGAGGACCCAGTGTATATGTCAAAATATATTAGTCTTTTCCAATTATCTCAGCTGAGCTAATACATGGTACCAACTTTCCATTAAATCCTTTTCTTAATTTTATTGCTGTGTTATTACTAAAGAATAAACCTCCAGTGCGGCAGCAACTGGTTACCATCATGAAACGTTTCAAACTCTGCAAGTTAAGCATTACATTATTTTGCTTAGGTGACATTAACTGGCATTTATGTATTAAACTAGATATGTTACCATTTTGTATCTGTTACATAGTTACTAAAGTAATCCTTCCAGTAGTAACTCTCTTTGGTCTGTGAGAATCTCAGTTTCTGGAAGAATTAAGTTCTCTTTGCTATGATTTTTATTTACAGGCAGCCAATGCTTTCCTTGCCCAAAGAATCAGCAGCATTAACTCCATCAGTGCTCTCTGTGAAGCTACAGGAGCAGATGTCGAAGAAGTAGCAAGAGCTATTGGAACAGACCAAAGAATTGGAAATAAGTTTCTCAAAGCCAGTGTTGGTAAACTATTTTTTTTTCTTCTGGGCTTTGTTTGATAGTGCAGTAGGCCTGCTAATAGTGATTTGAAATGATCTAATACTCTAAAATCTTTCAGAGCATGAGTGTGAAAACGTTGCTGTAGAGGAGTAGCATAAATCACTTTTCTGGTAAAATGTCTAGGACTGAGGTTGCTGTAGACCCTGGCAATGTGAAACCCAGGCATTCAGAGTTATGGTTTATCCTGCCTGGGACACTGGAAAGTAAAGTTGTAACTTACTTTCCCTGAAGCATGACTGATGCTAGTGCTCTCCAAGATGTCTTCCCAATTGTAACTGCCATTTTGTTTGGGAGTTACTGCCAGGGGCCTGAAGAAGGGGACTTTAACCTTATTGAATAGAACCTCTCCTAGCGTGTATGCAAGAGTGAAAAGTAGATTGCAAATACACTACCAAAATTCCTATTAGGTCATTATAATTCCTTCTACAATGTGTTGCTTCTGAAACTCTGAGCAAAGTTCTAGGGGTCAAGGATCCTTCTAATTGTCTCAGTTCTCCCTTACACTGCTGTGGTGATCTTTGGTTCTTGGCAATGATTAAACATCTGTTTGGGGGTGGGGGAGGGAAGAACCTAATCCTAACATAACTGTACTGAGGAATATTCATCGAAGTCTTGAGGGAAGAGCAAACTCAGGAGCTTGTCCACCCACGTGTAATAAAACACTAGGGGCCTGAGACTGGGTTAAGACTTCCATTGACTTGAGTGGCACCTGAAGGAGACTTTAGAGGGTCTGTACCTGACAAATTAGGTAGGTCCAGGAGTTGGATTTTGAGATATTCTGAAAGCTTTCATTTGTTAGCAGTGAAATACTGGGGAAAATGACAATGCTGACTGTGTCAATAACTGCCAAAAACTACTCGATTCCAAAGATAGTACCTTAGTCACCTGTAAAGTAACCACTTCCTTTTTCAGGGTTTGGAGGGAGCTGTTTTCAGAAGGATGTCCTGAATTTAGTGTACCTCTGTGAGGCACTGAACTTACCTGAAGTAGCCCGTTACTGGCAACAGGTAAAAGTTCTTTGTTAATTTTTTTTGAGGGGGTGGTGTTCCTTTAGCACTGAGCTTTTCAGCACTGTCCACATTTTTCTGCTTTTCTGGGTTTCTGCTTTAAGGAACAGATAGCTTAATGTTGATCATCTTTACATTTTAGGATGCTCAGTCTAACACTGGCATTTGATACTTGTGGGTGGTTAGGCTTTTTGGGGTTGGATTAAGTTGTCTGGATCAAATGGATTGGGAAGTTGTCTAGAAGTAGCAGTAGAAAATGTGAAGTACAAGCATGTCTGGACTCCTGTCTTCCTCTTGCAGTTGGCTATCTGTCTGCTTTGAATTCAGAGCTTATGACCTCTTCCTCAGGGTCTAGTTTTACAGTTCCTTTTCTGAAATAAGTCAGCAGAACTTGCTATTCTTTTAAATAAACACACTTGCTGCAGTTCCCTGGTTAACGTTCAGAGTGGTTGGGAAGATGTGGATGTTCTCAGGGCTAGCACCAATGCAGCAATACAGGATGCTCAGTCTGTACCAGCAAGTGTTTCCCTGTCAACCAGTCAAAGCACGCCACCCCTCTTCCCAGTCCTGACTGAGGCAACAGCTTTGACACATGGTGTGGTCACAAGAACAGCTTTGGTCTGTTCTGATTTAGGCTGTGTTGATCAAGTACAAGGCTGCCTAGTGGATGCTTCCAGAATACCAGGCACATGACTTGCCTACCTTATTAGCAGCTTTCCCTTTTTCAATCTTCCTTTTGGCTAGCCTTCCTCCTCACTTTTCTCCATCCCAGTCTGCTGCCAAATGAACAAGTTGCCCATAATTACTTTTTCATCATTAGTTGGTTGTGCCAAATCCATGCTGAAGTCCAGTATTTCTTATACTACGCTACCTAGGTCATCATGGCCATGTGGTACTGTTGATGGGGTTCCTTAGGCTCTGTCTTCACAAGATGCTATTCCCCAAAAGGTCCCTAATACTCCTTCTGACTATCTGAAGCTTGGCAAGATCTTACTCATCATTCCCACATAACTGCCTGTAAAACTCGACCATCCTTTGCAGTGCTATCTGTAACTTTTGTCAGCTTCTCATATTAGAATAGCCTAATGGTGAAGAGGCTTGTGATCCCGTCAGCGAAGCGAGGCTAACATACTGCATGAGCCTTGCACAGGCATCCAGGAGAGGTTTGGTTCAGTGCAGGACTTGGCTGTGTTGGCACAGGAGGAAAGAGAAGGATCCATGCGTTCTGATACTTGCCTCAAAAACTACTGCTTTTACCCAGTCTAAGATGTAAGCAGACAACCCCTGGAGCACCAGGAGCTGCAGGAATTAACCATTTTACCTCAATGATAGCCTGATGAATAGGGAAAAATTAGCACTGTCTTGAAAGAGACAAATTGGCTTGGTGCTCTGGCCTTTGAGGTTACAAGAGTCCTTCACAAGGGATGTAAGTTCTGAAGGATGTGCTGATCAGAGCAGCCCCAGAATCCTAACTTCCAGGGATAGACAGGACAGGGCTCTGTAATACTCAAGTCTTCATCACTTGAAAATATACTTGCAGTATGTGTCCCTCTTACCCTCCCAAGTGTTAGCTTTATGTTCCTCACTGCCCCCATGTTAAATTGTGTAAGTCTCACTGCTTGCTTTCTTTTCCTCAAATAAACCTGGTTCATCAATATCCTTCTACTGTATACTTTTATGCCTTGTGTTCCAATGGCTGCTAATGTTAATTCTTGCTTTGGGTTGAAAATATCCTCAAAATCCAGAGGGAAGTATAGTTCTTTCCAGTCCATGATGAACATTGACTAGCTGGGGGAATCTGCCTTCTCTATTCTGCTAGTGATTCAGTGCCCTCTGTCAAGGGCTGCGGATCAAAGTATGAAGCAAGCTGGGAGGGAAGAACAGGAATGATCAGGCTGAGTGAACCCACTTCCACGTAATAGCAAAAGCAAGGCACTCTTAAAACTCTGGTTTAGCCACACTAGTTCTGTGCACTGAAATGTTAGTGTGGATTGTAAAGGCTAAAAATGTTCTCAACAGTTGTTACACATGGCAGGTAAGGAACTGTATGTCCATGTGACATCACACAGTGGGATGCCCATGTAACATCAGGTACTCTTAACACTGAAATTGCTTTCCCTGTTTTCACTTAGTATTCTAAGCTGTAGATGAGCTGATTAAAACTGTCATTAATTAAAATAGGATTTGTTTCAGGATTTGATAAATTAACCAAATTTATCTTTGGGTTACTTATGATACTGAGTAAAACCACTTAGCTTTCTTTTTTTTTTTTAAGCCTCAAACTTACGTGGGTAGCTTTGCTTGTTAATAGAATCAGTTTGTAGTTTAAAATGGCTCCCTTCTGTACCATCATGCTGTGTATATAATTTCAGGTAATAGACATGAATGACTATCAGAGAAGAAGATTTGCTTCCCGCATCATTGACAGCTTGTTCAATACTGTCACTGATAAGAAGATTGCTATTTTAGGGTTTGCATTCAAAAAGGATACTGGGGACACAAGGTAGGAAAGCAAATTCAGTTTACTGATATGGGTTCCCTACACTTGTCACCAGCTATGTAGCTAAACCCCCAATTGAATTATGTTAATAAAACCAGATCAGATATGGG
The DNA here is from genome assembly GCA_013399095.1 of Psophia crepitans. Lineage (NCBI taxonomy): Eukaryota > Metazoa > Chordata > Aves > Gruiformes > Psophiidae > Psophia > Psophia crepitans. The sequence goes on along the minus strand of VWZZ01007198.1, from coordinate 326,947 downwards.
CCCCTTAACCTTTATGACTGAATTGATTTGTTGCTAGGATTAGTCTTTCTTAAATGGGTGAGACAATTGATTCTTGACCTCTACAACGTACCTGAATCATTCAGAAGCTAAAGCAGATAACTCTAGTCTTTATTAACTTGCATAAGCAAAATATTTTTGACAGAGTCCTTCCATACAAAAGAACGCAAATGTTCTTGCAACTGACTCTAAATTGCTGTGTGAAGCCAAAGTTTCAGCTTCGTTTCCCAAAGGTGGTTAATTCTGTTTTCCTGTAAAGCTCAAACTTTATACAGCTCTTCCCAGCTGCTGTTTGTGGGGAATGCTTGTAAGACTGATGCTTTGTTCTGGGGTTTAGTATCTCTCAGCAGGAGAGATGTAAACTTGTTTTTCGTATTACTTTCCTTGGTGTCCCTTAAAATTAAGTTTGCTGCTGGCACAGATTACCACTAAGATGCTTAATGTAAAGCTTGTATAAAAAAGAAAAAAACCCAAACCCTGGCATTGCATATCATGACACCTGAAGACTTTCTTACTTAGAACACACCATCTGGTTCTCTGATTCACTTCCCTAGAGAGTCATCCAGTATCTACATTAGCAAGTATTTAATGGATGAAGGAGCAAAGCTCCATATCTATGATCCTAAAGTACCTAAGGAACAAATAATCTTGGATCTCTCCCATCCGGGTGTTTCTGAAGATAACCAAGGTAAGAATGCTCATGTAAAGCTTATTCCTGTCACACACACCCTCCCCTCCCCCTGAAGAAGAAAATCCCCACCCTATTCTCAAAATTTACAAAGTCTGTTTTAAATACTGTAAATTCACTTTCACGCTCTCACCATGGCAGTGATGTGCTGTTGGCTACACTTATCAGAAGATTGTCATAGCTCAGAGGATTACTGTAACTCTTCCCCCTTTTCCCCTAGCTTTTATAGATAAATGCTAATTCTGTACTATTTTACATTTTTCTTTGAATAAATATTCATTTAAATACAGGCAAGGAATTTTCCCTCTGCATAATTAAAAGGAAGAGAAAGAAGACTGTCTAGAAGTAGGAAAGACTAGTGTTGTCCTCTCAGCTCCTTTATATCCTGAGTCATATTAATTTGGTTCTTGCTTGCATATGTAAAGTAGAAATAAAGAAATAACTCTGGAATTTGCTGTAGAGCATTCTGCCTTCCCCCAAATCACTTACAAATTCATCTGTTCCCTTAAATTCAAGAAAACTTTAAAGTCATAATTTATGACTAGAAGCTTCTTGGAGAAGCAGGGGCTATTTCGGACTTTCACTCCCTGTTGGGGAGGATGAAGGGGATGGATGGATGCAGGAGAAGGATAGACAGGGCTTCTAGAAGTGAAGAGAATGGAGGGGAATGAGCTATGATGGAGAAGAATGAAGGGTATACATTATTTGGCATCCCTTGAATTAGAGAGGGATGGGAGGGTTGCCTCTAGGCAGCTGCTGAGGCAATCAGATGACAAAGGCAGCCCCTACTGAGATGTGTATCTCTTCTACTGTAAGCTGAGTGTTAAACAGAAACTGTGGTTTGTACAGACGGGGACCTTTGTGAGACCTGGCATTTGAACACTCCACAGTAACTTCTAATGCTAGAGATGCTCTTGATTGTTTAGATCAAACTTGAATGCTTAATTTCAAATACTTAAGTGGCCTGACTCTATTCAGATGCCAGGTACAAGCTGCTTTCACTTAAGTAAGTAAAATCAAAGTGACAAATGTCTTGACAGACATCTCTAGATGAGTGACCAGAGACGCTCCTTGTTTGAATAGGGCAAGGAAGGGGACTAGTTTGGCAGGAGAGTACCAGGCTGGCACTAAAGATGTGTGCAGAATAAAACTGTATTTTTCCTTCTGTTAGTGTCTCGGTTGGTCACTATAAGTAAAGATCCCTATGAAGCCTGTGATGGAGCTCATGCCCTTGTGATTTGCACTGAATGGGACATGTTCAAGGTAAAAATTTTGTTGTTCAAATTAAACAAAAAAACAGAGGGAGTGTTATGCTGTTCATCTATTCAGTCTGCTTTAATTGCCCTTTATAGGAGCTGGATTATGAACGTATTCATAAGAAGATGCTGAAGCCTGCATTTATCTTTGATGGTAGGAGGGTTCTAGATGATCTTCACAATGAGCTGCAAGTCATTGGCTTCCAGGTAATCACCTGGGTGATGCTGATTCTTACATTTCTTTTCTTCTGCTCTGTTCCCTCTTGCTTTCGCTCTGCAATGACTGAATAGCAAGGGGAAAAAAACCTCTTCAGGTGAGGGTTTAAATCTAAACCTCTCTGTACTTGAGTCTTTTCACTAGTGCTCTCTCCTTCCAGTACCTTCCTGTGTTCATAGACTGATACTCAGTTAAAATTCAAGCTACATCAGCGTATGCCATCAACATTCAGCAGTGTAAGTGTGCCTTGAAGCACTTCTAGCATAGACAGAATTTGGCTAATACTAAAATCACCTCAATTGGATAGAAGCATTTCAGCCAGGCACAATCAGAACAAAATCTACAAGCCAGACCAGATGCATGGTTTGGTTGTGCTTCATTCTGTGTACTCCTGAGTACTGTGATTTCTTCCATAATAGCCTTTGTCTCTTGCTGTTTTTCCCTGCTTAAACTACACGATTATTACAGTTTGTGAACAGGCTTGTAGAAATTGCTTTAACCAGTCAATTGAAGCTGTTATGGGGAAATACAGTACATATAGCTGACATAACTACAGCACGCTGAAGAGAGATGTAGATCTGAATGAACTGTTTAAATGTCTAGAGCACATTAATTTAAATTTCTGTTAAATTCATCACACAGATAATATACTTTAATTTAATCTTATCTTTTGGTGCTTTGCGTCTTACCCATACTACTTAAGAGGAGAGCTGTAGCTCTCCACTGAGCATTTGAACTATTTTACTAACTGGTGTTTTGTCCTCTACAAGTTCTGACCTAAAAATTAGGGGAACCTGTCTCACTCTTTGAATTTTGCAGTACCTGGCTTACATGTATCACCTGTTACATACATATTTTCTCTTCCATAGAGTTGGCTGCCTTTAGCCTTTCAGAGGCTGTTTCAAAAATGTCCCACTGCATTAAGGCGAGGAGAAAAAGCTGCTTTTATCCTAATTTACCTGATATAATTCTTTAGATAAAGGAGTCCAGACCCATGCTGATAGTCTTGTAGAAGCTGAGGCATGTGCACGTTCAAATTAGCAAGATACAGCTTTAGGCAAAGCAGTCACCTGTGAAAAGCTGTTCTTAGAAAGCTCTTTCCAACTCCAATAGCAGAAGCTGTCCCTGGGCATGCTGCTTTCTGGCTTGTAGTGTTCTCGTGTTCATGAAATGTAGTTGTGGTCCTGGATTTAGTTTGTAGATTCCTCATAGGCTGATGTGATTCTGTTAGCTTGCCACACTCACTTCCTAAATGTGTCTTCTCTTTCAGATTGAAACAATTGGGAAGAAGGTGTCAGCCAAAAGAATTCCTTTTGCTTCTTCATGTGAAATTCCTAAGTTCAGCCTCCAGGACCCACCTGTCAAAAAGCCTAGAGTATAATGTTTAATAGCTACTGAAGGAATTCTGTGGACCTTCTTAGTGATAATAACTGTAGGCCTATGCTTTTTCTAAGGAAAGATATTTTTCATAAACTAAACCAATTTTACACTAGAAATGGTACCTGGTACATATGAATTCAGTCTATTTTCAAATCTCTATTTTTATAGCAATTTTTTTTTGGTTACTGAAGATGGTACTGACCTGTTTTTAATAATGAATCATCTTTTTAAGTGGAAAAGTTACCTTTAAACTGCAGGCTTCTGCTTCCAGAAATGTTCCTAAACTGCACTTTAAATGTTTCAAGTGAAATGAAAGCAAACGAAATAGATCTTTTTACTTTAGTCCAGTTATGGACAGTGATCAGGAATTTTGGTCTCACTGATTCTTCATTTTCTTTTGGGGTAATTCTTTACCCAGTGAAATGCTTGTTCTGACTGGTGTTGAAGTCAGAAGTTCTAAGTGAATTTGGTAGGATTTGGGTTGAGCCCTAAACGAGAGGTAACTGCACCAGTAACACCCTGATCCCGGTTGGGATCAGTGGGCACTGATGCAGTCTAGACTGCATCTCTTGAGAGGCTGGAGAGTTCTGCAGGCATCTATCGTGTAACTAATGGCAGTGGAGGAGCAGCTATAAACTGATCCACTTGGCAGATCTTCACTTTTGGTTCTCTGGCTGTCTTGCCTACATTCCATGTGCACCCATGTAAATCCCTGATCTAATCAGATTCCTGGGGCAGGTTTTTCCTAAGTAACAGCAATAAAACTCATCTTCAGCAGAGGAGTGTTCTGCTTATTTGAATATTGAATTGAAGCAGAATTCCCTTAATTTGGTGTCAGTCCAAGTAGAAAGCAAATGTTGGCTTCAAAGCTACCTGATGATTATATTTTTCCTTCCTTTTTGCTTACATACTTTGTCTGAAAGCAGCTTTCTTAATGAATCTGCAAAAATTATTCTCTGCTGTTAAGAAATTATTAAAGATAAGAATTCAGCCCCATAAGTTAGCTCGCTACCTCATTTAATTAGCAGGAATGATACTTCTTATGTTATCTTGTTATTTTTGCTTTTATTACTTTATTTTTACTTGTTTTTATTAATTGGCCAGTGCTATTAAAATCCTTGGTATGACAAAGTTTGCTTGACTTGTCGCATGGGGTTGTGAAATGGAGGGGAGGATAGAGAAGGATGACCATGAACAGGTTTCGCCCTAGGAGGCATAGATGTCTCAGATGAATAACAGTAGTGTTGGGATGTTAGAAAACTATCCTGTAACTAGTCACACAGCACTTTCTGAATTTATTCAACAGGTGTCTTCAGGTATGCTACATCAGTAGTTAAATAGAGCTAAGATCTAAGAGCACAGAAATATAGACACAATTCAAGCTTTAGGATGGCAATTTCAAGATTTAAGGAGCATGTATAACAATTGTGTGGACAATACAAGATATCGGACTGAAGTAGCTGTATCCTTGAGCCAGCCGCTTTTGAATTTGGCGCAATGGCTTCCATGCAGGGACTTGGTATCCAGCAATCACTCAGCGCTTTTGGCAAATATCCCTTGGGCTCTTTGTCCCATCACAAAATTCTTTCCTGAGGAGCATACTAGGAGACAGTCAAAGCGAGTGGGGAATTAGGGGGGCTTAAAAACAAACTGTCATCTTTCATCATGTCATCTCCTCTTCCTGATTCAGTTTTAGTTTCTTGTTCAGTATTTAGTTTCTTGGTGGCTGCATTCTTTTAGTGGGACACTGGGATTGTGAGATGTATCAGTCTGAACAGCTGGTGTGGCACGTGCCTTTGGGATGCTGTGACACTTAACCTTGCGTATGTGGAAGAGAATCTTACCACAGGCCAAAAGAGTGAGCTTTGGAAGCTTTTGCAGTGCTGCGAATCATAAGCCATCATCTTCAGAGCACAGTTGCCAGGGAAATAAGAATTAGGGATGAATTGCATTCCTGCTTTGAAGGCTTGAGTGGTCTGTGTAAGAGATGGGGTTAAACACTACTGAGTCTTTGTCTATGGGATCTTGCAGCACGTAATTCTTGACAAGAATTGTGTAATGTGAGTAATGGACTCCTGTACCCTGCAATTCTTTGGGGTTTGTAAAACACAATCCCATAACACTGCTTTTCTCTGCAGAAATATGAATACAACAGCTGAAGCAAATCCAGCTTTAAGAAGCCTATGAATAGTGTAATATAGACTGCATAAATGAAGATGTTTATAGACACATGTGTATAGACATGTAAATGCTAGGCAAGATGTACTGGTTTTCTTTTGTGTATGTGTTCAACCCTTTGTGCAGCTAAAACTAGTCTGGTTCCAGGCATATGATAGCCAAGAACATTGCAAGTAAATAGAACAAACACATTTTTGACCAAAAGTAGTTACTATAGGAGCAACTAATCATAGAATTATAGAATAGTTTGGGTTGGAAGGGACCTCAAAGATCATCTTTGCCATGGGCAGGGACACCCTCCACTAGACCAGGTTGCCCAAAGCCCCGTCCAACCTGGCCTTGAACACTTCCTCTCTGGGCAACCTGTTCCAGTGCCTCACCACCCCCACAGTGAAGAATTTCTTCCTAGTATCTAATCTAAAACTACTCTCCTTCAGTTTAAGACAATTTTCCCCTTGTCCTATCACTTCCTGCCCTTGTAAACAGCCCCTCTCCAGTTTTCCTGTAGGCCCCCTTTAGGTACTAGAAGGCTGCTATGAAGTCTCCCTCAAGCCTTGTCCTCTCCAGGCTGAACAACCCCAACTCCCTCAGCCTGTCCTTGTAGGAGAGGTGCTCCAGCCCTCTGATCAAATTCATGGCCCTCCTCTGGACTCACTCCAACAGGCCCACATCCTTCTTGTACTGGGGGCCCCTGAGCTGGACGCAGTACTCCAGGTGGGGTCTCACAAGAGTGAAGTAGAGGGGCAGACTCACCTCCCTTGACCTGCTGGTCATGCTGCTTTGATGCAGCCCAGGACACAGGTGGCTTTCTGGGCTGCAAGTGCACACTGCTGGCTCATGTTGAGCTTGTCATTCACCAATGCCCCCAAGTCCTCCTCAGGGCTGCTCTCGATCCATTCTCCACCCAGCCTGTAGCTGCACTTGGAATTGTCCCGACCCACATGCAGGACCTTGCCCTTGGCCTTGTTGAACTTCATGTGGTTCACGTGGTGCAGTAGTGCTGAGATATTTTTGTACTGGCCAATGAGTTTACGTTAGTATCAGTTGAGGTAGTTCTGTTGGTCTGTACTTTATAGTAGTGCTATAATCTTGCTCAACAGCTGAAGTTTGAAGTCAATTGTAAAACCATGCAGGAAAGCATAATGGGCTGTCTATGACTAGGAATACTGGAGTCGATTTTCATCATTGGCTCTTTCTGTTCCAAGCTGGGAATTTCTATTGCAAGCTGAACATCTGCAACAAGTTGCCACATGTTGTAGTAAAGAAGCATAAATACTTTTTTTTTTTAAATGAAGGGGACAAATACTAATTATTCAAGTAAGAAAAAAAATTAAAACTGTTCTTAAATGAAGACTCTGGCTTTGTTGATTTAACCTAAAGACTTCAAATCACTGGAAGATGCAGCAGTTCTAGTCAGCTGCATAACATTTAATTATGCTTCACACAGTGTAGTAGATTGATGTAATGATGCTAAAAAAGACTATTCATTCTTTTAAAGTGTCTGTGTCAACTTGAAATCATATTCCCAAAATTCAGTTTTCATGTTTTCCTGATTGCAAGGAAGATTAATGTTTTGTAAAATATTTTATGGCTGCTTTATGAAACAAACTGACAGAATGAAGCGATTGACATACAGAAAGCAAATGTCACTAAACATGAAACTTCATCAGAAACAAAACTGAGATAGTGACGAAACCTGTGCTGAATTTATAAGCAGGAGTTCTCTGAGAGTTTAGTGCTTTAACATAGTTATGGAAAACCTGAATGGGCAAGAGCGAGGGAAGATGGCTATGAAAGCAGGACTTCTTAACTAGGAAAAGTGCGTTAAGACTTGTCACTTACATACAAATTGTGAAAATAATTTGTATATTTACAAACACTCTTGGAAACAAACAAAACAAAAATCTATGAAGTCAAGGTGTGGCTGCTTTCCTCAGAAACCAGAGCAAAACATGCAGTTAGAAAATGGCTTATGTAGCTTCTGAAACTTGGTATCAGCTGGCAGACAATTGTGTAAAAGTATGAGATCATCTTCCAAACCACCCGGCAGCAATTCATAAAATAACTCTTAACATCAAGTAACATTGGACTGTGTTCCCAGAAGCATTATTTCTCTCAGTATAAAGAAGTCATGGGTAATTGCTGTGCAATGTCCTCTTGTCAGAGTTTGGTAATAACTGTATGGCTCAGGATTGCTTTTACCTATTTCTGGTGTTGATAAGCTGAAAGAGCAGTAACTTGGCAAAAGCTACAGTAATATTCTGTTAAATCTGCTCTGTAGGCAAGGCCAAACTCATTATTTATAGGAGAACCTCTAATATTATTAAAGGCTGTCAGGTGTGTGGGTATCCTGGAGTTCATGTTGCACCGCTCCCTGCCTGCTGCTGTGGAGGGAGTATTGAATTTCCTTACCATAATAACCTTCCACTGCTCTGGTATCCAGTGTACTTCAGCTGAAGCAGTGCATTTTTGGCTCAAAATACACTTGGTCTTTCCAAGACGGGTGGTCAGATTTTTTTTTCTTAAGTTTTATTATTACTTTCAAATGTCTTGTTTTTTAAAAGGAAAAAAGCCTTGCCTTTGTGTCTGCCTTTACAAAGTACAGCTATTAAGACTTCTGTTTCTCTGTTCTTCCCCTCTGTTCCTCATGGCTCAGGTTTCTCTCCCCCTAACATACACTTCCATTGCACTGTTTAATTAGTACATTCCTTCTAGCTTAAGGCTGTTTGTCTTCATAATGCTTTAATATTGCTATAATTCATACTTCATTTTGTGAAGTGCCGATTGTGCATCACTGGCCTTAGTGGTATAATCTGATTGTTGTTCTTCATGACAATACCAAGTTTCTTCTATATATTAACTTGTTAATTAGCTGTCTTCCTTCTAACATCTTGCTGTGTGGGGGGCAGGCAGAGGTTCCGCTCTCCTTCATACAGACTGCAGTAGTTGAGGAAAGCACTACAGCCAGCTATAGGAATGATTACTTGCTTGATGCGAGTTTGGGACCAGGTAGCAAATTCATAGCGTGTTTCCCAAATAACTGCATGAAGATACAGCTTATGACCGTTCCAAAATGGCATCTAATGTCAAGGGCAGACAACTGAGAATTATTAGGGAGAGATGCACTTTGAACTACTGTGACAGTAAAAAGAAGAATTTCCAGCTGCCAGTATACCATAAACCATGCTTTTATTTTTGCTTGAGCTTGGTCCGATATGTAACAGATGTCACATTTCATCTATGATGCAATTTACTTCTCTGCATTCAGATTCAGCAGCCAGACCAGGTCTCACGGGGGCAGGCAACGAGACCAACCAAACACAACCACCTCCCCCTTAGACTGGGGGATAAACTTTAATGATATTAAAGGTGCTACCTGCGGAGTAGAAGCACAGTAGAGAACAGCAGCATTTCTCCATACCCAATAAGAAAAACACACCAGTGCACCTCAGTGGGTTTTAGTCATGTACCCAAACTACGGGTGGCTCTTTTATGCTGTTACGGCAACTCTGATGCTCCATATGGTTTAAATTATGTGGTATTCACACGAGGTTAATTGTCTTGCCAGAAAGGGCTCGTTTTCTTCACCTTGATACCTTGCGTTGATCCAGGCTTGTGCTTTGAGACAGGCAGGCACCTGAAAAGCATTAGCTATCAGAATGGTGCAGCTTGCTTTCTTAAGATGCAGGTAAGCAATACAGTCTCTTGAAAAACTATTAACCATACTTTCTCTGGTGTGGTTCGAGACAGCCGTAATACGGTCCTTCGTCACAGACATAGCCTGGCTTTCGGAACTCCTTGCTATTTCCCAGAGCCTCTGCCAGCTTGTGTGACGTAACACTAAGATACACCAAAATATCAGTACATTCCGAATTACCTGTTACGAGCATCTTCACAAGCATTAACTGCAGGAACACTGATGGCAGTATCAAACCTGTTTACTTAAATCTGATACTTTTTTTTCAGCTTACATTTCTTCCACCTCAGTTCCATTGTTCCTTCAAAAATCAGTTCTGTCTTCTGACTTTTTGCTGAACGCTAGAAGTACTATGTAGCTGTAGCCTTGCCAGGAGGAATTAGGTAAAATAACATGAAGTTTTTTGGTGAGAGAAAAGTGTTCTGGACAGATAGTAAGTTTATTCATACATCCACCATCTGGTCTTCTGCATTTCTGGAACTGAGTATAATTATGCGCTGAAAAAAGGCTCCTTAAAATTGGCTGCTTTAAATAGGTTCACTCTGATTTTCAGATGTTTTTTGTCTTTCTTTTTTCTACTAAATTCTTCAAGAAGAATTCACCTAATGAAAAGGCAAAAAGCACCAAAATTATTTATAAGTATTTCAGTGAAATAAAGCAAAACAATAAACGTTCTTCTTTGAGTATTCTATTCTACAGTATCATTGTTCTTAGCAGTATTTTATAGTAATTAAATTCTATACAACAGCACTTCCAATACATACAGCAGGGATGTAAAAAACCCCCAAACCAAAACCCATAACCCAACAAACAACCCCTCCACTCCCAAAATCCTCATTTTCCTCATGCTCGATTTAATGAAATAGCTCTGCTTCTTTGTGCTTTCCAACAGGCAAAGGTGAATTGATTTGACAATTAATTCCTATTTCATAAAGTATCAGCAATTTATAGTGAAGCCTGCTATAAATCTCGTTTGAGCTGGCATTAAAACAGTCTGAGATGCAAGGTGCCCCAGACGGTCTTCTCTGCTCTCTCCTCAGGAAAAGACCTACACAACAGTTCCATCAGTATCAGCTGCTACTTAGTACCCAGTGCTTTGTCAGAAAAAGCACTGCCATATACAAGTCTATTTCTAGGGCACTGTAAATAAATTCTGCCTAAAGCAACAAAATTATGTCACAAACAACAAAGCCTGCCCCCATTAAACCGTGGCATGTCCAAGAGGCAGAATGTAAAGGAAAGCTCGCAAATCGGGTACCCTTTATTCTGCCTCACGTGTTGAGCATAGTACAAACTAGGTTTGGCAAAAAATTTGCTTAGGCAGCACAGCAATTGTACAAATGCCAATTACCATCGTACTGATGCATTTAGATTTCCTATAGAAGACAGTAAGTGTAAATAATTTAAAAAAAAATAAATCACTACACAAGGTGTTCTTGATCTAAGGTGAGCTTTGTTGCATATTACTTTACCGTTTTATCTTTATATATTAGCATGACATGTGCTAAAGAATCTAATGCTTCTCAGTAATTTACCTGCTTTATAGGAGGAGCGCACTAAAGGCCCGCTAGCAGTGTAGTGGAATCCAAGATCATTTCCTACTTTTTCCCAGTACTTAAATTTTTCAGGAGTTATGTACTCCTCAACCTGAGTGAAAAGAATTCATTTTGATCAGGTATTACAGCAAAGGAAATGGCTACAGCTAGCATGCAGTGACATAAAACACAGTTAGATTGTAAGTTCAAAATTTTACACTCCAAAACTTTCAGTGGTCAAGTCACAAACTGAATTTTCTCTCTGCCTTCTCCCAAAAGAATGCATGTTATTTGCTTTTCATGTTTAGCTGAAAAGTTTAGAATCTAATTTCCGGTTGTTGATCATTTTCTTCACTGATTTTGAATGGTCCTTTCGAGCAAACCCTTTTTTGTCCGAGTTAGTAAAAAAAATACAAGAGTCCTACAAATCTTTTCACTAACAGTTACTTCAGTGAAACACAATAAGAGAACAGAGACTCAAGATCTGGACAGATTACAGAAGGAGAAAACAGTAATTCCCCGGGTTGAAGTGCCACCATTAAGGGAAAGCCTATGAGATACTAAAGGGGAGCTGGCTTGAGTCGCTATGTTTGAGACATACACTGAGACTCTTGTTTTCCAGAATCACGCCTCAGCTCCAGCTATCTCCCCAGCTCGTAGCAGAAAGTAGCAATGGGAAGTCTGCAGAAGATGGAAGGGATTATATAGCTGAGGTAATTATCAGTGAAAAGTCCATAACAGATGAAGATCATGTTAAACTAGGAAGGCAATTTTCCCCAACATCCGCAGTTAAGGTAAGGATGCATATCAAACCTCAATTTAGGAAGAAGCAGCTTGACTGCACAGTACAGACCATAACGCTGCCTGTAAATTAAAGGTATTTTTACCTTTAGGTGGCGTTTTGTTGGTTGCATGTACTGTCCTAGCGTCAAACAATCTACGTCTGCTTCCCGCAATACTGTAAAAACAAAATTCCTTGTTAGTGGCAGAAGGATCGGAAGGGCTTGTCAGCAATTTCCCAACAGCCTCCTTCCAAGTCTGAGCAAAGGTCACCCCACAGCACCCGGTGGGGGCTATGTTCTGCTCTCCAGCAACGGGAACTTGCAGCCTTCACAAACAACAGCGACATCCCTCATTCTGAGCCCCACGCTGCTGCAAGACTGGAGCTGTCGAGTTTAAAGCTAGAGAGAATACCAGCGCGCTGCACTCACTGCAGTCACGCGTCTCACTGCAGAGATGACATGCTTGTCTTTTTTATCTTAATGTTTTTCATTGCGTCTTTAGGTCAGAGCCTGCGTTTGACAAAAAATGGATGCATGCACATACAATTGGCACCGCTCCGCTGTTTCAAGAGTCTCCATTCTGAAAAGATGTGGACAGTTATAAAGAGCTATAAACCCAAGGGAAATTGCCCACATCTTTTGCCAGATCTGCACATTTAGGATACGTGTTAGTTTTGATGGCTGCACAATCTCAGAAAATTTGTCTGCTAAAAATTGAGTATATACTAAAATTGATACACAGCAAATTACTTCAGGTAGTCTGCTTACAGAGGGAAATCCAGACACCTGGCAGTCACCTAGCCTGAAGAATTATGTCCATTGCAGCTAGCAGGTATTCTGAACTAAGGGACAGCTGAGGGATCAGACTTTGCACCAACATCTCCATATATTTTCTGGCTACTTGGGCTGGTTGTCCCACGGCAAATAGGAAGAAAAAGACAGTGTTTTGACTACAGCATCACACTCACTATTATCTCTTGTTTAGATTGATACGGTTCTGTAAAGAAACTGGTTCAATATCAGCACATTTATATGTTCTTTAACTCACATCCAGAGGAGGGAAGGGGAACAAAATTAGAGTAACTGAATGATTGTGGTGGGTAACAGTTTGCCTTTGAATACATACATGAAAGTGGCCTGCAAACAAGTAACACCAAATCTGAAATTTCATATTCTTGTGGCTAAGAAATGCTAGGCAGGAAGAATGGGAAAATGAGGAACTGTCATTTTATGATCCAGATTGTGGGGCAGCTGCAGAAAAACTAGACTGTATCACTGCATTCACTAGACTATATCACTGCATTCTAAATATGGGTTGTTGCATGCAAAAGAAAGTACCAGGTGGGCACTCTTTCAGGATATGAACAAATGCCACAGGATTTATGAATTTCTTCTTACTGACATATTGCATTCACTTACCGCAGTGAAATTTTCTCCTTTTAAAAATACATTTATATGAAAAGATAACATGCCACAACTCCAAGGATAACTTTTTTTGCATCTAAGTAAGCCAAAATAAATTCTTTTAAACAATAAGGTCTACTATTTCTAAAAAGGGACGCACAATAAGGCAACTATTTTGCAAACCCATTATTTAAGTAATGACAAAAAGTAAAAGAGAAGAATATCAATTTAGTCACACAAAGATAGTTAAAGCTTCCACTGAAATCAACAGAGGCTGGATCTACCTGTCAAATTGTCTGAAAATCTGAAAGCCACATGAAAGCAAAATATTTCAGAAGTTCAATCTTTTTTAACAAAACTTTTTTTTCCAGAAAGCTTAGAAAACATTTCCTGCACCAGCAAACTGATCCGCATGGAGGGGCAAAGATGCTTACATCCATTTCCCAATACAACGAAATTCCTACCTGTGAATTTCGGCATGTATTTCAACACCGACTTACATTTCATGGTGGAATATACTTGTTCCTCTGTCTCGCCTAGCCCCAACATGATGGAGGTTTTAGAAATGACGCTGGGCTGGACCTCTTTAGCGTGCTTCAGCACACGTACGGATTGCTCGAAGTTGGCTCGGGGATCGCGGACCTTCCTTGTCGTATGTTCAGCGCCAGGGGACAAAACGCGTGACAGGGTGCACAGCGGTTAGAGATGCCGGGGGACGCGCTCTGCTAGCTTCCACAACGCGAAAGGGGCAACTGGAGGAGGCTCGAGCTGTGTAGCCTGGCACGGGCAGAACCCCGCGGAAGCACTGCGGGCGATGGGATGCGCCCCAGTTTGGGCACCAAAGACGGGCTCCCCCGCGCCGGCTGCGGACGCCGTGCCGCCGCTGCCCAAGG
>VWZZ01007198.1:274667-307135 GCA_013399095.1 Psophia crepitans | reverse complement strand
GGGCGCAGAAGGGCTTTGCCTTGAGGGGCTGCAGCTTCTCGGTTGTCCTTTGCAGAATGAAGACCATTCTCAGCAACCAGACCGTTGACATCCCCGAGCAAGGTACGTCTGCGTGTGCGTTCCAAAGGCGTCTCGTCGTGCGGCCTCCGCAGCCGGTTGACATGCGCTTGTGTTTGGTTTCCAGTCAGTGTTTCGCTGAAGGGCCGGACGGTCATTGTAAAGGGCCCCAGAGGAACCTTGCGAAGGGATTTTAACCACATCAATGTGGAGCTCTCCCTCCTGGGGAAGAAACACAAGAAGGTGGGTGCTGCAGAGGTCGTTTCCCTGCCCGGAGAGGGAGGGTGACTTTATAGATGGCTTTAAAATTTCTTGGCGGTGTAGGAGATTGACCCAGAATTTTTAGTTACAGAGAAGTTAGTTATTTTTCGCTTACTTCTGTGTATTCTGAAAGAGGCCGGTCTCGTGGAACCTTGGGGCCTACTCGGGAACTGTGGAGTTCTTGAAGTTTTGTGTTACCTTGGAGTGAATTTGTTGGTTTCCTTTTGTAGTTAGAGCCAGTTACTGTAAGGGGATTGACCGTTATGTGCTGTGTTTTATAAACTAGCTCACCTTAGCTAGATAAAACTGTTTCTCTACATTTAATGTCCAGAATTGGCAAGTTAAGTCAGAAGAGCAGATGTTTTCTAAGTAAGTGCAGAATTTTTGTACTGGCTTAAAAACTACAAAAAAGAAAGGGAAGAGTGACTCATTTCAGCTGCTTTTTCACAAGCATCTACTGTTTCGTTCAAACACTTGACCCCCCCACAGTGTTACATTACAAAGTAGATAGGTAATACCTAGGAGACTGACTTTGGAACAACTTGTTCAGCGTTTAGCATTTAATAAAACATCTTTCAGCTTAAGATGTCAGAATATCTATGCTAGCTTCATTGAAGATTTGTTAGTAATGAGGTAGGAAGGAAAAATAGTTTCTCATATGTCTGGGGGTTAGGACTTCAAAGGCTCGAGCTAGGTGTTCCTTTAATAATCTTCCAAAGAAACAAAATACCTTTGTGCTGTAGTTAGGAGGGCTTTTAAGTAGTTAGCCTGAACTCCTCACTCTTAGTTTGTCGCAAAAATGTGTCCTTTCTAGTTTTGAACTGTAGCTGAAAGCTTTGTTCATTCTATTTATTTTTTTAACACAGCTACGTGTTGACAAGTGGTGGGGTAACAGAAAGGAGCTGGCAACAGTTCGCACAATTTGCAGCCATGTACAGAACATGATAAAGGGCGTTACACTGGTGAGTTTCATTTTGAAATAGGATAACTGCCATTTTTGTTACTGACAGCAATGGGTAGCCTTTTACTTTAGTAGAGCTTTCCCAAGCGTCCAAGGTGTAGCTTTCTTTCTCTTTCTTGCGTGTGCTGTCAAACAAGTTCTGCAGATGGAAGAAAGCATGAACCATAAACTCTGGATATCTCTTGGGCTTAGTGTCTTGCCCTTGTTAAACTATTTTCAGTGTATTTTGGGTTTTGATATCTCTAGTAGGCTTTATGTGTATGTTCTACTTTATGGATGTATTCTGCTTTCAATATCTTATGATGTTCTTTATCCTAGGGATTCCGTTACAAGATGAGGTCGGTGTACGCTCACTTCCCAATTAATGTAGTTATACAGGATAATGGCTCGCTTGTGGAAATCCGAAACTTCCTGGGAGAGAAGTACATTCGCAGAGTGCGGATGAGGCCAGGTGAGCCTATATGGAGATGTTGTACTTCAGTATTTCTAGCTAGGGTTTCTAAACTATTCTCTTTGGGTACTGCTACTGATAATGGGAGATGATGAATGATTGTTGAAGCAGCATTTACCTGTCTGAATTTATGTAACTTGCGATACCTTTGCCGCTGTTTGGATTTAGTTTTAGTAATGAGAGTCAGCTAATGGCTAATAACTAGTTTAGCGCTAGTTATTGCAGTGTGAGTTAGGAGGAACCCACTGTTTACTTTGTGTTGTGAGATCTCAGCAGTGTTTATAGTTGGTACATTGCAGCTGCTTATGTTTAGATTTGCCTTTGTTTTAAATGTTGTAGGTGAACTAGTTTCACACCAAGTATTGTTGGTGTTTGAAGTGTTGTATTTTTAATTTCCTGATGGTCTAGAAGCACATATGATAAACTGCAAAATTCTGATTTTACCTGTTGGTTTTACATCTTGCTTACTTGGAGTTTTAGCAAAATGTCTAACAGAGTATGCATTTGATGGAGCTTGTTAAACTTCCAAAAGGAGGAGGCAAAACATGCCATAAACACAAAGTTACCTTAAGACTGTAGGGTAGACTTTCCATAGCCAGTTTTTTCATAGTTCCACTGCTGGTGAAGGTGTAGGTAAGCATATTTAGTGTGACTGATGGTGTTTTGGGGTGGCTTTAGATGAAAGCGTCAGACTTACCCAAAACCACTGGTAGATACAGTGCAGTTTCTCATGGTGGCTTTGACATGGATGATCCTTGAGGTCTCTTCCAACCTTAATGATTCTGTGATTGATTTGTACCAGGATATTAAGAAGGCGTTTGACTATTGGATTTTTTTAAATTGGCATTTACTTCAAAGATAGAAGTAAGTTTTTATTGTTTGATCTATTTAGTCAGATACCAGCTTTTAAGCCAGCACTTTACTATTACTGTCCTTGCAAATGAAAGTTTCCTCTTGGATTCATGAATGTCCTAGTGTTTGCTCCTTGTGAATATTTGCAGTGTTGCTAGCATAAACATGTCAGGGGCAGGGATTTTTTAATAACTTTTGATTGTGGTGACGCCAGTTTTGTCTTAATGAACATCAGAATGTGGAAAATGGCACCACCTAGCTGACGAAGCCATGCTGGCGAAATGTCTGGCTAGTATGCCGTGTTGGTGATTAATGCTGTAATGTAGTCACATTTAAGTAGGAATATCACTTAGTTGCTTTCAATCCAATGCATAACTTGCACTAATCTTTGAGTACTGAAATTGTGTGAGGGAGCGCAATCCTGGAAGGGGTTTAGGGGACTCTCTTGTAGTTGTAGAAGCTAATTACTGCCCAGAGTGCCACTTTATAGATCGGTAAATTGGGACAGAACCTGGATACTGGTTTTTTTAGTGCACTTAGTGTCTTCACCAAAGATGTAGATTGTGTGTTTTCCTTTCTGTAGGTGTTTCCTGTGCAGTGTCTCAAGCCCAGAAAGATGAGCTGATCCTTGAAGGGAATGACATTGAATTGGTCTCCAATTCAGGTTTGTGAAAGTATATTATACATGGGGGTCGGTGCAATCCCAAGCACAGCTACAGGCTGGGCAGAGAATGGATTGAGAGCAACCCTAAGGAGAAGGACTTGGGGTGCTGGTTGATGAAAAACTCAACATGAGCTGGTGGTGTGCGCTGGCAGCCCAGAAGGCCACCCATGTCCTGGGCTGCATCAAAAACACTGTGGCCAGCAGGTTGAGAGCTCGGCTCTCATGAGACCCCACCTGGAGTACTGCGTCCAGCTCTGAGGCCCCCAGTACAGGAAAGACATGAAGCTGCTGGAACAAGTCCGGAGGAGGGCCACGAAGTTGATCAGAGGGCTGGAGCACCTCTCCTGTGAGGACAGGCTGAGGGAGTTGGGCTTGTTCAGCCTGAAGAGAAGGCTCTGGGGAGACCTAATCGCACCCTTTCAGTACCTATAGAGGGCCTACAGGAAAGCTGGAGAGGGGCTGTTCACAAGGGCAAGGGGGAATGGGCTTAAACTGGAACTGAGGAGATTCAGATTAGATGTTAGAAAGAATTTTTTTACTGAAAGGGGGGTGAAGTACTGGCACAGATTGCCCAGAGAAGCTGTGGCAGCCCCATCCCTGGAAGTGTTCAAGACCAGGTTGGATGGGGCTTTGGGCAGCCTGGTCAAGTGTAGGGTGTCCCTGCCCATGGCAGGGGAGTTGGAACTAGATGACCTTTGAGGTCTCTTCCAACCCAAAGGATTCTAAGATTCTGTATGTGCAGGAAGATACAATGATATGGCCACTTCTGTCTGAAGATGTCAGCTTAGCAAACTGTTTTCTTAAACCCTGAGGTAAATGGCAGCTCAGAAATGTTTTCTTTCCCCTCTAGGCCAAGTGTGCAGAACCTTTTTTTTTTTTTTTTTTTTTGAGTCGGCGTTGATGGCCTTTTTGGCACTGAACTTTTCAGCTTTTCAGTTGTTGGAGTGTGCAGTAATAAACTGTTGCTGCCCTGAGTTGCCAGGGCAGGCTGTGATGCACATTCTGCTTTCATTAGAACTGTCAAGATCTCAAGTTGGTAATTCCTTTCTCCAAATGACAGCTTCATTTGTTAGTTGAAATATCGGAGAGTAGACAAAGGCTGTGGGTTGGCTTGGACCACTTGCTTTGTGCTTATGTTCTTGCTTTGTCTGCAGCTGCCTTGATCCAGCAAGCCACTACAGTCAAGAACAAGGATATCAGGAAATTCTTGGACGGTATCTATGTCTCCGAGAAAGGAACAGTACAGCAGGCAGATGAGTAAAACTCCAGTAGGTTGGTATCATCTTAACACAGATCATACATCTTGCGTGTGGAGGTGGCTACTCGATCTGGGGACTTCACGAGGTTTATCTACTTGAGTAAGGCTGTGGTTAAGCAGGTTCCCAGCAGGGATGCAGCTATTCTTGTAAAAGGCATCATGAGAGGTGTTGCAAAACTTAAATTTTGCTGGGTCTCTTGACAGCAATTTTCCGTCTCTGATCAACTTGGTATCATGCTCGCGTATGGAGAGATCTCTGCCTCTCGAGGGCTGTATGCGATGCTGTGAGCACTGGTTACCATGGTGGCTGCCAGTGTAAACCCAGCTGACCTAGCGTCATAGGCTGGGTTACAGCTATTTGTGGAGAAGACTTTCTTAGACCAATGTTTCTCCTGGTTGAGCATTGACTTCACCAAAACAAGTGGTCAAGACATAATTTATATATAAAGGTCTTCTATGTAGTTTGTGTGTAAATGCCTGTAAACAAAGGTCTGTTTAACATGGACAATTACATTTGTTACTGACACTGAGTATGAGGATTTTTGGATAACGTAAGGATTTGGGGATAATGTAAGAGTTTTAACTGCTGAAGGAATTTGATGCATTTCAGCTATGCATGGTTCCATACACGGTACAGAACACTTGTGCAGGATGAGGCAGGCTGACTTGCAAATAGAAAATGTTGTGTGCCTTCTGAACCTCAGCTTGAGTCAGAGAATGCAGATGAAGTGAGTTTCATAAACTAAATTTTTATCACGAGCTGGGTACCAGGCACTTGCAAGCTGAAAAAATGGTTTTGTGCTGTTCTGAGTTCTTGAGAGACAGAACACCTTGCCACATGCTTGTGAGGCATTGGAATGGACTGCCCAGAGAGGTGGTTGAATCGCCGTCCCTGGAGACATTCAAAAAATGTGTAGCATGGCACTCCAGGACATGATCTACTAGGCATGGTGGTGTTAGGTTGACGGTTGGACTTGATGATCTCAGAGGTCCTTTCCAACCTTAGTGATTCTGTGCTTGTTAAGCAACCACGAGCTGTTGTATTTGAAGGCATCTTTAAGAAATCTTGTCTAAATAAAATCAAGCAAGTTCTTTGAGCGATTAATGCCTCTTTTGCATTAAAACTATCAGATAAATTATCTGTCATATGTCTATAATAATCTTTCATGTTTGCAGTGCTAAAACTTTTCTAAAAGCTCTTAACTTTTATTTACAGTTGTCTGGAAGCTGAAACTAACCACCACGAGACATGATACCAGCAAGTACCAACTTGAATAATCAGCGACATAAAACCCAAAGACCATGAGAGGTTTAATAAAATAAAACGTATTTCATATATCGACCTCTTTTTTTCCTGAGAACTAAATGGTGATTGTGTGAACCTGTTTAGGATCTCTGGCTTTTGGAGAAGCAGATTGTCACAGGGTAATGAAAGATAACGTTTGCACTGTGTACACATTGCTTTACCAGTTGCTGAGAGCATTCAGACTGACTGAAGTCTGATGGTTTGGAATGCTTGTACCAGTGGAGTGTGGACCCAGTGTGTAAAGCCATGATGTGGTAGTTTGAAATCATAGTGTTAAGAAATAGCAAAAGCATTTTCTTGCAGAAAGGAGACCAGTGTTCCTTCACATAATTTCAGAACCTCAAACTGCAAAAAACCTGATGGCTGTGTACAGTGTCTGGAGGGGAATCCAGGCTTGTGGTGACAGAATCTGAAGTAGGTTAAAAAGAAACCTGGAATCAGTAGAACCAGATTTGTAAGGCCATTTAAGCTAAATACAAAGATAGAAGTAATAGTCTGAAAATACGCTGCTCTAGTTATATTGCTCAATTAAGAAAACCAAGGACTTGACCTTTGAGTTCAGGCAGAGCTTATTGCTGAGTTTCACCAACTGGTTTGTAGCTGTTTCTTTTTTTTTTTTTTTTCTAGTTACTAGTCTTGCCATGTAGCAACATCTGGTTGGGATTTTGTGCTGTTTCTGTGCTACAGAAAAATCCACATTGTCACTTGGTCCATTCAATTTTTGAAGGCACACAGAGAAAATACTGGGATAGTGTCGAAGCATAGTTGGCAACAAGTGGCTAAAGCTTAATACTGAGGAAAGCTTCTATCTGTGCCTTAGCAATTTGGAAAATTGCCCCGAATACCACTTGCGTGATTCTCCTGAGTTCACAGGGGTGTGCAGTACCGGTGTCTGAGCCTGGCCAAGCAGCTGTGCTAAACTGCAGACGTGGACTTGGTGCACACCCTGCTTTACATCTTTGAGATGGGTTCTTGTGCTCTGCAAATCGCCCAGCTAGAGTCTCCCAAAATCCTCTGCGATCCTGCCACGCACCAAATTGGAGTCTCCCTGTAGCACGCTCCAGTTTGGTTCCCCAGTTGCTGTGAGTGGTAACTATCGTGTTGTCGGGTGCTGTAAGGACGCAGGCACGTCTAGTGCCTGTGCTGTTTGCTGTGCTGGTAGAACATTTTACCGTGTAAAATGGACCAGAGTCCCTCATTGTTTTACTAGTACTTACTTTCTGAATTAACCTCCTGCGATCTTGACCAGCACTTGAAATATAATGGAGGAATATTGTGTGCTTTGGGGGCCTCAAGACTGAGGTAACTAGGTTCTGATGGGGAGAGGTTGGGGGTTTCACTGCCTTGAAAGTGGTACCAGCCACTGGAAATGGAGGTTGCAAAGTGGAGGAAGGCAGTAGGAATTGAACTGATGCCTCTTTTTGCCCTTTCCATTTCTAGAGCAGCCTCTCTACCCCTCTCCATACATGCATGGTACCTGCCTGGGCAGTGATCTGAGTATCCGTTTTGAGGCCGTGACCAAAAAGGCTGGCCACTGTCAATTTTAAACGATAGCAGAGTTCATGGGAAGAATTTGTTGGGCTCATTTTGAGATGACCAAAACCAGACCAAAGGAAGCCTCCGAGTTTGGTCCCTGAAAAGTTTAAATGCAACAGCAGGTTTGTTTATCCTTTAAGAGCGTGATGCCTGGGTTGGCAGCTTTTGTTTAATGCCACTATAAACTCCTCTTGTGGTTTCATCCCACCCATGGTTTGCGCTGGCACTTGACCAGAACTAAGGTGGCAATATGTATGTATTTCTATGACAAAGTGCAATTTAGAGTTCTATCCATTGCTCTCTTGAGTAGATTAATAGTTAGTTATTTTGATATTCTCTGCTAGTAAAATTTCTTACGGCTGCCCCGTTTTGGAGATGAAAAATAGTGTGATTGCGTGTTATTTTGACTTGTCTCCTGTGGGTCCAGTTACACCTGCTTAAACTAGTGACATCTGATCTCTGTTCCCCCCCAGCACTTACAAGATAACAGGTATGTTGGTCATTAATAGAGTTAACTTGAATTTGTTCTTTTAAGAGGTATCTTGAGAAGCTGGCCCAGCACATTTCATTCTTGGTTTTGTACTTAACTGAAAGTGTGTGGGTTTTAGTGACACTTTTATTTGTAAACCCTCACAACTGCAGGTTCATGCTCAACAACATGCGTAACATGAATGTACATCACAAGACGCTTTGGTCCAAAGGGGTTCGTAGAAAAGTGCGTATCAGTTCTCAACAGCTTAGTATCTCTTTTTCAAGTCAAACTCTGTGAAGAGTTATTTCAAGGCACAGGAGAGTCATAAAACGTTCTTTTTTTTTTAAAGTAGATGAATTTATCATCTATGTACAGAAGGTGGATAAAAGTAATTTCACCAGAAAGAAATGTCATCTTAGCTCTTCTTTCTGTGCAAATGATTACTTTCCATTTCCCAGCAAAATGCTTGGTGTGTATGATTGGAGTGACTCACATGGTGCTTTTCTACACGGGGCTGATCCGCATCATCCTCTGTAGAATGCAGACAGGGATGAATCTCACTGAAGGTGGGCCCGTGCCCCCTTTTTAAAATGAAACACAGATGCGGGGGATGCTTTTGGCCTTAAAACGTTTTCTTCTTTTTCTTTTGTGAAAAACGGTAATGGTTAAAAGCAAGATAAGGGTAGAGAAAAGGCAGCAGGCAAAGAATATTAACGGCTTCTTCTGAGAAATAAACAAGCAGAAGCTGCACTGCTTTTCTTGGTTGGAGGGATCGCAGGCTGAGTAGTCGGCAGGAAAGCCGTTGTTGCTTATCAAGTTATTGTAAAATTTTATTGATGGTTTTCCTTTTGAATCCGAAGTGAAGAATCCAAATCTGGGTTTAGATTTTTCTTCAGTCAGCTTAAATGCATAGTAGCCTTTAATCTTGACTTTATCAATGTAGTATGCTGGAAAGGGGGGGAAAAAAATCCATGTTGTTAATAAAACCTTGCATGACATGCAAACCTTCTGGTAATGAGTTCAGATTTCAAATTATTACCAACCCAAAAAGCATAATTTCATCTTAAAATCTTTACTTACAGCTTCTAACAATACTCAGCTCCCTCTGTTTTAAGTAGAAAGAGTGCATCATTGTTTTTTTTAAAAAAGTTAGAATTCAGGCATTTCCTGGAGCTACTCTGTGAAAGCTGGATTTGAAGATGGTTAGAGCTGGGAGCCTGCTTTCCTGGGAAAAGCCAGACGCTGCTCTTCATCTGCAGTGACTCAAGGAGAGCCGCTGCTCACCTGTGCCACCAGAGGAGCTTTCCAAAAACTCCTGCCCTCTTCCAACCCCAGCTGCTCAGCCCCGCAGCACGCGTGACTCTGTGTTATACTGCTGCACCTGAGTGCTGGCTGGAAATACTGTAAGGAGATCATAAATAGCAGCCCTTGGTGAGTAAATGTCTCTCCAACTCGTGTAAGCAGACAGCATAGTTGGGGATGTGACCCAGATCAAGCAAGAATGTTGTAAATGGTGGTGGAGGGGGATCTTTCTGTGAGTTCTATAAAGTATCATGCACTCTGGAAATTAAAATGAGAATACTATGATGGGAGCCCTTTAAACAACCTTTTCCTTTAATAACTTACTGTTCTTTTGTTTGCAGTGTGAAATTAGTACAGAAAATAGATTGGCAAATGCTGTTAGTCCTCTAATAACTGAGAAGGAGCTAAGCACTGGAGGGGGAATGCTCTGTTTCTCGCTGGTGTCTAAAAGTAATCGGAAGCCATGCTTAGCCACGAGTAAGATCCATATAATTTTTTACATGGCTAGCTCCTAGCGAGGAGAAACCAGGACATGTAGATGATGCTTGGGGACAGGTGCCTCAGAGGAGCTTTTTGACACCCCATGTTCTGATCAGGGGACTTGTAGTGCTTTGCCGATAGGGAATAGTGAGTGCAGGGAGGTATCATACGTCTCCTTTTGGCTGTGTGGTTCAGGTATCGAGCCCTTTCTGGTATCCTGTGGCTTGCTGCTTTTCTTCTAACGTTTGGTTGGAGGAAGAGGGATGGGAGGGGTGGGGTTGCTGCAGCATTTCTTATATGATAAGCTATCACTGAAGAAAATTGCCTTGAACATTTTTGTCCTCTACCTCTGTAATTGTTCATTTTTTTCTGAAGTGAAGAACTAGATTTGAAAAGGTGTAGAGCAGAAAGCAAGTAGTGGAGCAGGAACTAGAGTTTGACTCTCCCATCACAAGCAGCTCCTTAAAAATCTGGTGACCTGCCATATTTCTTCTGTGTGTCCCTCCAGGTCTCCTTGGACTTGCTTGTGCTTTCCTGCCCAATGACTGTAGTTCAGCAAGCAAGCAGTGGGGCTCCCACCTTTCTTTATAGAGTAGAAATTAGAGTTGTTGTCCTGAACTGCCATCTCCTACTAACTTCCGAATAACTACTCTGCTGTATGTGCATGCCCAGATGGCTTCTCACATAGTTTAAACTGGAAGCAGCCATGGCGGCGTTTCACGTGAGGGGCTTGATGCTATTGCTTTGCGTTGTGTCTGCCCTGAGAGTGCCTGCAGAATCGGGCCCCTCAAGAGGCTGAATGCTGCTGGCTGGTTCCTGCATCTCAACCAGAGCTGCTTGCTCTCTCTGGGGCAAGTCTTAGGCACTTGCTTAAGGAATGCCTGGGTCTGTGCCACGCAAATGGCTCTGAGGAGCTTGAATCTATCATATACTCACCTTTTAAAACCTCTTGTACGTATTTTTCTAAGTAATAATTTCGAAGTTCATCGTTGTCTAAGGACTGGTCATCTATTCCGTTTGCTGTGATGTAAATATCGATGTCACCATAGGTTTTTGTAATCCACCTGAGAACTTTGCGCACTCCCCAAGGCACCACTGCCAGACGGGAAGGGGAGCTCAGGCAGGTGATGTCCTGCAGAAACTGGATGTCACGATCAAATTCATACTGGCTCCCATTCTGAGGTTCGTGAATCACAAATCTGGTGGTGAAATGATTCAGCGCGTAAAAGTCAGCTGCACCTTTGACGAGCTGCTTCTCCTCACTTGTGAAAGATGGCAATGAAGAGTATGAGAGGCCTCTTCTGTTTTTAAAGTCGATATATTCCCTCATAGTAGCTGGATAGTCCCCAGTCTTAAATATGGGATCGGCAAACCAGCCTATTTCAAACTGAAGAAACCTGTGGGCAGCTTTTGTATGAGATTCAAAGTAGGGGTTGGCAGGCTCAGCCCAGTCCGAGTGCAGGGATAGGGACACTTTGCCGTACTGAAAGGACCGGTACTGCTCATCGTATATTTTCCAGGCCATGGCATGTGCTATTAATAAATTATGTGCTGCCCGATATGTATCATTGCTGCTCCTATTATAGATATCACCTAGCCGGTTAGGTTCGTTTATTGTAATCCAAAGTTTAACCAAATCGCCAAGTTCCCGAAAACATAAAGCTGCGTAGTCTTGAAAGGCATAGGCGGTAGACCTGTTCAACCAACCTCCTGCCTGCAGCAAAGGACCCGGCAGGCCCAGGTAGGCGTGAGTTGGGTAATACAAGGTGACCATGGACTGGATGTTGAGCTTCAGTACCTCACTGATCACGCATCTGTAATACCGAAGGACTTGCCTGTTAACCACTGACAAATCTCCATTGGGCAAAATTAGTGACCAGTCAAGTGCAAATCTGTAATGGGTGACTTTCATTTTTTCCAGGAGGTCAAGTTGCTTTTTAATACTGACAAAATCTGTGCACTGTGCCGGTCGGGTTTTTAGCTTCACCCCTTTAACTTTGTGCAGGAGGCCATCTCCCGTGACGTTCCAGAGGTACAGGCTGGAATCGCAGAACTGCGGTGAGGAAGCCACGGATTCTGCCTGTGAAAATAAAGATGATACATTACAACAGGGTTTAACTAAATGAATGCCTGCTTGTAGTCTGTGTTTCTGCCTGTGTTTGGCTGTAGGATTTGTGCTGGATGTCAGGAGGCCTCACTCAGATGTTCTGAGGGGAAGAGGATAGCTGACTCACCTTTGGGCTTTGTGCTGGTCATCATCTTACCTGTTCTATTCCTTCATCTACGGAAAACATGAAAATTGTGCTCTTCTTACTATCCAGCTACACACTGGTGTTTACCCTGCCACCAGCCTACATGACGTATTGTCACACAGATGCATCTCCTGGATAGAGTTCACTCTGTGGTCACACAAACAGCAGATCTCAGGCAGCTGGTGGGAGACCAGGGTGGTAAGAACAAGCACTGGAGTGTGTCTGAGGCAGCCACGGATTATTTTGGCATTGCTGCTGAGATCAGCCCGGTGAAACTGTGGCAGAGTGTTCCCTGGACTTACTCATAGTCCTTCGGCCTATGCACATATCCGACACAAACAGCTTGTAGTGTTTAGTTCTCTCTTTAATCTTCTACTAGTAAACAGGGTTCTGTGTAGCACATGATTTTTTTTTTTCTATTCCATTTTTTTGAATGTTTCTTGTAGGATTTGGAATCCAATATAGTGATGCTTAAAATATTTAGATTACATCTAAATATTGGGGTTTTTTAAGAAAATGGACTTTTCCATGCTGTATGTTAACAACATATATAGACACTTTTTTTTTCCCCTGGTTGTCAGTGAATAGGTTAAATTACAGAGTTTTGTTACTTTGAGGCTGACGTTGATCATTGGACTGTCTTTCTGCATGCGATGACAAAAGGAGTATTCCAACACTGGCCATACATATGGTTAGCTTATCTACTAGATTTAACATAGAAATAGTTACTGTAGAAAACAGTTTGGAAAAAAGGTGGTATGATCTGTTTTCAGTGGCAGTTCAGATGGCAAAAGCTGTACGTGCTGACGTTGGTTGTCTTTGCCTGTGGTGGTCAACTTAAAGAATGACTTGTTACCCTTGTGTCTAAGCGGCACTTAGAGCCAGGCTCAACCCAGGAATCTGTTTCTGCCTTGTTCAGCAGCTTTAGACAAGACCTTGAGCCTGCAGGTAGCTCTGCTGCCACCAGCGTAACCACCTTGACCCTGCCCTGTGTCACCCTCTCCATCACGCCGCTGTAGGCATCCCTATGGCCACACTGCAAAGTGGATTGGGAAACTCCCCTGGTTAAAAAGTAACCCAGGAACAATTGGTTGGGGTCAGCTTCTTGCTTTCCTGATCTGACATGCCATGTGGAGACACAAGCCAAGGGAAGGTGAGGGAGGGCCAGGCTTGGAAGGGCTCCTGCAGCAGGGTCTGCTGCCGCAGGAGCACCCAGTACTGTGACTAGCTCACCTGAAAAATCTGTGATGTACATTGAACCTATGTAATTACAGCTAGGCTTGACTTCTGTTTGCAGCGTGCATTGAGACTCCTGAACACAAGGTGCCATACATAGTCACGTATTCACTAAGTAACGCTGTTGATCGCTCTATCTCCAGCGGTCCTCCCAATATTTTACGCTTACCTTGAGAACAGACTCGGTGATACCCCAGGAGAAGTCACAGGAGAATTGAGCTTGCAAGCTTGGGGTAGACTCCCTTGGGAAGAAGCCATTTTCTCGTATGATTTGTTTATAATAAAGTGCAGATGATTTGGGAATCCTTTCCTTTTTTTTGCTTTTGAAATCTACATAAAACAATCCGCGCCTGATGTTGTAAGCGTGTTGCCATTCAAAGCCATCAAGGAGTGACCAGGCCGTGTAACCAAACACATCTATGTTGTCGTATTTAATAGCTGCGTAAGACAAAGTAACATCCATGAGTCTTATATTTGGACTCTAACATATATAAGGGATATTTATGAGAAAGCTCTCTTCACTTTGAAAATCTTGAGGGTTTTCTCAACACTCATAGGGTCATTGGCCCCTTGTAATTCATTGCAAAACTCTGGCAGACATTACATACCTTAGTCTTTATTCATTAAAAAAAATATGTACATCACTATTTCCTTGAATTAAACCACTGTAGGGTGCTTTATTTCTGCTCTGAGCAAGTATGAAATACTATGCCACATCCAGATTTTAAGTTGAATAACATATACCAATAGAATTAAAGAATGAGGACTAAAAATTAAGGGTGCGACAATTGATCTAGTTTATGACTTTGTATTTGTCATGAAGCTAAAACTCTCTTAATTTGAAAGATCTCTGCAAGCTCTAATATTTAGGAATTGAAATTCCTAAATTGAAAAATTAAATGTGATGCTATGGGACATGTAATTACTTTGGAAGAAGCTGGGTTGATCAACCCAGAGAATGAAGTGCTTGATCTATTCACAGAATGGGTGTGGCACACGCGTTTCTTCAGGCAATCTTAATGTCCCTCCACCTCGCAGAGGAGCATATGTATAATCTTTTACGTGTAATACAGGAGAAAGATGACAGAATGACTGCTTTTGGATGTGGAAGCCCGTTCGCCAGGAAGGGCAGCAGAACTTCCAAAGCAGCTTCTTTCTGGACACCAGCTAACAAGAACGTTTGTTACCCGCTTACAGCGTGTGCCAGCTGGCGGCCTGGAAGAAGAAGTCCAAACTCCACGCTCAGTCATGTTTGCCGCCCATCGCCAGCTTTAAGCTAGGGAATAATGCAGGACAGCTCCTCACGTTAACCTCATAAGGGCTGGAATATCAAGGGCAAAGCAGTGACCAAGTGGGGTTACTGAGGATTTTGACAGACGGACGGACAGCGATAGTCCATCGAGAGTAAGCCAAGGCAGAAAGACGAAAGACTCTGATTTAAAGCTCTATTCTCACCCAACGTTGCTTTGCCTTTTTTTCCTCAGGACATTTCACTTTGCATAATTTTATATTTCCCCTAAACTTCTTTGCCTTAGTCACACCATGCTGCAACTTCAGCAGGAGGCAGATTTGCACAGCGCTTGTATTCATGCAGCAGAGTAACAGGGTACCCAGCAGTACCGTCATGGTCCAACACGACATTTTACTAGCTGCTGGATAAATAAATCAGAAAGCCCAGGAGCTTGCAATGTAAGTATATGAGAAGCTGATAGACAAGGCTAGAATACTGGTGAGGAGGTAAGGGAATGTTACAAAGCAATACAGTAGCATGTATTTTCAAGAAAAACAACTTCTAAATATTAGGGGAAACGTGGAAGAAAGTACAAAAATATCTGAAAATATCAGTTGCAAAACACAGAGGTGGAGAACGACGTAGAGGATAAAGAGATAGGCCAGAAGTGCCTTGCAAGTAAAGATGAGTCTGCAGTGAGGAAGGCTGAACAAATAGAAGTAGACTTATAGGGGCAGCATAACTGACAACTGAGAAACAAATGGTTTTTTCTAGAAGCATACCGAATGGATGGGGACTAAGTTTAATTGTCGGAGCAAAAAATGCTGTGGTACTCAAGATGGGGTGTGCCTAGATGAGAATTTTGGGCTGTTTAAATGGGTACAGGAAAAAAAGGACTATTCAGTGTATATTTTGTGGTAAGAAGAATTAATAGTTAGGTGGGTGATAGTGGTAGGTAGATATATGCGGATCAGCATGAGAGAATGTTTGTAGCCTTGTCTGCAGTGACAGTGAAAGGAGAGGGCAGAAAGAGAAGTCAGGATCCTCACTGAACTATAGAGTGAGGATGAGAAAATCCTTCTAAAAACCAAGGGGATGGCTGGGGGCAGGAACAAGGGGCTGAAGGTAGAAGAGGTGAGGAGTTAATTAAACTCCCTGTGTCACCAGAAGTGACATCCACAGAAGGAGATCTAGGTAATTTCTGTGCTTGCTGTAGGTGGAGCTTGCAGAAGTAATAGTTCCAGTGTTGCCAGGCGTATACATGCCACTAAAGCTGTAGTTTCAGCTGCATCCTTGTATCATAACCGAGGTCAGTTCATTGCAATACATCACATATATTCATGACTCTCAGTGCCCTGAGCTACAGACGTACAGTGCAAAGTTTACAGCACTTTCCTTGAACACCCACAACAGTATAGCTCCTTATAGCCTGTTACACGCTATCTTAACAGCCACCCTCCCATTATGATTTGGCCTCTGTTATAGAGGCCATGATGTTCTGAGGTTAATGTGATCTAATGGATTTTTCTGCAAGCAGCAAATTTATACCCGACTTCTCTGTAATTAAAAAATATGAAAATATGTTCCAAATATTATTTCTGATCAGACAAATTTAAGTTTGCTTCACAAAAAATGCATTAGTTAAGAGATAATCCTGTATTTTGAGACAGAGGTTGAAGTATCTGCATACATAAAACTGTAGTTGACAGTTCCTGAGAAGTAGTTACTGGCTGAACATTGACCAAGTATTTGAGAAGCGTGAATCCACGGGTGGTTATTACAGCCAGGTCTGCTGTAGAGGATTCAAAAAAAGAACACGCTATGGATTTTCTTATATATGTGTCCAGAAATCTACCTGTTCCACACCTCCAAATCCAGGCCTGCATCTAGACTTTCCTGCTGTGACTCTGCAGTATTTAAAATATCATAAACCAAATACTGGCATGTAACCTCCTCAAACTCTGGAAAAGGCAGGACACAATGCACAGTTGTACTATGTGAAGTTTATAATTTGAACCAACTTTACATATATCTGGGTAATCTTCATTTGGAGCTTAATTACATCTGCTGGTGATACAGTACTTCCTGATTTGGTGTCAGAGTAAACGATTACTTGTGTTTTCCTTTTTCTGAGGATAAGAAAGGTTTCTGTAAAGGGGTCCAAGCCATCCCATCACTGCAGTGGGGCAGCCTGCTGAGAGGACAGCTCTTGGGACCAGCGGCTGCCCCTCTCCCAGCACCAAACCTACAAACTGGGCAAGGGGGAAAAGAAATACTGGTTTTGCAGAATCATAATATACTACCAGCATTTATATTTCATACAAAATTAAATCTTTTGCCTTCAGAGAGCACCCCTGTACACTGACTTTATGAAGGGCAAATACCAAGATTAAAAGGGTGATATTATCTCTGCTCAGAGTACAACAATCCTGAAGAATGACTGCCCTTCTGCTGCCCAGGGAGGTGGTGGAGTCACCATCCCTGAGGGTGTTTAAGGAAAGGTTAGATGAGGTACTTAGGGACGTGGTTTAGTGGGTAATAGGTGGTGGGGGGATGGTTGGACTAGACGATCCTTGAGGTCACTTCCAACCTTAATGATTCTATTCTGTTCTATTCTATTCTATTTCCTTCGCGCATTTTATGTTGGAGTAGGACCCCAGCATGGCAACAACAGTCTGTAGTCACTGTCGTGTTTTCTTGCTGTCAAGGTATGTACCTGCACAGACGTTTTACAGTTGGGCTGCCAGCAGTGAAAAGTGATCCAGTGGATTTGTTTTCATTCATTTCTGACTCAGTTTTGCACTCATTTGGTTTTAAAAATCAAACGCGAATGTTGGACTTTAGCTTTCTGGGACAGGGACTGTTTTTTTCCTGTGTTTGTACAACACCTAGCACTAGTAGATCCTGATCCATGACTTGTACTCATGCAGTATAAATAATTAATAATTAACCTAGTTGCCATTATCTCTTTTTAAAATAAACAATGAAATCAGTACAGAGCTAAATATCAAATGATCTGAAAAAACTCTCAGAAAATCCACCAAGTAACTTGTATACAAACCTTGTAAAACCTTATTTATGAAGTTTTTCATCATGTAAATGGCTGTGGTGTCATCTGTTTTCACGTGGCTGTCGGTGAACCAGCCATTCTCTGCAATCAAGATTCGAGGACTGTTGTATTCCAGTTTGATCCAGTTCAGTACTTCCCTCAAATTGAGTGACAAATTTTGTCCCATTTTTGGTAGAGTGTTTGGAGGTTTAAAATTATTAGGACCAAAAGAAAATGCAAAGAAGTCAGCTGTTCCCTTTATGTAGTTTTTCTCATCCTCAGTAAAGCGCGGCAAAAACGAGAATTCGTTTTTCAGTTCTTCTGGATAATCACCATCCCCATGGATGGGTTTAGCAAACCATCCAAGTACTCTCTCCATAGACTGCTGACATTTAGAAATGTCCAAAGCATCTTCTGATTTGTTAGGTTCGATCCAGTGGGATCCCAATACGATGGACAACATCCCCTTCTGATATGGTTGAAAGTGTTTTCTGTAGTTATGCCAAACTTTCGCATGAGCCTGATGAGAGAAAAATAGCATTAAATTATAACTCTCTAATAAATCTCCATGTGCATTGACAGCTGAAGAGGCAGGTCGATTCATCTGATCCACTGCAGACTTCTATGGAAATATTAACAGTTAAGGCACACACAGTTGTAATGGGCAATTAACCTCTAGATGATGGTAATACTCAGTATCCCATGTGCACTGCTCCTAGGACACAGTAAGACTGTGGCTTTTTGCCTTCTAACATAGGTCTAAATCTCAGGAGAGGTCCCAGCAGGGATGGGAATACCTGTTACGTGGGCACTTTGGGACTAAACAGCTGTTAATGGTGGGATTTGAACTGTGTGACCTAGACAGTCCCATCCAGGTCCTTCTTTGTCAAGCAGTGATTGCTGATAGGGTTAAAAAAAAAATATCTTTACAACTGTTCCATAAATTATGCATCTCAAGTGATGTTTCCTTTGTCAGTGTTGGCTCTGTGCTATTAACTGCTCTGTGCTGTGGGAGGGTCACCCGGATTTACTCTGATCAAACCACACCCACCCACCCCCCCTTCTTGAGATACACTCCCGTTTGTTTTAGTTTGGCCTAACCATGAATAAGCGTTCAGCTTTTGGTATTTGCAGTCCCTAAATCTAAAAACTTGGAGAGAGGGCCCAGCTGCATAGTTTGAACCCAAATGTCCAGTTTCACAGTTCAGCGTAAAATTTTTGATTTAGGATTTTAGTTCATTTCTTCTTTGAAGCTGCTGTAATATTTTTTTCTGACAGGACATGCAACAGGACGGAATGAAACTTACGCATTTTAAGTAGGGAGCAACACCACTTTGGTTTCAAAAGGAAATTTGGCAGCAGTATCTCATAAGATCTGTTGGGTATGGTTTGTTTTCGTACTCACAATCGGCCAAGTATTGACTGCCCTAGGACCGACAGGAGTTTTGCTATTCGTGTTGGTGACAATGAAAGCGTACCTTGTATGACATCTTAATTCCATGTTTCTGATTGTTGTCGTGTTTTCAAAAGTTTAAGATTGTCACATGCCAGAATTGCCTTCAAATTTCACATTGTTAATTACTTAAATAAAAGAATACAGCAGTCAAAATTTACACACGCAAAAAAAAAAAAGGAATACGTGGGAGGCTGGGGAACCACTAGGACTGTCAGAGCCCCGTAGGAAAAGGGGAGAGCTAGGGTGTCAGAGCAGGGTGACTTTGGATCACAGCGTGAGTCACACCAGCGGGTCTGACCCAGGGGGGGAGCTGACCTCTCCCAGCTGAGGAGTTGTCAAGTAACTCAGGGTTTACATTATTCCTGACATGCGGCTCTATACTCTTAAGCTGGAAAGAAGATAACTGTTTGCACCCAGAAAAAACACTGAGAAGCATTGTGAAACAGAGTGCCGAGCTAGGCTGGCATCATTACCAAGCCAAACAGCACTGCTTACCTTGGACAATAATTTCAGTTAATTTATCTAGAAACACGCAGCCTTGACAGTTTAAAAAAACAAAAGACCTGATGTCAGGTAGATATTTGGTTAAGCTAGGGAGTACCGAAGAATTACACTTTGTGAAATTTTGTGTATCGGTTGTTTATGGTTTCTAAGGTCATGCTGGTAACATTTGTTCAAGGTCTGCCTTTGAAAATACTGATAAAGTAACATTAACCTTTGAAATGCAGGTTCTGCCCCTGAAAAAGGAAGTCGGCAAAACAGAACTCATCAGGCAAACTGCAAGATACAGTTAAAATATTACAAACTGGATTTCTTACCAGTCTCATCAGAGAATGTAAGTGGCCAGTGCCATCCCCTCACTTACCCCCACTGCCCTCTCCCGAAGGTCTAGCCCGAGGTGGGTGCTGGGGCCAGGCTTGCTTTGTTCTCTGCCTCTAGTGATTTCTCACCTGGTTAGTACATTTTTTTCCCAGACACAGGCTGCTAACACCACTCTTTAATGAAAGGTATATGGTTGCATTGGCTCAACAAGGAAAACCCTGCTAAGTCAGCTGTATTATGCCAAGGAGCATGACCACAGCACCAGGTGAATCTTAGCCATCACACGTTTCTAGGTGAAGTGGAGAAAGGCGGCTTTGCCAAAACCCAACTAATTAGAATCCAATATTGACAGGTAAAATACAATCAGGTACAACTCACTGTATTCATACACACTTTCAAAAAGGTTGATTAGAAGACAACAAGTCACTATTAAAAATATTGCCTACAGTAGAGAACACAGTCACAGCCACAGGAGCAGACCTCAAGTACAAATGAATGCATTTAATATGAGTCAACATAGGATCTCCATACACAGAGTCTTACCTGTCACTGATGCCTCACTAGGGGTTAACTCTATTGAAAAAAAAAAGTCACTTGGCTATAGTGAGGGATTTTAAAAACATAGTAGAGACAATAGCATTTGCTTGCCTATCAGTCTGTTTTGAGTTGTTAATTATCTGTAAAGCAGTTTAACATTCTCAGATGGAAGGTGTTCGTTAAGTGCAAACTATTGTTGATAGAACCAGCCCATTAATATCATTTGTTTTGTAAGACCACATATGAAACAAATATCAATTTAAAAGCTGTATTACACACCAGTTTGGCTATTTTGAGTAAATCTTGCCTAATCTTTTTTTTCAGTTAGAGTTTAATCCCTAATCTTTCGCTTTCCTTGTCAGATCAAGGACAAATGTCAAGGCTAAGTACACAGTGAAAGCAGGATCAATATTGCATATTTATTCTAGATACATATGAAACATTCATTTAAGCATATTTTTCTGGTATTAGTATAGAAATTATTCCATAGACCTGAAAGTCACAGAGACTGGTAAGTCAGTTAGCATTAATGCTGTAAAAAGGCTAGATAAGTCAATTTAATAAAATCAGGACGGGAGTATTGTTCTCTTCTCTTCTTGAAATATTCTCATACTCCTTCAAACTGTGGTCCTGTAATTTATCATGTATTTACCCAAAGAGTTTACTATTGAAAGACCAATACTTTCAAATTCTTAAGATATGTTAAAGTCAAGCACTTTTCCTTCAATGTCTCAGCAATGAGCACACAAAACAATGTCAGGGATATATGGAGCTGTTTTAGCATGCTAGAGTGCAAGAACATTTAGGAAAACTGGAATTTAAAAACTACTACTAAGATTATACTGGCTTTGTGTTTAACTGTCTTTCAAACCATGAAGAGCTAGAATATAGAGTCTGATGATGACAGTAGTGTTAAACATCACTTTAGAAGAAGGGCAGGTGTCTGTGGCTTATTTGGAGAGTATATTTCAGCTCAAGGCCCCTTTTGGTCCGTGGTAAAGATGCCACGTAGTCAGTAGAGCTGAAGCCCCTATTTTGCAAACAGATTCTGAAGCTCAGTCCTTGTGAAGAGAAACAGGCTCTTGAGATGTAGGCAACTAAATTTCTAACAGGGTGGTTTGAAGGACTGAGGATTTACTATCAAATATGTTGTACGCTAACCATCCTGTTTTTCCTGACGATTTCCAAGAGTAAACCTAACCTGAAAATAACAAATCATACAAAAAAGTCTGAATCAGTGCTGAATTTTACACTAGCAGTGATGGCTACTACTGTTTGACAAATCTTCAAGCAAAGACATTTAAAAGCATAGACAATCCTGCTGTCCACCCTACAGCCGTACTTGATGGAGACTGATTTCCCTCCTCCTGGAAGAAATACGGGCACCACTGTAGCTTTATCATTCTAGATCCTGAGGAAAGGAGGCCCCTTTGGAGGAATGGAAGAAAGTGTCTGGTTGGATGCAGAGATAAGAATTATTCCCCATTCATTCAGTAAAGATTGGTTTTTAAGGAGAATTAATTATGGGACTTCTCCAGGACATGCTCATCCAAAGATCCCCAAGGCAGTGTGTCCACAAAGAGATCCTGGCATAGTGAGACCAAAGAGCTGGGAGTAATGCAGCTGGGCACAGAGATGAACACAATCTGTGACAGATCTCTGTGGAGACACCATGTTTGAAAGGGAATTTATTGCCTTTTCCCAGTATGTGATACGCAGGTGTGTCCTTGCATATCACAATTTTTAGGAAGATCTTATTCTAAGTTTTCTCCTGGGAGAAACTCCTTTCTGACAGATGGAAAGGAGTGGGAATGACCTTTAACAGGGAAAAAAAAAAAGAAAGGAAGCCCTTTTCTGCCTGTTAGGTAGCAAAGGCAGAACTACCCAGAGGGCACTGATACAGAGGATGAAAAGAAGATAGCTTGGTCTGCAGTCTGTGATCTTTATGAGCCTCAGTCTAAGTACAAAAGAACATAACTAGATCCAGAAAAAAATGGTAATAACATATAAAGTATATATCTCATTTAGCTCCAGCCACAATGATTCATCTGCTTTATATTTTCTTGCTGCTTGTCAGATTTATTTACTGTTAAATCAAAGAAATCCATCTAACTTCTGTGTGCGTGGGTTTTTTCTTCTCTGCTTCAGTATGACAGCTGCCTCAGGAGCAAGCTCATAGTTTTCACATCTTCTTTGATGTGTCTTTCAAATGTCACATGGCAAGTGACACGTTATCATTAATTGTTTTCTGATGTTGCTTTTGTGAAGTACAGTCTCCCTTAATGAAGAAAGGACATACACTTTTGATGGCCACTCTCCATCTGGTATAAGATTCCACGTGCTCCTCATGTTAGTGGTAATGCTCATACAATAGAACAGAGATTTATCTAAGTGATCCCCTTAGCAATTTATAATTGATAGGCGTCAGACTTCAAATTTCCTATTAATTTCCATGGAGGTAGTATCAGGTCCTTTTAAATGATCAGTAGCAATAATCACAGAATCATAGAACCTTTAAGGTTGGAAAAGACCTCTAAGATGGAGTCCAACCATCAACCCGACACCACCATGTCTAGTAAACCATGTCCCAAAGTGCCATGTCTATACGCTTTTTGAACACCTGCAGGGATGGTGACTCCACCAGCTCCCCCAGGGAGCCTGTTCCAATGCCTGACCAATTACCCTCTGTGCAGGAAAAGCATACGTTGTAACATGTAAATACGTTTCTTAAACTGAATTTTTGAGTTGTTCTGCGGCTAATTTTCCTCACGTGGATCTCCTAAGCACCCTGCTTTGCTTCTGCATTCACTGGCCCTCTTTATGGGTCTTGAACAGCAAGACCCATGAAAAAGGCAGGACTGTCTCTTAAGTAGATGTATCTGGGGAATTCCCTTAAAAACACGCAAGGCACAGAAGGAAAGCACGGGTAGCAGGTGATAACAGCATCTGCAATGCCTTGTGCTAGCCAACACCATAGGGTTTTGGGGTTTGATGAAGACAGGCCAATCCTGCTTTTGTTGAAAAGCATTAATAAGATCACTACCTTCCTCATTACCTACCTGAATTCATTCACAGAAGCAGATACTTTTTTTAATCAGTCCTAAAACACATGGACTTTTTCCTTATGCCAGGCAATTATTTGAGTTTTAATATGTTGAATTTCTTTAGTCTACTAAAATGGATCGTTTACAATTAAGAGAAATTTCTTCGGCCATCTTCTAGAGACACTAAAATCTCCAGTAACTTTCAAACTATTCTTACAATAAAACAATCCAAAGTCCAAAAAAGCAGAAGTTTATGGTTTGTTATATTGGTTTTGTGATTCTATGAAACTTAGCTTCAGCTTATGATTGATGTGTGATACAAAAGCACTCCTTTATATAAATAGTGATTAGTTCTCACAACACCGCAACTGCAATGGTGCAATGGTAAATGAACCTAAAAATAGGACCGATGAGAGGCCTCATTTAGTTTATCCAAAGGTACTACAAAAAGGCTTGAGAATGCTTATTCAGCAATTTGCTGTCTAACAGACTGTTGGCCAGATTGGTTTCTTTCGAGCATTACAGACCCATTTTTCCTGCTCAGCTTGTTTAATGGCTTGACCTGGTAATGTGCATAGCGTGGCAGAAAATATTGTCTTTCAGCAGCCTGTCCAAAAATGAAGCCTTGACATGGACAAGAACCCTGACATAAATGGGAATCTTTACAACAGCTTTAACAGGCTTTGCCTCACACTGCCAAAACCTGACATTTTTGTTGGTCTTTTTTGGGGGGTGGGGAGGACATTTTTTGTTTGCAGTGGTAAATTAGAGGGTAGCCATAATACAATGTCTGAGAAACAGATTTGCAGATACCAGTCCTGAAATAAAAAGCCATGTGAAAGCTCTTTAAAGAGAGATTCTTATAACATTCCCTGCCTCTCAAAGGAGAGACCTTTCATAACATGAATCCTGATTGTGCATCAATACATTATATTAATACGGTATTGTCAACAATACTAAACAAACCAAATATACATACCCAAACATACCCACAAAAATCTTTGAGAAAGATTCTGGCTAGTTGACTTGAAACATATAATACCACCTATGACTTCTGTGGAATGGCTGGCTTTAATTACATTTTATTAAGAACAAAAAAAATATAGATGAGTTGACTCATGCCAACTGGTACCTCAAGAGCTTCCATTCCACCTCTAACCCCAAACATCAAACTCCAGTTCCTCAAATACATTACTATAAATGTGAGTCTTCTTTGAAGACCTAGTATCTTCAGAAATTTTACAGTGCAACAGGAGAGAACTGCGAACATATTAGGTAATGTTCATGAGACTGTAAGAAAGATACAACATGAAAGTAATTTCTGCCCAATAATAATAAAATACTAGTTAATGGATTGTGTGTTGCTGGAAGTCTCATTAACACTTGCATTGAACTGATTTATTTTATATTCACATTCAGACTTTAAAACTAGAACCAACTATCAGATCAAGTCTGAGAGTTAAATAATGTTGATCAGGGAACTTAGGTCAGTAATTTGTGTATTAGACCCAGCTATGCTTGGCTTCCTGCAACACCCATTGATTCTTCAGCAGAGGCGTTGCTCCCTACGGGCTGCGTGCTGCTCACGCCCATTTTACAGAGTGGGAAAATGCAGAGACTGCCTAGCTGGTACCCCAGTTTTGATTGTGCCACCCAGTAATGAAGGCAAGAAATGCTACAAACTTACGTTGTATTTTTACATATATCAAATATATTTTATATAGCACTTGAAAATAAAGATTGAGCATCAGTTGTCTTTGAGATGCTTCACAAATCTCTACAGTTAAATCACTCTTGCGCTAAATCTGAAATCAGTTAGTGACTCAGGATGATCGATGACTTTTCTGTGTGTAAAATTTCTATTGACTGCAGTGTGAATTTTCTGAAAAAGGAGGTTCTGCAGGTTCAAGCCCAGAAGCAAATACAAGAAATAGAGTCGGTCAGTTGCAGACTATTTTTAACTACTCTGACAGTTATTTTTTTCCCACATGCACACTTCTTTCTGTAGGACAAATACATTGAGATTTGTTAGTTGCATTTATAATGTATGGTAGGTAGTAGAAAAATTCTCATTGCGATAACTAGGAATAGTTTGAGCAGGAGGAATTACACTAGCTGCTCTATGCAACAGAGACAGGATAGTGACCTGCTCTGTAAAGTATTTTGAGTGGTACAGATGAAAAGAATGCTGTATTGATATTGTTAATTCTTATCTTAAACTGCTGTTATTGGAAACTGTTTTAAATTATAGCAAGAGAAAATAAGAATATAAGCTCCTCTTCATAGAAACTAGCTACTCTGTAGAATGAAATTAATAATCTATCAGAGGAGATGCTGTAACCTCTGTAACTCTATAATGCTGTTGAGCATGCCAGGAACAGCGTCTGCACTTTTTCCTTTAAAAATATGACCCACTTCAGACTTCTCTTTTTGCCCTTCCCAGAGAAAGAATATCATGAACTTAGGACCCAGTACTGCAGCTGCTGAAGCTATTGAGCATGGGATCAAGCCTTTTGCATGTGCAACTCTGTAGAAGACAGTTGATAAATAAGACTGACATAACATTTGACTGCTGGAAACATCATGGAAATAATGTAATGTTGAAACTCTCAAATACTGAAGAGGACATTTGTTTTCTTCCAAAGCCAAGCACTGTTGACCTTGTTAGTTTAGCAATAAACATTTTGCAATATGATCTTATTAAGCTAGAACTAATTGTATTTTTATATGTATACTCTACTGCTAGTAGAATTGATCCAATATGCAAATGCAAGTAAATTTCATTTTAAACTAATAGAATAGTCATTTCAGTGTAGCCAAATGCTCATGTCAGTGTGGTTAACTGAGTGGAAAGAATAACGAAGGAAAATCGTGCTCTTTAATAGCCAGTTTTGTAGGCAAAACCTATTTTAAACAAAACAATAAACAAGCACTTTAAAACCAATAATTACTGAGTCAGCTGTTATGACAACAACAATAAAATCAACATGAGGAATAAAAAAAAGGCTGCCTTAGCTAAGGGTTATTTCTTGGTGTTTTCACATTCCTGGATATTTTTTTTTTTAACATTGATTACCTGATTGATTCCTCCCATCATTTCCCATGGCAGTGCAAGGTCAGTTTGTAAAATCTTACTATACTGTACCTTGATCAGGTTGTGTCCTACAGAGTAGACGGTTGTTATTTTCCCTCTCTCTCCAGGAGCATGAATACCTGTGCCATACCCATGCCAAGCAATTAAATACGGATTGTGGATTGTAATCCAATACTTCACACGTTCCCCAAAGGTCTGGAAGCAAAAGGTGGCATAGTCATTGAAGATATCAATTACTGATTCGTTTTTCCATCCCCCGTATTTTTCTTGCAGCATCAAGGGCAGGTCCCAGTGGTACAGCGTAACCACGGGGTCAATATTTCTGTAGACTAGAGAGTCAATTAGCGTGTTATAATACTGGAGTCCTTTTTCACTGGGAGCTGCTACCACTCCAGTGGGAAAAAGCCTTGACCATGAAATTGAAAACTGGTAAAAAGTAACTCCCAAAAAATCCAGAGCAGATAAATCTTTGTCCAACAAGGTGTAACTGTCACTGGAGGCGTCTGTGCTGTCAGCATCCCTGTGCTCCGAGTGGATGAAATGGTCCCAGATGGAGGAGCCTTTCCCGTCCTTCCTCCAGCTGCCTTCCACCTGGAAAGCCCCCGTCCCTACACCCCAGAGGAACTCTTTGGGGAAAGTGTCATACAAAAACATCTGTGTTTCACTCACGGGGCTGAAGTGGGGGTCCTTTTTCCACACAGATCTTCCCTCTTCAGCAAGCCCAGTAACTATCCTTATAACAACTAATGTCCAAAAAGCAACCAATCTCTCCAGTCGTCGGCCACACATCATGCCGGTTTGTAGCGCCGGTGTTAAAAATCAGATTTCTTGCACTGACACTGAAAAAAATCCATTAATTTGCTGGCGTCCCCGTCGTGCAGACCGTCTTCATTTGCCACGAACTGCTGGAGTGTCTTATCAAGGCTTCACTAAAAGCTTGTGATCGTAAAAGCCCTGTCAATGATTAGCCTGAACTGTGAGACCTAGAACGGGTCAGAGAATGGTGTAATTTTTAGGGAGGTGGCCTCTGTATGACCACTGAGACACCTAGCTGGCTTCTACCTGCAGGAAAATATGTTGCCTGAACAATATAAATGCTAGTAACTAATTTATCATTATTTAAAGCTTGGTCATTTGGGTGGGAGAATATAGGTGACGGAGGGTGCTAAGCAGCTATCACATCCTTTATTCCTCGTGGAGCTGCATTTCAAGAAAATGTAGCAGAAATATAATTCAGACTACATAGTCTCCAATTAAAATGTGATTTATCCTGTCTGTGTAATTGGATGGCTGGAAGGGCAGCATCTCATTCCTTTGTCCTGCCCTGCTCAAACATCCTACTTCCTGGACTTGTGGGAAATTTTACTGTGGGCAAGAGACATATGAATATCCCACTAACTACATAAAAGCACAAACCAACTCAATATTTCTTTCAAACACTTGTGACTGTTTTTCTACCTTATATAAAAGTCTGCTGTACAGCTCTATGTACAGCAGGAGTACAAAATTAACAGGGCTCTGTTCCAGTCCTTAAGCAATTGCCCTGGATTTCTTCAAATAAACACAGTTAGCAAAGATAAATAACCCCAAAAGATGCTGCTTCAGTATTGATTAATTTAACAACTTTGATATACACAGCTGTGGCATCAGTACTACGAATATCTTACAGCGCGGTTATGCAATATAATTTCATCTTGTCATACATTTCAAATTACAACAAAACTACATGTGTTGAGACATTGTCAATTTACTCAGCACAGTAAGACTGATGCCTGCCATTTTTGCGTTCCTTGAGGTGCAGCAATATAAAGCGTATCCACACGTAGACCACAGCTGCTGAAGAGATTTGTGGAACAAGATAGCAGTGAGAGGTAACTTTACATGCAAAAAGGATATGCACTGAAATGTGAACATGGGTGAAACTTACCACCCCAGTATAGCACTCTGCTTGGATGAATTAGCCCTGCTGGCAGATAGGACATGAAGGTCCAGATGGACTGCTGGGTTACTGCCGCTTTACTGCTCCTGCTACCTGTGAGAGCGTGCTTGCAGCATTGCATAACGCCACTGAGGCATACCTTTAGCTTAACAATAAGGCTGATTAATCAATAGAAGGTGGAAGGAATTTTATTTCCTTGTTTTTACGATAAACAACAAAACCTCAATGCATGTTTGTAAGCATGTCTCTGCAGTGCCTTTACAAGAAACAGTTTCACCCTAGGTGATGAAAAAAAGCTCCCGCTGATATCTTCCGCACTGCAGACCCCTGCTGGTGGGGCAGCCATGCACCTCACACCACTCTCTCCCACATAACAACCCCAGCACTCCCCCAACTACCTGAGGTAACTGGTCCACACTCCTCAGCCAGGATCCTACCAAAGGCCGGCTGGGAAGGAGAGGAGTAGATGAGGACTGTACCAAGTTGGTCTACAGCATATACTGACATGTTCCTTTTTTATTCTGTGGAATAGCATTTTAAAATGCTAATTTGGATAGGTATCGCATGGACATAATCCTTCTATTTCAACATTTCAAAGCTTTGATTGTATGTGTTGTACTTAATGAAAGAAAACCCAAATACAAGTTGTTATGGATGCCACAGTACTTGTAAAGCAGTTAGTTAGCATGATTACCAGATGCCTGAGTTCAAAACACCCAGGACAGCTCTGTAACAGCACAGCATGTATTGGCAAGGAGAAGACAATAGCCTTCTCTCATCAACTACAGCGGAGTTAGTACCACTGGCATCCTATGGCAGACTTAGGTGTTGCATCTGCACGAGATGTGAAAGGTGCAGCAGAGATGCTGCCTGCTTGACCTGGACAAAGACAAAACTTGATAACGTTAAAGAGGAAGCAATTTAACTGATGAGAGTCATGTAGTGACTTGAACTTGGAAGGAGGGTTTGCTTAGCTGAGGCAAGAGGTGGGGAACGGAAACACTGTGACTGTTAATTTGGAAAACAATTAGGACGGAGGAGTGAGATGTGATCAGGGGCTGCTGAGAAGTGAGGGTGCAAAGGGAGGGCAAGAGGAAGGAATTAATCATTCCGCTAGCTCAAGTGCAACAGTCAGTACAGGCTCCAGCCCTGAAGCTGTACATGGATGTCAGTATGATGCTGCACAGTGGGATTTCCTGCCTCTGGCCGTGCACTCAATCTACCTGTTTTTGGAATGAATGAAGGCTGGGAGAGGCTGAGGTCTCCAGGCCGCCTGCCATCACTGCTACAGTAGTTGGGAAGCCTAATGATTATTCGGCGCGATCCTTAGCTGTCCGATTTCCTTTTCTGTCCTTGCCTCTGCCAAGGCAAGTGATTCAAATTATGAAAACAACTTTTCACTTGACCATTGAATGTGTATTCTCCTTGTTTTTGGGGCTCGGCTTGAAAACCTGGGGTTTGATCGGCAGAAATGCCTAACACATTAGTTGAAAGGAGCAGAGTTTTGAATGGATGCAATGTTAGGCTGAGTTAGACACCGTGGTTCTGCCTAGATATGCGAACTAAGAGAGAGAAGACCTAAAGACAAAGTTCACTTTGAAAAAGTGTAATGTTTACGTTAACATAAGCTGCTCAGATCTACGGGTGCTAGATGCTCAAAAAAGCACAACTTATGTAATTGCCCTCAACGGTGTGATGCAAATCACTTTACCTTTACCTTATACCTTTACCTTATACAGCAAAAACTGTTTGAGATGGGATCAAGTCTTTTCTAAAAACACATAATTGTCATGGATACTATAGAAAACCTAATGTAAATAGAAACTAGATCACAGATTTACAAAGAATTTTTGGAATTTTTGGTCTGCAACAAAATGCTATTCTACAGTGAAAGAAATTTGATTTTCTTTACTAGAGACTCTAGC
Organism: Psophia crepitans; assembly: GCA_013399095.1. NCBI lineage: Eukaryota > Metazoa > Chordata > Aves > Gruiformes > Psophiidae > Psophia > Psophia crepitans. The sequence continues at coordinate 276,950 of VWZZ01007198.1, read as the reverse complement.
AAGCAAAATATTCCCTACAGGCTTCTTCCAAAACAGAGCCTATGATCCAGTAAATGAGTATTTTAGTGTCTGTTAATGCTATGAAAAAAATGCAGAATTGAACCTGAAATTTCAATTTCAGGAAATATATTTTTGTTGTATTTTCCTAATCATCTCAGCATTACCATACTGTATTTCTTTAGGGCAATTCCTAACCTCAGAGGTCCTTTGGACACATATGAAGCTCAGAACATCTCTCTTCCGTTATAGAGATTTCTTAAATGATCCAAGTGTATTGTCCCTTAAAATGCGTGAGAAGCATTGCCTTATGGACTTCAAAAGTATCTCGCAAGTTACAAGTACCTGCCTTATACTTCAATTAAGTTTCAAACAATTCAAAATACAAATTTTGCAGAGCAGTAAATAAAACATTGCTTCTAAAGTTGCAATAAAAGCCGATTTCCTTTTGAAAATTTTATCAGCATATCAATATACAAAAAATTTGAAAATAAAATAAACAAGGAAGTATTACGAAAAAGACCGCAGACTATTTATTTCTCAATATAATGTATTTTTCTTATAAACCACCTCCTCTCTCAATAAGCAAGACAAAACCTTCACTAATAATAACAATGGTAGAACTGGTTTTGTTCAACAGGGCAAAAAAGCAAGCTCAGGAGTTAATGTCTCACTTTTTCATGTATTTTGGGAAAAGAAAAATCAACATAAAAAGCCAAATAATCTGTGATTTTCAGAAAGGTAGAAAAGAAGTCTAATTTTTTTCCTTAGTTATTCGTCTTAGTTGTAAATAGAGTGATGATATTGAGTGTACTTTAGCTACTTTTTAAAAAGCTGCACTTGTAGTTAGGTAATATGGCCTTCAAAACATGACCCGCGATCAATGACAGACCCAACAGGGATACTGCCTTCGTTTTATCTTGCAGAACCCATCATATTACAATGAGTATTCAGTTCTGTTTCCTGCGGCAGAGCAAGGTTTTTCCCCACTTCCAGTGGTTCCCCAGCCATGCACATAGAAACAGAGGTATCATCCCCCACCGTACCCAGAAGTGAATTACAGTCATTCCAGGTAATCAGTCTGGTCTCTTCATAAAGGGTTAAACTCTTGCCTTCCAAGAAACATGAACATGTCACAAGCCCACAAGCAGATACTGCTCTGCTGGATGTTATTCTAGGTAGCTTTATCAACTACAAACAGAGATAACCACCTGCAATAATTCTTTTAGCATTATTTAAACAGTTTGTCTGGCTCTTACAAACGTCAGCCATTTCAACTACTCTTTAGCTCTGGTATCGGGAATACGCACAGCTTTAAAAATTATGTAACGAGAATGAAATAGGTAAATACAAACGTATTGCTGGAGATGTTTTACTAACACGGTACCAGTTTTGTTTGCATAGCCATTATAGTTGAGTGCATATGGAATAACTTGCAAATCAGGCTGGAACGCACAGCCTGTGCTGTAGGTCTGCGTTCGCTTGCTCGCTCCGTTATGTGTTTCTTAGGCAGAAATCCAAACTCACAAGCTATGCTAATGTTGAAATATGAGTCCACCTGACCATGTGAGTTCAGAAAAGAACAGCAGCAACTTCTATACAAACAGGGTCTTACAATTAAAGTCCAATTTAAAGGATTAAACAGCATTGGTAACGTTAACATTCATGTTTTCTCAGATCGGACAAAAAGATCCGACATTTATCTCTATGTAATTATCGTTGCTGGAGTTTGGCCATGCCACCAAGTAGACAGTCTCCTGTTCTTGAAAAAAAAAAAAACCCCAGAAAGAAAATGAATACATAAGGTATACAAATGACAGCACTGGAAATTGCACTTAGACAAGCACAAACTAGAAGTAGAGGGAAAAGAATGGAAGAAAACATGCAAGACTTCATTAGAAATTGACCAGAGATTAAGCAGTGGGTGAAGAGAGTGAGTGTCTTCAGCCTCCTCAGACGTTGCCTCTCAGCTCTCCCACGCACGGGAGACACCACCACCGAGGAGCCCCACTCCGAGGCTTCCTGCACACCCAGGGAAGAAGGGACTAACACAGCCTTATTGCAGGGCCATGGCTTTACGTGCGGCGCCCCGTCCGGTGGCTCTGCCGTTAGCTGCCTGCATGTTTAGGGTGCTTCCTTCGCCTCAGCGCATCACAGTCGGTGAGCCTCACGGAGGCCTGGCCCGTTTGGTAGAGCCGCTGAGCCTGCCAGCCCTCCCTCTGTCGGGGTCGCTCCAGGCGGAGCGGCAGCAGCCGCAAGCCCACCATTTTGCCGCGAGCTGCCATT
>VWZZ01007198.1:225112-274096 GCA_013399095.1 Psophia crepitans | reverse complement strand
TGCGGAGCGGAGGCCGCCCGCCCGGCCGCGCCTCCCCTCCCCTCCAGCCGTGCTCGCGCGCTTCCCGCCGCCGCCGCCCTGAGGGGCCGCGGCCCGGCGCCCCACGCGTGTCTGGAAAACAACCCCCTGGCCGAGGAAATGGCCGCGATTGTGCCCGTGCCCCGCGGGGGAGGCACCTGAGCCTCTGCAGCTTCCCCCCCCCCCAACCGGGGGCGACTTAGNNNNACCGGGTGTGACTTAGGCGCGGGCGGGGGGCGAGGCGCCGGAGCTAACCGCTGCCCTTCGAGGCAGGCTGCCCACGGCTTCACTCTCCCTTGAATGTCGGTGAGAGCATACGTGAGGCGTTGCTGCTGCCGCCGAATTGGGTGGCGTGCAGTATTGGCAGAAAAACAATTCAGTGGGGGAAAGAAGAACTTACAAGTCCAGAAGTAGTCGCTTGTTTTAAATGATGAAGGGTGCAGCCCAGTAGGATGTAAAGAGTTTGTAAATATAAACGTGTGTGTTTCTGTGTGTGCTTTCCAAAGTGCGGCTCGCTTAGCAGCCGTTATAAGATGGTTATCCCCTCTTCGTCTCTGGCTCAGGTAAATATGCTCCTACTCAGATGGAGTTTCTGTGCGCATGTTTTACTGGCTTAACTACAAACGTCTTTCAAGCCAGTCAGGGTCAGCTTTGGTTTTGGACTCTCCATAGAGTTAAACCTTGTTTAATTTTATCTTACACCTGATGCTCAGCAGTGATGGGTGATAAAATCTGAGTCTTACACAGTACTGACAGGGCTGCCAGCACTAAGAATCCTGAAACTATTAAACTGTGGTATTTTCAGGGATGACTGATAACTTCAAATTTGTGTACAAAGACAAGTCTCCCTCTCCTGTTGCTCTGTTGTCACCTCTTTAGAAAACTGGTCTTACTGACAGACTTGCTTCCTCCTTTCCCACCTTCCTGGTGTCACTGAAAATCCAGGAATAAACCTTGGTGACACTGGTACAGAGGCTTTCTGCCTGTGTAGTCTTCTGAATGTCACACATCTCCCAGTGTCTTGGTGCTTTCCTAGAAGAGGAAGACAACCATCATTTTGAGGAGAGGGTGAATTGCCTCAGCCCATTCCCTTTTCAGGGCTGAAGAGGCCGTGCAACCGTCACTGCTGCAGCTGTGGAGATACAGATAAAATTACAGTGATGCCACTAACTGTGTAGCCTATTCCATGTGTGCCGTAACATTACAACGTATTGGAATTTAATAGCATACCCTTGCAAAATAACTTTTTTCACGTAGTGCGAAACATAAGCCCCTGTCGAGTTGGTTCTGCAGCATCTTCTCAGCTGCAATGAACTGATGTATGTAGAGTTACACAATTAACTGATTTGTCTTAGAAGGGATTTATTTTTGTACCCAGATTAGTGGCCTGACCCAGTTCCCAAGTAGAGAGCTATACTGGTATGCCTGAGGGAATGACTGATGCTGAGTAGGGGCTACTTGAGTTGTGTCTAGCTGAGAGAGACATTCACTTAGTTGGGGCTGTAGCATCAACTGGTGCATACTTAGAACTGTAATACTGCTCAAAAAATACTGTATAACACCTGTGCTGCAGTTACCACTATTAGTAAATATTAATTAAGGGTAGTTATCCAAGCAAGTATTACTGGTTTCACTGAAGCGATACAATAAATTTGTTTTCGGTTAGTGCCATTTTTCTGGATGCACCAGATGTCAGAGCTGATGTTTGCACTAAACTTGCACTGAAATGGGCAGACTGTAAATAAATGATGCTTTTGGTCCAAGGCCCTCATAGACACACTGCAGAATACCTGAAATAAGGTGCATTACTTTCTACTGCAGTCATTGAGTTAGGTGGGTGAAATTCAGTTTTCTATCTCATATTTTGAGGTGCAAATGGAATTATATGATGGTATTTTGCAAAGTATTCTGCATTACTGAACACCAGTCTTCTAAAAACACTGTGCTTATCGTGCTTAGGTTGAGATGGTTCTATCATTGAATTGTCGAAGCAGTTGATCTTTGGTTTAGGATGCTTTTGAAATGCAGGAAAAAAACAGTATGGAGTCTTTATGACTTTATAACTGACTTTTTTGAACTGGGTATTTGCTAAGGTCTTAAAAGTCACCCTGACAAACTCTTTGAGCAACCAGTCTTTGTACTACCTAACAAAAGGGTTTCAGTTTCTATTCATGGTATTCTCCTGAGTAAAACAGACAGACAGAAATCTTTCAAGCGAAAACTTGCAACCTGACGTGATTAATTGCTGTGGTCTTCTATTATTGCATAAGATGGAGGATTTGAAGCAGTAGTCAAAACTGGCAAGAACTAGACGGCAGAGCCATTACTGGGGTGATACAGTGACTCAGCTCGGCAGGAACCAGTGCACCCGAACACAGCTTTTTAGGCTGTTCAGATGCTATGCATCAGTTACCTGCCTAATTTAGCGAGAGTGATCAGAAATTCTCACTGACTTCCACCTCTTAGGTGGAACTGCCCAAAGTTAGATGACTTGGTGCTGCTGCTGAAGCACCCATGGGGAGCCACGCTAATAGAGCTTTGCCTCTTTAATTTTAGTATTCTTGGTAAGGGGACCACCTGGGACAGGCATGCCGGTGAGCGTATCTCAGCTGTGGTTTTTGGGAGAACATCCTGGAAGGAAATGTGCCAGTTACATTGGTACACGCCTTTCCTCATTTGAATGAGCACAGATAAATCTAAATACACACAAACTTTCTGCCTGGTGAACTCGTACATATGCGTGGCATTATATACCACTAAGATGGTCAGTCAGAGTATGTTAAATAGATAAACGCTGAATGGAGGCAAGGGACCTTGTCTGGCATCTAAGCTTATACAATACTTTATAGTTTTCAGACTTGTCAGACAGGAATCAGTCTGATAGATACTTAAATTGCTTAATTTCTGCAATTATTTATGCAATGAATTAAGGATTTATCTGGCATCTCTTAATAAATGGCACGAAAAATTTGTCTCTTATGATTCTTGGATAAAGCTTCACCGAACAATAACTTTATTGTTGCACTGTGGCATACTTTTCTCCCAAGCAATTCTGAATTTACCAGTCTGTTGTAGTCCAGCAGTGGCTAACAAGGTTACCTTTTCTTCTGAAGGGCAGGATAGCTGAAGAACACTGGAGGATTTAGAACGATGAAGACTGAAGAACATTGTACATAGATGTGAATTTTCCTTCGTAGCTTAGGGCTGTGTAGTTTTAGTCACTCAGAAGTAGATGGTCACTGTGGGAAATTAAAATTTACTATGTTAATACAGACTTTTATTCCGAAACTGCTAGGTGGGTTGTGTGCTTTAATACAGTATTTTCTGACAACTCCTTAACACAAGCTTGTGACAATAAAGGAAAAGGAAAAAGCTGCCGTTTCTTGAGGACCGAGGTGCAGTTTGCGTCAAGACAATAGAACAAGTTGTGTTAACAGGGATGCAGTTTTGGAATATGTAGCTGCTCTATCACCATAGTATTTTCAAAAGAAATAATAGTATTTGTATGGATGGTGCTTTCTTAATAAATGGGTAGAAGATGCTGCTTTGAATAAAAAACAAAATTTGTTTATTCTCTTTTGACTTGTTAATCTAATGAAATACTACGTGCATTATAAAAGATAGTAGCAGTTGACTGCCACCTATTTATTTTAGGTATTTTTGAAGTGATTTGGGGGAAAACAGCTTGTAAACTTGACCCTGATTAGATACTATTTTTTACAAATTTGAAGTGCAATTTTTGGTCCTCTTTATAGCATGTTAAACGTAGCAGCATATAGCTGTGGCATTCATTTTCTGAATTAAAGGTATTTATGAAGAGCTAACTTAATACAAGAACTGACAAGACAGAAAATAATAATTCACGTGTTATAATTTGGGCCTTAGCATTTCAGACACTGTGATACTAAAATAGTGGAAGAACCTGGGGCAGACAGATCAATTTCATATATTTTCTTCATTTTCTTCATTAAGTCTCCATTTCATAAGGCAGGATATGATTGCATTTCCTTGTATAAGTCCATAAAAAAATTCTAATATCATTGCATATCGTCTTTGCACAGCAGCTCACTTAATGGCTAGCGATAAAACTAAAAACTGAGAACAAAACTTTAAAGTCACTTAATTTTGCAGTATTGTAGTACGTATTTAAATTATTTTACTACATAAAAGATCTAACGAGACTTTTAATCAGCTTTTCTGTTGCCTGTGTTACCTTAAGCCTAAAAAGAATTTAGTAATAATAATTGAGTGATTGAGTCCATGAATCTACCTTGAGACTTTTTAAATAGATGCTTTCTTCAAACCTGTTAGCTATAGGTGTTGCCAGTCAAAGTTTCAGAGCTTATGTAGTACTGCATTTATAGTGTAGGTGTACATGTAAAATAGTAGAGTGTTGAAAATTTATACCTCAAGGCATAAATTCCATAGATGGAAATGTGTGAAGTCTCACTGAGGAAGAACGCTTCCCGTTCTACCGTTGTCTGTTTGCTGAATCCATATTATGATACGCAGGTAAAACATAAAGAGTCTAAATTTTTACAGGAAATGACACTTCAGATTCTAGACAGTTGTTTTAAGCTAAATATACTAAATAAATCTATACATGTCCCGTATTTTATGTATGTGTTCAAATGACATATTCCATTGATTTAAAGCCCTATAGCTCTGATAATCCAAATCCAAACTGCTGGGAAACTGCCTGATAAGAGAAGAGGAGCCTGAAACATGTCCTCTCGTCAGTCCGACTCTTACGGAGATTTCTTAAGAACTTACAACTTCACATGTAGTTCCCTATAATAATCAAAACCTACCCAGATGAATTCTATGATGGGGAATAGCTGTCAGCTGGGTGGAAGTAGTCCTGAGCCACAACCTGTACCTGCTATATATTTAGGCCATATGGGGTACATGCTTTCTCTAAAATGGCTGCTACCCCTGGAGGTAGTGATACCAGCCAAGTATGTGTTTTCTCAATTTCTTTTTAATAACACTGAAATACTGTTGTTTTTTTAACAGAAGTCATGTTTGGTTTTGTGTGTACAAGAGTGTTTTTTCTAAGGTCGAAGCTTTAATTAATGATTTTATGAATTTAGAAAGCTTTTTATGGTTACACTGTGGTTAGATAGTAAAATAAGGTTACCAATTAGACCTTTTGGAGCTCTTCATGTGTTTTATTTCAATTTTAATCTCGAGTTTTGGGGTTTTTTTTGCTTTTTAGTGAGGTGAGAGTTACTGTGCTAAATTTATAAGAAGGTGGAAGATGCAGTATATCCCACTACTTTACTGCTTTCTAGCTCTTTGTGCTTTTTTTATCTTTTTACATTGGACACTACTTCATACCTGAGTTGACAATTTTTGCTATAGAAATACTTTGGGCTAGGTTTACGATAGTTGAAAAAAATATACGTCTATCTTAAGTCACTGTGTTACATCGCTAATGAAGTTTGTTGTGAAGATGCCCAACTAAGGGAAAAATGAACTTTTTTCCATGGCTCGATGGCAAGAGAAAGGTGATGTGGTGTTTGAGCAGCTATGTTTAACTAACTGGTCTTTGTTTTCTCTTAATTGTAAGCAGAATTTCAAGATCAACAAATACAATGGAGCTGTTGAGAAAATAATTTAAGTGTGTTGCTGTTTTGTAGTGTGAAACTTATAAGGGCTATCTGTGTTTAAGAACTTATGAATCTGTTTTCTCTTTTACTAGGATATCCGGAAATTCTTTGGTGTTGTACCTTCTGGAAAGCGACAGGAGTGTGAGACTGTGAAGAAGAGTGAAAAAATTAAAAATGGTGAAGGACCTTCAAGTGGGAAGAAAAAAGGAAAGGAGACTAAGGTTAGTTTAACTTTTTTTTATTTGTCAAGTGCTTGTTTCTCTGTATGGGATTGATTGGTTGTTGCTCTAGCATTTTTTAAACTCATAGTTCTTTTCAGATACTCAAAAACCAGACTCTCTCAGTTGTCAGTCATAGGCACGGCAGAAAACTACTACTTAATACTAACTTCTAGCAGGAAAGCTTTGTACGTGGTGAAGAAAATTACTAATTTTCAAGTTATTTGGGTTGTAGTGCAAAGGAGAGGCAAGTAGAAGTTGTTACGGTTAGGTCCTAATGTAGGAACAGTCTGATGTATCTGAAGCCCGCAGTTCTCTAAGTAGCTCTGCTTGTTTAACTTATAATTTAATTGTGATTGACATTTAAGCACAGTAAATGTAGACGCACTATAAAGATATCATGCTTTCAATAAAGTAAGAGTCTGTGGTGTTAGGTGTCCTCTGACTGTTTTTTTAACGAGGTGTTTTCTGAATACTGGTGAGGGAAACATTAACCTGTTGCGAAGACCTAGTTCTCTAAAATGACAGGTTAAAATGAGATCGTGTTCTAGTCTCAGAGTGCTTTTCATGTTAATCGTGGTATAAAAAAGGAAGGAGTTGCTAAAGAGGGCTTTAAACCTTCTGTCCTATTAAAAATCCTTCCATTCTCTATGTGATTTTAATGTGAAGCATCACAGTCAAGAAGTAAGATGCTACTTAAAAAAGTATTTTGGCTGTATAATTTCACTGTTTCAATGTGAAAATAAAGGACCGTGCAGGGGAACTGAAAGACGTAGTAATTGTTTTATGTGATCTGTTAGTTGTACTTTGCAATTCTCCAATTATATCAAGAATTTAACAGGTTTCAGATTAGAATTTAATTTGGGTTATAAAATGTGTAGTTATGTTTATCTAGAGTTATATTTTTAGAAGCATTTACAGCTGTGCATGACTACAAACCAGGCATAGTTGGTAGTTTGGTAGGCACAGGAAACTTACTACCTGTGCAGCCTGTGATTTTTCTAAATATCTAAAACTCGTGTCTTTTAAAAAGAAAAATAAAAAAAAAAATTCCTTGGGACAGTTTTAACACTAGCTGCTGCTAGATAGCATGTTTGTCTACTGTGACTGTTGGTGCAATCTCTTATGGTAGTTGCAGTGCTTAACGGGTGAGAGGAGAAGCTGGGAGCAGCCAGGGCACTAAATAGGAAATCAGTCTAGCTTCAACTCTTGTGTGTGCTTTTCTCCTTTTTCATTTGGCTATTATTTCACTCTTAAGTTGTGTTGAATTCTGGTGGTTACAGCAAAGCCATATCCAGAATGAAACCAAAATAGAAAGCTGAGTTCTGTACAAGTTATTGGCCTGTATCATCTCTATTTCTGGTGAGACCATGCAGTTTATTTTTTGGATTAAAAGTTGGAAGTGCTTGAAAATCGCTTAATTTAATTTAATTGGCGTTAAACTTGGATATTATTCTCAACATAATCATCTATGGTTTGCCTGGAGCACATTTAGCTTTACTGCTGCAGTTTCTTCCTTCTCTGCCCTGCACCTTTCCCCCCCCCCGCTCATGAGTTAGCACAAGACTGTTTGTAAATGTAATATTGGGGAAAAAATTAATTTCTGTCAGAATTTGTTTGACACTCATAAATTTGAATGTGTAACTGAGTAAAAGCTTGAAGGAGCTGTTTACTGGTTGAACTAATGGACTGTTACTCTTAGGTGAATAATTCACCCGATGAAGATGAGTCCAAACAAAAGCGGACAAACAAGAAAAGAAGAATAATCTACGATTCAGGTAGCGTTCACAGTTGTTTCTGAATGCTCCTTTGTATCTTTTGCATCAGTATTCAAGGTCACTTAGGTAAATGGTACATTTGAAAGCTGTGTTTTATTTGGGGGTGGTTTTGGTTTTTTAAGTAAATGCAATTAAAAACATTTTTCACAGTAATTATTGCTGGAAAGCTAAATATATTTGATAATAATAATAATGCAGTGTGTGCCATGCATGTAATATACACTGCAAAGTAACTTTTAACAAAACCTCTGTTAAAAAAACAAAAACCACAAAAAAAGCACCACCAAAAGATTGTTTTGGAGTTTTCATAGAGTTTGCTTCATAAGCTTTTTTTTGTTTTGTTATGAAGATGTATATAAATTGCTGGGAGTTTTAGGTTTCCTGTTCTGCTAGGGTTAAATAACATCCTATTCTGGGTATAGGAGGCTAATCATATAATTTCATGCTTCTGTGCATTTCGTGACCATAATATAGGGGATTGTTTTAAGAGGTTAACTTGTGTTTCCAGATGTGTCTTTATTAAAAAAAAATCTAGTATATGTTTATCCTGTGGTTTTAAATTCACAGTGTGGAACATGCAGAATATAATTTAAAGCACTGTGATCACATTTCAAAAATATTCTTTGCAATATTGTAACAAGGGAAACCCCTTTTATAGCACTTATATCTTAAAAAAAAAAAAACAAAACCTAAACCAAAACAACAAAACCAGAAAGCACCCCCCAGAAAAAAAAAGCACCCTCAAACCCTTACTTTCAAGCTTTAAAAGCTTGACATTTATAGTTGTAATTTTTCTGAGCTGTTATGTCATTTAATCCCTCTTTGATTGCATTCTGAATCTTGAATGTGTTGTGAAACTGTAGAAAATATTGCAGAAGTTTCTACAAGTTTTAACTCCTACTGAAGACTTCAGCTTGAATTTTTAGAAGTGCTTCTCTTGTAGAAGAAGAATGATCACACAAACATCTGTCAGAGTAATGCTGTTATATATAGAAAAAAGAGCTTAAATCTTAAGATAAACTGTTCTATGAACAGCTCCTGTTTAGCAGGGAGGAAGAGCAGTAGAAATATTTCTACATTAAAAGATGGAGGACAAAAGTAAGATATAACTTAACTACTACCTTTTAAAGTGCTGATACTGTCTGGAGACTTTGCAGATTCTAGCCCACTAGTAGGAGAGCAAAAGAGAAACAGCGCTCTAAATTCTTGAAGATGGAGGAGTGTGGGTGGGTTTTTCTTGGTGTTTTTTCTTTTTTTTTTAAAAAAAAAACAATTACAATATGTATTAGAATTTATCATGGAAAAAGTTAGGCTCTGAAGGGTAGTCCTCTGTTACACTTGCTAGCTATCTTGGCTTCTTAGCTTTGTCCTGCTGAATCATTTGGATGTTGGGATGTATAATCCACAGTAATGTAAGTCTGGCATCCAAACAGCTGTTGGGGTACAGAGAGTGGTCGGTGAGGTGAATGGCAGTCTACCAGTGCTCTCCTGAAAAATCAGTGATCTATTTTACCGTGTTAGCTTTTGGAATAGGTGTTGTGGAATACCTAGATAGATTCATTATTGCCTGATTATGTTAAAAGTCTGTTTTGTGGTGTGTTGGGGGTTTTTGTTTTGTTTTTTCTTTCTTTTTTTTTAGTAACCTGATGTGGCACTCTGACAGCTGCATTCACTTTTGGAAAGGTTTTTAATACAGGCCTAGTAGTTCTTGGAAGAAGTAACAACATGTTTATTGTTATGTAAACAAAAAATCACAGTCTAGACTGAGTTCTGACCAAATTTTCATTTAGTCATGTGTATGCTGGACTAAATGATGGCTAGGCTATTAGCTGATGGAGGAAAAACAAAGCTGTGCTCTGAGCTTCCATATGATATCTTTTTCTCGCTCAGTTGAATATATGTGAACACGTTAACTAATGTTATGTGATCTATTACTTAAAGCCTATATGTGTGTGGAGGAAATCGACATTTATGTTGTGGTCAAAATACAGATTCAGAAGAGGAGGTGCAGTCAGTGAAAAAATCCACGAAGCCATCTGAGAAAAAAGCAGCTACTTCAAAACTTGGTAAAGTTCTAAAGCAGGATCCTGTTGTTTATATTTCAGAGACAGGTAATGGAAGAAATATGTCATTTTATGTTCAGCTCTGGTGGGGTGGATTATCTTACAAATGGGATGGGTTGTGTGACTGATATATTCTTAAATATGACCATAAGAACTAATACTGAGACAAATTATGTTCTCGTTAAACAAACTAACCAAAAGCTCTTTGGAAGTTTAGCATCAAGTGTTGTAAAGTTAGGAGCAGGGTAAAACTCACGTGGATTTGTGTAGTGGCTTAGGTTGATTTAAATAGGCATATAATTTCATGAGCTAACAGTTCCCTGCTTAAGAATATTCCATAAATTTAGGGGAAGGAGTTAAGTAAAGGAAGTATTTTTAAAATAGTTAAACTGCTCACTAGCACACTTTGGTTACTATAAATAGATTTGAAAACCTGGATTTTTATTTTACTTGGTGTATGACTTTCCATGTCTTAATCTCTGCCTGTTATATTGATGTCTGTTGAAGTTCTTGGGTTTTGTGTTTTACTTCCCTCTCAACACAAACAACTTCTTGAAAAAACAGTATTTGTCTGTAAGACTTTCAGGGAGAAGTGGAATTGGAAGAAAAAATCATAACAAAAACTTGGATTATACCTTGTGTATACCATACTTCTCAGTCTTGGATTTCAAGTTTCTAAATTCTGGAGCTGTTTTTGCTCTTGGGGAAAGGAGTGAGTGTAATTAACCACTATTGATCACTTTCAGGTCTCCTGTAGCCTTCTGAAAAAATTGTGACAGTGATTAACTGCTAAGTTCTCAGCAGAGTTTTTTTTAGACTTAGTCTAGCTTTCAGAAGCTGTGCAGTTAAACTAAAACCACAGTCTTGGCTCAAGCCATATGTCCCAGAGTCATATGTGTTATTTTGTTTGCCTTTATTTGTGTGGTGGCTGTCCCTTAGTACTGCTTTCAGTGTTGCTTTTTTCTGTGATTCTTGACCAAGGAGAGCTTGACGAAATTTACAGGAGAGGTGTTCATCTATTGTTACGGAAGTTTCATCCTGCAGAATTCTCATTAAACATGTTCCTTCCCAGCTCCAAAACAGAAAAACTGATAGTGATTTTTTTTCTGCCACCCCTCCTTTTCAATCATGAAACAGGTTGGTTTTTTTCCCGGGTACTTAAGATCATGCATTTTTCTCTACTAGAGATGTTATGGAAAACTTTGTGGCATGAGCTACTGTTGTTTGATGGGTGAAGATCAGTTTATGTAGATTCAGTCTTATTTATGAATCAAACATCCGTAAAGGTATGCCACCAGCATAGAAGAATATACTCAGGTTTTGGAATTCTGTAAAAAAATTTCTTCAACAGATGTATAACAGAGTTTCTATTATTTAGCTTAGTATTTTAGTACTCCTTGAAGATGAACTTTAACACTTTTTTGGCACCTGAGAAGAGTTGACTGAATGTGTATGCGTGTGCATTTTTTGTTGTGTGTTTTTTTGTTTGGATACATTTGAAATACATGTGAGTGCTTGCAACTTCAGGGCTGCTTTTACTACTGGTTGTTCTCTTACTCCATCTTAACTAAGAGATCTGTTAGTGGCACTTCAGCCCACATATAATCTTAATCTTCGCTTAAAGAATTCATGTAAGATTCTGAAGATAGGATGAATTTGATTCCTGTCTTACTGAATGGCATAGATTGGAAGAACCTTAAATTCGACTCAGTTGCTGTCACAAATTAGAAACTTTTTGAATGATCTACTGTTCCGAGCTGATAGCTTTCCAGCTTAAATCTCTTGTTACGTTAGGTTCATTCTTTTCTGATTTGCTTTGAAGATATAAATGTCTCTTTCTCCACTGGATCTATTGTAATTTCACATTGATTTGTTATAGTGCAGATAAATTTAGGTATTTCGCTATTGGATAGCAGTTACCGTACTCTGGTGACCTTTGCAAGACAAGCTGTAGGATTTCCTGAGAGCTGCAATACCTCTGCGACCAAAATGCATCGATCTAGTATTTCTTGCAGTTCGTCAGGCATTTCTCCCTACTTTAACTTAGGCTTGAAGTGAGAAAGACTTACACTTTTGCCAGTTGCTGCTGTGGTTAGATGTACTTACTACATCCAGTTTGAGTGCAGCTGGGGCTGTAACTATCAGGTCTTCTATATTTGTCTGCTAGAGTAGAGTTCTTTACTAGCCACAGGACTTCCCCTGCATGGGTTCTTAGAAACTATCATAAAATCAACAGACTTGAATCCAAACCTATTCTCATAAAACATGTTTTTTAAGTGTTAAAATTCCAGGAGGAGATCCCTCTTTTAGGATGTGTATTTGGAAAAGTGGACACAGTCCCTGGGAATAGTATTTTCTTTTTTTTTTTTTTTTTTTGTAAGACCATTGCTGAACATAAAAATAACCTTCCTGTAATCATGCCATGTATTTTTAAAACAAAAAAAAGGATTGTTTGCTGCAGTATCAGATTAGAAGCGTGACTCAGCTGGCTTTTTTTTCTATACCTTCTTCCTCCTCAGGCTGTTGTCAGAATCGCTGTTTCTGGGATGGATTGTGCTTATTTTATTTGTCCTAGATAATATGACAGGGCATTTAGCTGTACTGTATCATGTATTCAAATGAACTCAATTTTCCAGATTGTCCGGAGTTTGTCCTTTTTCTCAAAACTTTTTCTTTGACAGTTTTGCTAATGATTCTTTCTTAATTAAAAAGGATCTTTAACAGCATTGATCGGAGAGTAGATAAACGATCAGATTCCTGGGGAATAGACAGTACATATTTAGATTTATTGTGCAATTCAAGGTGGCGTAATCAAGTTTTTCTGCATAGGGATGCCATGAGAACATGGGTCAAGGTTATTCGTGAAATCCTGAAAACCACGGTTCAAGGTTACTCTTATCTGAAGAGTCTTAAGTACACACAAGGTTGACTTAATAGTCTGTGACTAAAACAATGCCTTTATAACTTTGAGACTTAATGTTTTGTTTATATTTAATCTGTATCAATTGTTTCTTCAGCTTAATGGAGGTGTCAAGCTGAATGTGTTTTAATGGTATTGATACAGCTATTGACTTGAGATAAACATGTTCTACAAGGGTAGGAATATAAAAATAGTAGATAGAGAAGATCCTGATGAAATTTGTCAGCATTTATCCTTTTTATTATTATGCAGCTGAAAAGAATATGCTTGTTGGACTTTTTTTAAAAGTCAGAATCTCATTCTCAAGGACTCTATCTGTAGCAATGTGTTTGAAAGAGCCTCTAGGCGTCAGGGAGTGGGTAGAAGCTTTTTAGTTAATTGCCTTAATCTATTTTGTTTCTTCCTGTTTCTCAAATTTCTTTCATCTCTTCTTTATAACTATGTGGGATACAGCTTTCTTAAAAAATGTTGGGGGAATGAACTTTTTGGTTTGTGTAAGTGGGTTGATTATGGTGTTGCTTTGTTTCTTGTTAGCTTGTGAAGTTGCCTCTTTTTTTTTTTTGAAGGCAAAAAAAAATCAAGAATAGTTGTTCTTTGTATAAGAATACTTTATTATTGAAACAAATTTAATTTAAATAAATATTTAGTTTACTGATGGCCAAAGATAAAGTGAAGTTATTCTAGCAGGTAAGAGAGAGAAAAAATAGCCTTTTTGTTTGTTGATAGAACGGTCTTAGCGGATTGGGAAAAAAATCCAAATGTCCGTCTGTATTTGTTAAAATAACACTTTTTTGACTGTTTAATGAAGTATGGAACCTTAAGCTTTGTTTGTGGAGGATGACCTGTTATGATGTGTAGAACCTCATCTGGTTTCATCACAGGTGGTTATGTGGCAGGAATTGTGGCTTCACTCTTAGTGAATACTTCATATACGTCGTGTAGAGGTAATTATGCACGTGTAGCAATTGCCTCAATCACTTGAATATTGCAAAACATACTTTTTTAAAAAAGAAAAAAACCAACCCCAAAACATCTTATTCTAGTGGTAGGCTGAATTACTTATAAAGCTAGAAAAACCAAAGTGTAGAAACTGAGTAGTAGGTTACTGGAAAGCTGTTCCTTGAGAGCTTAGAAAATAGAACAAGAGGAGGATAGCTTGTGAATGTGCTTGCTGTATATAGGCTCTTTTATTATAGAGAATATTATGGGGGGCAGGCAAACAAAAAAACTACAGGAAAAAAAAAATCGGTCAACTACTAGTATGGGTAGCCAAAAACAAGTCCCTACATCCCAGTACTGGCTCCAATGAGCAGCAGATTTTCTGTGAATGAGCATGCCTTACACTGTAACATTTCATAGGGAAATAAAAGTGTCACTGTTGTTTCCTGAGGAATGCTGACTAGCATAGCGTAGACTTACGGAGATTGCTGTAACTGTGTGAAAGTGGGTGAAGGTGTTGAATGGTGCTCTATGGACTAGCTTTTCTCTAAAGTGTTCTGTTACAGTTCAGTTGAGAATATGTAGTTGAACCTTAAGGGAATCTGACTTGAAATGCACTTGAGGAATGACAGTATAGGTTCTGGCAGGAATCCTATGAAGAAACAGGAACTAGTGTTACAGAGGACAATGTAAAAGGTATTTAGGAGCAAGTCCCATTAATTTGGTTAAGTTTGGGAATACCAACAGTGCAACATAAGGGTCCTGTGACGGTAAATGTGGTGAGAGGAGTGTTGTATAAGCATAGTAACTGTATGATAGCATCTGGCTTCTTTGATCTGGAGTTGTGTCCCTGGGTAGGGGAATAAGTGAAAACCAGAGGTGTGGATGAAGTAAAATTTAATTATATTCTTAAAGAGGTGATCTTTTTTCCTTTCTCTGCAGAGACTAGGATAACAGCAATATTGAGAAATAAATGTCGTAATTTTTGAGTAAAAGATGAATAGACTTAATTTGTGAGAAGAAAAGTGATTCTTTTAAGATTACATTGTCAGCCTGTATTTCAAACATGGCAGGGCATGAAATAAATTCTTTACAGTTTAATCACTGTAACAATTGCTGTTAGATTTTAAGGTTTTACTAACGAGCATGTTGTTGCACTTGTTTTTACAAGTACATGGTCACCTTTTACTACTTTCTGGAGGTGTGCTGGAAGATGTTCTGGTCAAGCAGCTGGCTAGCTGTAGTACTGTTGCGTTTCACTTGATAGGTTTGGATTGCAAAACGGTTGTTTAAATTGTCAATTTATTTTGAGGAAACTTTGTGGAAAAAAACAATTTTTACATGTACTTCATGCTCGTTCCTTCTTTAAAAAATGAATTCTGTGCGAAAGCTACTGATTCTGTAAGTTGCTGTCAATACTTTAAAGCCCAAACTTCAAATTTATTTAGAAAAGGAAACAGGTTTCTTTTAAAATGAAAATGTTTTGTAGTTTGTTTTTTTTCTTAATAGAACTGTCAGTATTTGGGTTGCTAATGTGTCTTGATTTTTAATGGGAAATACAATGGCATGAAATACCATGTTTTTAAAAAAAACAACAACTTTAGAATAGAATCATTAAGGTTGGAAGAGACCTCAAGGTTTAGGCCTGTAGCAGACTGGATGTATGAGCCTCTTAAATAGAGGCATTGGCAGTTCCATGTACTGTTAGTCTACATTATAATTTAAGATGAAATGAATAATTTTGCCATTTGATTTGGATGCTGGAGTTAATGCTTTGTAATCCCTTTCTTCTCCTGGAAAGCGGTATAAAATGAATTCTCCTTTTTCTGGTAGCTGAATGCAGAAGTTGCCTTGGATAAGTGCAGTAAATCTATTTTATGTTAAGGAACTGAAGTGGTATCCTTAATCCAGTGTTAACCTGATTGTGTGATAGTTCTGTCGAGATACCTGTTCTTGTAATCATTACGTTCTTCCATGACTGCAACAAACACTTTTATTGGATTGTCTTTCCCTTTAATGTTTCAGTTTAATTTTTGCACACTTCTAATAGTACAATGAAAAAATTGAATGTCCTTCTTGCCATAAACTAGCAGTGAATTGCACGCATGCAGGCTGTTTTTTCTTTTATTACAGAAACAGAGCAATATGCACACATTGTAAACATATCGAGTGCTTTGAGTGTTTGCATTTTGCATTTCTTGAAACTTAATTGTCTGTCTTCAATGTTGTGTGCCTAATCTTTGTTGTGCATCTATGCTATTTTTCAGCTGAGACCTTTTTCTCACACTGGTACTTTGGCTCCTTATGCCATCAGTGTAGTGAGACACAAGAGGTATGTTTTTCTGGGTGTTTATGTGCACATCAGCAAGGTGACATTAATGGTCATGATGCTGTAGGTAGTACAGGGAAGTAGAACTTGAGATCTTAAAAGGAAAGTATTTACAGTAGTACCGTGGAAACTGTGGTGTAGGGAACAGCCTTTTTCTTTTCAATCTATTAATGTCTGTTTTCCTTTCCATCTCCAGAATGACTTGTTAACCCAGTTGAAGATTAGGTAGACCAATTTTTTAAAACTTAAACAGATTTTAATGTTTTTAGTCCTGTAAGTGCAAGTTAACCTTATTTCTTCTGTGCTGTGTGTCCCGCATAAGACAGGATGTCTTTAAGGTAAGACCTAAGATCATAACACAGAGGTAGTACTTAGTAGTATTTGGTAAAACTTTATATAAAAATACTGATTGATGCAGGTTATTTCTGTTTACAAAGTTGCTATGCCATTGAAAAACAACACATTGTTATTTACTACATCAGTAATTCATATACTGTTATTGTAGGCATTTAAGTGGTATGGATACAAGGAATTAATTTGGAAGTAGCTTTTTTCCCCCATATGCCAGTTACAGTTCAGAGTTCACTTACTGCATTTTTTAATGGTAGAGGTACCATGTGGTGTGCCTACAACATTATAGTTTGCTTTAATTTTTTAATAGTTAAAATTTTCAGATATAGGAGGGTTTTTTTACAGGTTTCTTGTAGGTTTTTGATTATTTTCATAAAGCATGTGAAAATGGATGGCAATTTTTTGCACTTAATTATATACAATACTTTCAGAAGATAAAAAGTCAAATTTGAAAAGTTCTTGTGGTTCACACTGTTGTAGAACTTCTGCATTTAAGTTTTGCAATACTTGCACAAATGACCTTTGCTTAGAAATACCATAAAGTTATTTTAACCATTCAGTGTATTGCATTCGAATTATAAAATTGAGCAGGTAAACTTCCCGAGTTCCCACTTTCTGGGATTGTAGTAATTTATCTATGTTTGTTTATAAATGACTTGGCTAATCTGCTGGGTTAGTGTAAAATACAAAAGAGGATGTATGGTAGGTTTTTGGTTTTTATGGTTTCAGTGGTGTGTGGTTTGTTTTGTTTGTTTGGTGTTTTTTTTTTTTGGCTAGACTAGTTCATTTTCTGGAACAGAACACTGTCCTGAGTGGTTCAGTAAGTTAAGCTAAGCTGCAGCTGGAAAAAATGAACACATTTATACTTGCCTGGATTTTTTTTAAGTTTACTTTTTTTTTCCCCCCGTTTCCTAATTATTCATTTGGCTTTAATGAATATTCCTATCATATGGTAAACTTTAGGCAACTAAACCAGAACCTGAAGTTTCGTTGCATGGTGAGGATTCAGATCTGCTTTTGTGAAATAAAGCTGCTATTATGGTAAAAGTAACCAGCTGAAGTGAATAAAACTCCCCAGAATGAAGTCAGAAGAGTTAATGGACTGACTACTTCTAATTGCATGCCAAGATAATAGACACAGCAGTTTCTATGGCAAGTGTATTTCAATTATAGCAACTCCTTCCAAATAATGGTTTTGCAGATGAACACCATTTACTTCAGATCAAATATATTCAGCCTTCTCATATATTTTAATGCTCCCAAAACTTGCTTCTGAAGATATTTTTAAAAGATAAGTATACATATTTGACTAAGAATTTTATTTGGTATGTACCGGACAAAAGAGTCTTAAAGGTAATGTAGTTTGGCACTGAAGTTTATGATTACAATTAGACGTGGCAATTACTGCATTGTGGTCTTGCATCCCAGAACCTTATTGCCTTAAAATGAAAAATATGACAGAGGCAAATTCTTGAAATTATCTTTGATAATTGGAAAATCCAAATGTAAATTTGATTTCAGGGGAGTAGAGCTGGAGTGTTTCTGGTAAGCTTTGTATTTTTATTACAGCATGGAACCTTGACATATCGATATAGCCAAAATGCTAACAATTGTGGTTTAAAGTGTATGTTTATAGTACATCTAAAATCAATTAATGTTGAGAAATGACATAAAAAATCTAAATGACTGTACAGACCAGCCTTTAAAATGTAGGTTGCAACTACTGTGTTTTTAAGTGCGGAGGAAGATGAAAAAAAGAAAAGCACTTTGCTAGTCACACATAGCATCTGTTCTTTTTGGAAGGTGTTACAGGGGTTGAGTTTGAATAGACTTGCAGGCTTTTTTGAGAAGTGATAGCTATAATCTTCTTAAAGATTTACTTTAAGCAAAAGGTGAATACAAAACTCGGTCCTACCAAGTGTTGGGACTGTTGAGTACTGTCCAATGCATATCTAAAATAATCAAAACCCAACACTATTACTTCTTTTCATACATACACTATTTTCTCCACCCTCAACTTTAGCTTGAACAGCAGTACTTACTGCTCTAGACTGCCAACTCTTAAGGACAAGAGCTGTTTTAAGTACTTGTGTAGATGTAGTGCCATTGAAACTGAAGAATGTCTAGAATATTGTCGTTTTATGCAAGTAATGTGGATTTAATGACTTCTGTATAGGACATAGTCCTTTAGCACCATATAGAAATCCTTATGTAGTAGTCTACAAACCCCAATTTGTTGTACATTTATCATAGTAAGTACGAGTTATTTGGAACCTGTAGATGCCCTGCCTATATTTGGAGCTGATTTTATAACATCGTAGTAAGAGGCTGTCTCTGCCTTAAATAGTTTGCATTCTAAACAGGATAGGAACCAGGGAATTATGTTCCATGCTAATCATTGTAGAAATAATAAATGAACATGAATAAATTACATTGTTTGGAAGGCCATCTGAGGATCTGTCCTATGCTGCTTGTTGCCATTGTCCCTTCCTGCAATAGCCTGCTCCCTTTTTAGATTGGCTGGAGTCATTCCTGAACCTGAGCCTTTCAAAATGATCGGAATTTAAACAAATGTTTAAAACAGCTTAGATGTTTCTTAACCAGCTCTACCAAAATTAACTGCACATGTTGCTCTGTAATCAGCAGGTGAAAGAAAACCTATTGAGAAGGAGTGAGGATAGGAAAGAGGAATAACACACAGTTATGGGTGGGCTGCAGGCTTTAGTTTATTAACCTAATTATGCTATTGCTAGAACAGTATATAAAATGAAAGCCAGATTCACTTTAATGTCATGAAATAGTTAGTAAAACCCCCAGGATTTAACAGTTGTTGTTTGTTGCTAGGGAAGTTTGGCCTTGTACGTTGCCTAGCATAGGTCACTGCTTCATGTGTAGTGTTTGCATCCAAAATAATTAAAAGCAATCTCCTGGTTGTCATGCCTGTCTGTTCCATTAATCACACGATTATCTTTTTCTTTGTCGTGTCTACTTAATTTCCAGAGAACTTAACTAGAATACATGGGCTTAACTTGTGTTTGCAATTCAGAGCTAATCCTGAAAAAAAACCCCAAACAAATGTGTATACTGAGGGTATTTTTTCATGGTGTAGCACACAAAAATGTGTCAATGTAAATGGGAAATACTGTTCTCAGAATGGTCTTGTTCTGCTACGCAGAGATTTTGCGACATAAAAGTAATCTACTTGATAAAATTGATTCCTGTTTCTTTCTTTGTGAAGTCTGTGCCCTCACATAAGCAATCTCAACTCTTCACCAAGCAATTGCTGTAAGAATGCAGTTAATCTACAATTTTTATAAGCTAAAAATCTGAATTTTCGCTTTTATTTTTCCTGAAATTATTGCCTCTCCCCTTTTACAGGTCATGTTTTAAGATACATTGATCTGAATAGTCTAGCAGCAATACTAGGACTTTTGATATTTTCAAAGTAATGAAGTCACCTTCATGCTTGTAAGGAAACTGAAAGTGTACGACGCATTAACTTTGCTGTTCACTTCTGTGGCGGTTTGTTTCAAGAAGCATTAAGGTGTTACTGAAGAAGTTGATGATGTTAAGTACTTGAAATAAAGAGAGTGCCTGGAGATTAGGCAAGCCTGTGATGTGCTTATGAATTGTCTGAAACTGGTATGAAACTGCAGCATGAGTATCTGTCCTCTAAAGCATCTTTTGAAACCCACTCAGTAGAATCGGGGTGGGTTTGTTTCCTAATGACCACTTTCATGTTCTCATTCTGCCTTCGCTTTACTTCCATAGATGGCTGTTCATAAGTGCTGTGATTCTCTTGTTGTTCTTCAGCCACCGCTGACAGTTAATAAATGCTTTTAATCCCATGGTCTCTAGGAAGGACATAATTAAAGCAAAGCTCTACTTACTGCTAATGCTTAGTACTGGCATCATAAATGACTCAAATCCATATCCTTTTTAATTAAAACCTAATTATATTTACTCTGTTTCTTTCTACTTGAGAGAACGCAATATCCTGTTGGTTTTTGTTATTTAAATGGTTATGAGTGAATAATTAAAAAAATAATATTGCATGCGGATCTTCTGATAAAAATAGTGGTGAGTGAAGATTCCTTTATAGCATGGAGCGGTTCTTAGTTTAAGAAAAGCTGGGAGCAAGGGGGCAAAACAGGATTTGTATCTTCTTTCCAAGGCAAATAAATGTAATTACTAGAAATCAACAGTTAACCTAGATGTAATAGGTACATTTTACTAATGCAAACGTATTTTCTTGAAATTCAACTGAAAAATTTTGTAAAAATATTTCTGAAATTAAGGTTGAGGTAAGCAGTCTCCCATTCAGATCTCAGACTACTGTAAATTAGGAGCCTAAAGCATCTAGTGACCAAATCTTCCGGATAGGTAATAATTTAAATCGAGCTAAATGGCAATAAGAGCCGTACTGCTGCCTAGGGAAAGTAAATTGTATTGAGAATAGTAAAGCTTTTAGCTTCGTAGTAAGACTTAACTGCTGTCAACTGAGGGACCTGGGCTTGAATTTTCTCTTCCATATATTGCTTTGTGGATTGAATTGGCTAAAATGCCACTCATAGATAAATTTTTATCTTTAGGCCTTCATGATTTGACTGCTGAACCGATTTCTTCCCGTAGACATATCTTTTATTTTTCTTCCTGTCTGAACTTTCTTTCCCAGGAATAGTCAGGATCCCCCTTTGTAGTTGCTTTATTGTGCTTAGTAAGTGTTCAGTAGCATGAAGTTTCAGCTGATGCCTAAAATGCTCTTGTTACTACCATCTGTTGAAAAAGGTGAAACAAAAATATAATACATTGTTTCCCTCTGTCTAGTATGTAACAAAAATTAGATGACAAATGTCTGTCATCTGCAAATTTAGGGAAGTGATTATGTGTTTATGATATGCTGAGGGGAATGTCTGAAACATCTCTGTTTTGAGAAAAGTAAAACCAGACTTCAGTTAGCAGCATGCAAATGAGACGACCTGCGTTTCTGGTCCTCTCAGTTCTTTGTGCTTTTTTCTTTCTGTGTCTAATGTTCATTTTAGGGATTTTCTTGTAGTTGGCAAGAGCCCTTGCAGACTTTGTTTTTTTGTTTTTTTTTTTAGAAGAGTTCACAAAGAAAGTGCTTTTGTCACTAACCAAGAAGTTTGTCCAGTGATGTTGATGTTTCATCATGTTAATCTAATCATTTGGCAATGATGTTTGTGGGTTTTTATATGCTTCAGTGATAGGGTTTCATTTGTATAACTGTCAGTAAGACTTTGGGATGTGATGCAAAACTATTTGAAGTCATTGGTAATCTTTTTTTTTGTTGATTGTTGGACTAGGTGAAGACTTTGGGTCTAGAATGAATAAATGGCTATCAAACACTCTTTCTTTCATTGCTGGGAGGACCATGTCCTGGCTATTGTAGGAGAGTCCTACAAGGAAGGATTGAGTTTTTGTTCAGTGGTCTGTGGGCTAATTCTTAATGAGACTGTGTATGTATTGTTTCTCCTCATTTTAAATTGAAAAAAAATCTATTTTATGTGCTGACCTCTTGTCTGATTTCTGTGTTCTGTGAAATGGCTGCATTTCTTTGGGATGGTTTTGGCTGTACTGAAAGGAGAGTGTGTTTAAGTGCAGAAATGTAGAGGATGTGGAATAGCTCATGGAATCTAACTACAAGAAGAAAAGTAAAAAAAAAAAAGGTGTTAGTGTTTCTTCTAAACCATTCATAAGCTGTGAGCTGTACTTTATAAATAACTGGCAAACATTTTCAAGAAGCTTCTTGAAAGTACAATGTTCTAATATTTTCCCCTGGTTTATAGAGATATTCTTAAGAATACACAAGTCTCAAAGGCTGTATTAGTTGCTTTGTTAAGGCATACTATAAAGTAGTAAAACAAACGTCACTTTGGACTTCACTTTTTATATGAAGGAAGAGTTGTGATCTTCAAATTGTCACGTTCATTAAGGAAAGGGTTCAAATTTCAGTGACCTAGATTTTCTGTTTATCATCTTCCTATGTAAGCAGGGAAGGCATTCTTTGCAAGCCTCTCCAAATGAGAAGTAATGTGTGAATACAAGTAACAAATTTTATGCATCTTTATTTCAGTACTCAATCTATTGAGACTTGACCTGTGCTATTAAACATGCTAAATACTACATTAAAGCAACTCTGTTTTTTTCCCCGAATAACTTCTAAAGACCTGTAATATTTTCGTAGGATCTGAGTTCTTGCAGTCTGCCAAAATAGTTCTCTTGACAGTTCCATTATAAGCACTTAAGTTCCATGTAGCGGAAGTAATAGAATACTCTTCATGTTTAGATGAAGAAGATGACTTTGTCAATAAAAGAGTTTCCGTGAAGCCGAAGGAGAATGGGACATCAGTGATCAGTTCTTCAGGAACAACTACGGTGAAAAAGGAAGATGTAAAACCACGACCTAAAAGCAAGCCATTATCTCCAGTGAAACAGACTCCCATATCACCACTTGATTACTTTGGGACAAGTAGTATCCAACGATCAGAAAAGAAACTGGTAGCAAGTAAAAGGAAAGAAGTGAGTACTGATGGTGTTCCATTTAGGCTGCACATGTGTGTGATAGCAGATCAAAATGGCCAGTTTAATGACTGCAAAGAAGTACTTAACCACTTGTCATACTTAATGTTACTTTTTAGTAACCACTCAAATATAAGTTCAATTCTGATGATATGTGCAGGCGTATCAGGTCCTCAAATGCAATTTTAGAATAGTGTTTCCGTGTTTGAGAAGATGGTACAAAGGTGAAAATAGTATTTTCTCTATTGTTTCTTCTCAAGTGAATTTTCTTAAAGTTAAGTAGTTTCCTGAGATTAGTGAGTGGATGGGGTAGCTTAGAGTTGGGAGCAGGAGGCAAAGGAAGGACGTTGTTTTCTCAAGCTTTATGGCACATATATTCGTGGAATAACAAAGCATCAAAGTATGGACGAAATAAAAAATTCGCAATGTCTCTTTCAAGCTGGTCAACTGTAATACCTTCAGAGATGTTCAGCATTGTTTGAAGAAATCAGATATTCATATTATAGCATGGGTTTGTTTTGAACAGTAAAATCTCTTGAAAACAGCATTGTTCGATAGTGTTTAGGCTGGAGAGCTATGCTGCATGTCTCATTCCCAGTCCTTTTCTAGAAGTATACAAAATGAATCACTACAGATGAAATTATCACAATTTGCACAATATTGGGGAAACTGAACTGTTGGTGTCTCTTTCTTTTTTTTTTTTTTTTCTTCTTCTTAAATGTAGCCTTCACAAAGCAGAGACAGCACACTGGATGATGAGGCCATTGCTAGGCAACTGCAACTTGAAGAAGATTCGGAGGTAAAAATTTTATAAATTTGTTGCTCCAGCCAAGAACAGTTTAACTTAGTTGTTTTTCCTTAAGAAATTAAGATCGACTCTCCATGTATGCTTTAAATAAGTGTGACAAAATTTATCTGTGTACTTAACCCTTGCGCATGTCTGCAAACATAGTCACGCAGTTATTTTTATGGGCATTATTTCAGTTATGTAGATAGAACATCTCACTTAACCTATTTTCCGTCTCTTCAGACGTTCTCTACCTGTGCAGTTGATGTGTCTATAATAATCTTGCTGTTCACACAGTTCACTTTCTGCTTCCTTTTTTTTCTGGGCTGGGGGGAAGCTGTTCATTCCCTAGAGTGAAAAAACTAAGTGTCTTTGCCATCTGTGACTGTTTCACCTGTTATATGAATTTTCTTATAGTTGAGAAAAATGTGAATGCCCCTTATGTGTGTGTCTTAAACTTTTCTGTTTGAACTGGTGCTGATATGAGGGAAGGGTACACCTGTCAAACACATTTACTTGCTTTTGGGAAAGTCATTTCCCATATACTAGTGGTATTGAATATCCTTTGAAATAAATATATCATACATGCAAAACTTAGTCTCATCCTTGACCACCGCAGAGATGTGATGAATTTAACCTATTAGAAAGTAAAACAACTTGTCAGGAAAAACAGGTGGTGTCTTTCATTTGAACTGATCTTACTTACAACACTCTCATTGTCTATATGTATCGTCAAATGAATGTACTTTATTTCAGGTGTCATACCTCAGCCTGTTTTGTGTTTGATAGTGACTGCCCTTCCCCTTTCTCACTGTATGCAGGGAAGATAGATGCATTTCGTTGTTGTGGACATAAAAAACAATGCCTGTAGCATATTGGTTTTATAAAGTCATCTGTTTGAATCTTATAGCGTGGCATGTTGGACTTCAAGACAATTATTTTTGTTGTTGTTTTGCTGAAATAATGGTCAGTATTTATTGGCAACAATATACACTATTCAGGAATAGAAAAAGTTTTCCCCAAGGGGCTATGTTGGATAGGAACGGTAAACTGATGATCAGGCATCACTGTAGACATCACATTTATTTTGTTAGATGAAATAAAAATTAAACCAACCTGACTTTGTTTTTTACAATTAATGAATAACATTTTTAGGTTCCATGTGCAGTATTTGTTCTTACTGGTTCTTCTGTCAAAGAAAATCAGTTGTGTAAGGAGAAATATTAAAAATATTAAATACATTTGTGCAACAAATCCAAACTCTACTTTTCTCAGTAGTCTTCAGTCTCTTTCTTCTTCAGTGCCATTTTCAGAAATCTATTTGTCTCTGGTAGGATGCAGTTTTTCCAGCATAGAAATGTTAGGTAAACTCTTTGTCTTGAGTTTTAAAAAAAGTTATAGTACAAGTAAAACTTGTCAGACATGAGCCTAAAAATATTTTATTTTTTTTTGCTTTCAGCTGGAGAGACAGCTGCATGAAGATGAAGAATTTGCTAAAACTTTGGCCATGTTGGATGAAACACCGCAGAAGAAAAAGGTTGAATTCTTTTTAAACTTTAGTTTTCAGAAGTTGCATTGCTGCGAGTGTTCTTGTTTAGACATCTGACCTTTGTTTTGAGACTTCCATATGAACACATTAAAAACAGCAAGAAAGTGTTTGCATAAAAATAACATACTTGCTTTTCCTACTTTCCTGTTGGATTTTCCTCACTCAGTAAATAAAGTGTCCTTCCTAATCAGACAGCAGGCATCAGTGTACGTTTGTGCTATCTGCTTCTGTTGATGTGGGATTTTAAGTTCTAGTTCTAACTGAGTGAAGTGTGTTACTGTAGACTTGTTCTTTAGATCAGTGATAGCCCTGCTGGTTTCGGAGGTCCAGATCAAGTAAAATGAGTCAATGGCACAACTTGGTGAAAAGCGGTGGGAGAAAGAGGAAGGAAGAGAATACTGCCCTTGCTTTGAGAGAAGGCGCAAGCCGGGATCTTGAGAATTTGGGACTAATGCCAGTTCTCATAGCTTGTGGTGTAAGGCACAGTAAAATGTTTTCTGAGTTGTACATCAAGGCTTTTAAAATTTAGGATTGCTAACTTGAATATAGCAAGCATTAGTACTTCTAGACTAATTGGTAAACTGATTGGGATTGAAATTTACTATACCTGGAAGACTGACTGGCCTTCGATTTAAGGAGTGATTATGTGCATGGTTGAGTGCAAAGTTGGCTCATCAACCTGCCTTTGATGGTATTTTGATCTGTGGTAGGGATCAGCTTTGTTAGATGTCATTCAGTCCATTCTACTTAACAGTAGGGAAACTTGGAGATCTGGACTTAATGGTAGCTCGGGGACATGTGTCTCTGACTTTGGCGTTGTTTGTTTATGTAGGCTCGGAAAGATTCAGGAGAGCAAACAGTATTAAGCATCAAGAGCAGTCCTAACATGACAGAAAGGTGTAAGCAGTCGGAAAGAGGTAGGACATGGAATATACAAAACATTTTGCCAATTTACAATATTAATGAGATGTGTTTTTATGGACGTGCTTTCCTTCCTCTGCCTTCTTTCAAGCGAAAGCCACAAACTCGACAGGTGGAACAAAGAATTACACTGCGAAGCAGCAAACTAAATCTGAACATTCAAAAGGGTCTCATTTATCCCCACAACCATCTGATGGTAAAATCGCAGGAGATTTGATGGATAAGACCTTGCCTTTGAAACCGAGCTCTAAGCTTGTGTCTCTGAAACAAAAAGAAGAGATTGCTAAAAAGGACAGAGGTGCTCAAAGCTTAGTATCGAAAGAAAAAACTGCTTCGAGGAAACAGGAGAAGACAACACCAAAGAAGGAGAAAATTTCTCCCAAGAAGACTGAGGTAGGAGCTATCAAAACTAATTTAGTTGACTTGGTGAAGTTTTCAGGAAAACAGTTTTCATTTATTAGTGTTCTGTGTGTCACTGCATGAAAGAACTGTGAGTTGCTTAATGCTCATTAAGGTATGCATCTACACTGCAAAATAAGTTCAGTGCTTTTTTGCATTTAACTTTCCTGAAAAAATGAATTTGGGAATTCTGATACTTACCTAGTGAGTGAAAGCTTGCTGTTTGTGAGCATGGTGGCCTTGTGGATCTATACTGGCTGTTAGAATGATAAGTGGCATTGTTTAGTGGTTTTTCCCTTCCTCATCCGTAGTCTCCTCTTTCTGAAGTACATTTCTTATGGTCGATATATTATGTAGGATTATAATTCAGTTTTCTTGTCTCATTGGGTAACTGAAATTATTGAACACGTTGACAGTAATTGGCAATCTCAAAACATAATTTTTAATCATAAAGTATAAAATATCCAAAATCAACACTTAAATAACAGTTGTAATTGGGAGGGAGAGCCTGCAGCTTCTTTGGGGGTAAGTTTTAAATAATTTTTGTTACTGATTTAAAAAGCTTAAGTATCTCCTAAAAGTAGAAATAGTACAAAGTAGACTTTATGTGTAGATCTTGTCTATGGCTGATCATCATCCTGAAATAAAATAGGATGTGAATTTAAAGCCAACAATTTATGAATGAAGTGAGCACGTACATGCGGAATGAGGTGAATCTACAGACACTTGACAATAAGCAATGGGTACATTTTTTTGGTGTGAGTTTTTGAGATCTCTTTTTAAAAACAACAAAAAAAATTCCTCAAAACACAAGTAGCAAAGCCAGAGCAAGCCTCAGTATTGCATGTTAATAGACTAAAAATAAGCGTTTTCCTTTGCTGCATAAAAATGTCTTAAACTGTCATGTTTGAGTTTGTTGTTGGTTTTTTATATATGTAGTATGTGTACTAACTTTTTTACCTCTTCTGCCCAAGTCCGTAAGTCCTGAGGACTCTGAAAAGAAGCGAATCAATTATCAAGCCTACCGAAGCTTCCTTAATCGTGAGGGTCCGAAAGCGCTGGGTTCCAAAGAGATACCGCAGGTAAGTTTGGTGAAGTTTGGCTTCTGTGTAGAAGCAGAGTGTGTCATAGACTTACTGTTGTAAGGGCTTTAGCAATTAAACTGTTTAAAAAATGGTATTTTTTTCAGATAGGAAGTATGGCTTGGAACAAGCTAAATTGAAATGCAAAGCAGTGCCTAAATGTAAGGGAGAAATTAAATTGATACTTGGTTTATGAAGTCATGATGATGAAAAATCTAGTCTAAAAGGTGAAGATTGCTGTCACACATTGACTGACATGCTGTGCTTGAAGCGGAGTATTACAAGTATGATCAGTCAGGTGAATGTGTGAAGTTTTCTTGATAGCTATTCCTTTTATTGGCTTTTGAACTTTCAGAACCCCTGCCTAGCTAAGTAGGCTTATTTTTGGAGTTTCATGGGGTCCTTGACATGGCAAGGGGTTAGAAAAGTTTATGGTGAAGAGGTATTTGATATTTGAAGAGGTATATGTAACTTGAATTTTGTCAGGTAATGGCATTTTCTGCAATGTTCTCAGGGAGCTGAAAACTGCTTGGAAGGCCTGACATTCGTAATTACAGGCGTTTTGGAGTGCATTGAAAGAGATGAGGCCAAGTCTCTGATTGAACGTTACGGAGGAAAAGTAACTGGCAACGTCAGCAAGAAGACAAACTATCTGGTTATGGGGCGAGACTGCGGCCAATCGAAATGTGAAAAGGTGAGTGTTGCTGTGCCTGGGCAAAGAACATCTACATCCTTTATGTATATCTTTTGTATTTTATGTATATCTAACTCTTGATTTTTCAGTATCTCTGCCATAAGGAGGCAGTGCCACAAATAAAGTGTGTGTTCAAAAGGATAAGCTGCCTAATGTTTTGGGGCTTTTTTTTGTTTTTATTTATATGTACACACACATACATTAAAAAAATCAAAACAACAAACCAAAACAACAAACTCTTCTGTTGTGTTGTTCCTAAACATGGTCTTTACTGGAAAGCACTTTGAAATGACTTGTGTAACTCCTGACTTGACTTGACTTTACTTTTAATTCTTATTTTTACTCCAGGCATCAACTTTAGGGACAAAAGTTATTGATGAGGATGGCCTGTTTGATCTTATTCGAACTATGCCAGGCAAAAAGTCCAAATACGAGCTGGCGGCTGAAACAGAGGTTTGTTTATTACAGGCTTGGGGGGTGTGTGTGTGTGTTTTGCTTTGGTTTGTTTTTAATTGAAAGGAGTTTTGGTCTTCTGTTCCACTAACAGTAACCCTGTTATTGTCAGTTTGACATATATACATAAATATACAACTTTTCTTTTCAATACAAGACTTCTACTTTGGATCAATAGGGCTTTCTCTCACCTTTTATTTATACTGTGATGTTATTCTGTATTTTAGGTATCTGACAGAAGGGGTAATTATATCTCCTTAGATGGTTTCGTTTTGAGTATGTGCTACCTCTTTGAAATAAGTAATTGTGACTGATACTGTGTGGTGCCTACACAGGCCCAATATAAAATTGTACTGTAAGTGTGGGGCAACTATATGTAAACCATGTGTATATGTTAATAAATTTTTGTCTTTCTGTGGTACTTGAACTAAGAATATTCAAGGTAAATTTTTCAGGAAATACTGTAAAAACAGTAACAAGTCTTTTATGCACATTTTAATTTAGTCTTTCATGACTAATAAAATGTTATTAAAACCTCTGTTAGCTCTGGCATGTTGTGCAATCAGTATATATGTTGCTTTGGCACTTCTCATGTGGCTAGATATGAATTGTTGCATGTAAACGTATTGGTGTCTTAAGGAAAAGGAACTCTAAGCTTTACTGGCTAATTACTTTCACTGCCTTTTGAATTGTTTTGGGTTGAACACTTTCTGGGGTTGTGGTTGGTTTGTGGGTTTGAGTTTTTTTTTGGTGACTCTTTTTTGTTTGTTAAATAACTATGATTCTTTTTAAGTGTGTGCTTGAGGAGTGTTCCCTTACTGGAAACTGTTATTTCCTGTTCCTTTTATCCATGTGTTCCTAGTGTTAATTGTATTAATGTTTGAGCTTGGAAACATCCTGGGTGTTTGATGGCCCAGTTGTTCCAACCTGACAGTCATCAGTTTTGCGTTACGTTTTTTAAATGATACATTAGGCTCAGTGAGTAAGGGGACTTACTGCTCTTGGAACGAGCAGAAGATTTCCTGCCTCTCTTTTGTGCTACAGAACCAGGTGGCATTGTGTTTGACAGTGTTCTATTTTTCAGAGAGCAGTATTTCTTTATCTGCTCTCGAAGTTTTTTATCAATACATAAGCTTTGTTACTTCCCTAAGTACTCCTGTGCATGTGTTCAAAGACAGCATGTTTGTTTATTGTGTTTTTTTTTTAATTTCCCTTTTATTTTCTTACCTTTATTTTCCTAAGGCAAAGCAAGTGGAGACAAGACCTAAAGGAACACCACAGAAAGCTGAAGCTGGAAAAAGGAATTTTAGCCCCTTCAAAAGGGACGCTGATAATAAAAAACAGAAGCTTACTCCTGAAAAAGGAGGTACTGTCAAATCTGTTAAGAAGGAAACCACTGCTGCTCGAAAGCTTCTGGACTTCAAACGGCAAACTGTAGAGAAGAAAGAAGCCCCAAAACCTAATGGGAACTCAGTTTCTGAGATGAATGAAGGCGAAACAGAGAGATTGCTATGGGTAGATAAATACAAGCCTGTATCTCTTAAGGCAATAATTGGACAGCAGGGTGAGCAAAGCTGTGCCAACAAATTGCTCCGATGGCTCCAAAATTGGCACAAGAATGCTTCGGAAGGTGGACAGGGTGAGCAGCACGGTTAACTTCTCTGTGTTTTCCATGCCAATCACACTGCTTGGTTCCCTGGGCTAAGGCTTCTGGGATAGCAGAGCAGGTCTAGAAATTGGGAAAGAGGCTGAAGTCAGAAGCACCTCTTTTTTTTTTTTCTTCTTTTTTTCTTTTTTGAGCCTGATTGGAGTTGTGTGTGGTGGGTTTTTTGTTTATGTGGGGTGTTTTTCTTTTTTGCTTGGAGTGTGGGTTTTTTGGTGTGTGTGTGTTTTAAGTAGCTGTTCACTTACTACCCCTGTTCCTGATTTGGTTTGTTGTTTGTGTGGGTGTGTGGTGTTTTGTTTTTTTTCTTTTTTTCTTTAAATGATGTGGTTGTGAGAAAATTGCAGATGTGGTTGTATTACATTAATAGCATTTTTGCTGTTCTTCAGTTTAGAATCACTGCAAGTCTTAAACTAAGATGGCTTAAACAGCCTTTCTCCAAGTGGTTAAGATGTAGATATGTGTGTATTTTTCATATTATGCCTTAAATAAGGAAAAACTCCAGAGATGCTTGGTATTTTTAAAATTTTACGTGAAGCATGCAGTTTGTTTTGTGATACATACCTGGGTAAAACCTGGAATCTTCCTTTTATAGCAAAGACTAATAAAACTGGAGGCAAAGATGATGGTACTAGTTTTAAAGCAGCATTACTTTCTGGTCCACCTGGAGTTGGTAAAACCACTACAGCTTCTTTGGTTTGTCAGGTGAGTTCGTACTAACGGTTGTTCCCAGCACTGTTTGTTGTGTATTGATGCTCTATCCGGATACAGACAGAATGTGCAGATATCCTCGTAATGACCAGGGTCTGCTCCCAGCCTGGTTCTGCCTGCTCAGAACAGAGTTACAGGTGCAAACATGTTTAGATTCTTTTATCAGGTCTGCGGCAAGAATGTAGCCATGGGTGTCTGCATTTCTCTGTTATATTGAGAGGAAGCATATCACAGTACACTGAACAATTTGAAATAGTTTTCAAGAGTTGTGTGTTCAGCACTAGTTCTACAAGGCAGAGAATATTTGCACTAAACTTAGTGGGAGTTGAATTCTGGCATCTATGACAGATGTGGTTTTTACATATCTAACAGAGATATCTTTCCCAGACTCATTCTAAATTCAAATACTACTTTAGGGTGAGAGAAGCTGACAGGGCTATGTGTCCATTTCTAAATCGGAGTTTAAAAATTATTTTTTCCTAATTTAGCTGGAACACTCTGTTCTACTGTGTCATGAGAATCAGCTGAGAACTCCATATTGTAGAAATGCCATTAAAACTAACTTATTAATAGTGGTGGTTTATCAAGTTATGGGTTATTCTTGTTGTTCGACTTGCAAGAACTTGCTTGGAAGGGTTGAGAACTGTTGTCAGCTATCTGATCTTTGTGCTGGGAAGGAACGATTACTTACCTCAGTATTTGTGTTGTATAGAGTAACTCCCAGTCTTCTCCCCTTGCACGCGTACACACACACACACCCCTCCCCCAACCTTAGAGCTTTGTGCCAACAAGCTGATGCCACAACCCCCAAACACTAGACCTGCAGAAAAGCTGGATGTGCTGACCTGTGCTGATTTCTGCACTAGCATGGCCTCTGCTGCTGCTGGTTTCCACTCTAGCTTGTTCACAGCTGCTTGAGGCCTCTGCAGAGCATTTCACTGTGCTCCACAGGGGCAGCCAACAAAACTGGGTGGTTCAAGCTGCAGGAGCAATGCTGTGCGCAGCTCGCTGCTGCAACGCAGCATGCCCCTGGCAGGGGAGTTTGCTGATAAGCGAGCAGCTGGGTTAAGTTCTTTCAGGGACTGACATGCAGCCCAGCCCTGGTTTGAAGCATAAGGACTGCCAGGGGAGCCATGTCTTTCCTAGCTGTTCTTCGTTAAAAGCTTCTCTTTCCTTCAGCTCAGAGGGATGTGGCATGTTTCTTGTCCTGACCCTTTGTGCATAAGACTTTGATATGCAGCTGGAAATACCATTGAGCTGAAGTCAGCCTTGGCTCATAGTTCTGTTTCTTTTCCTGGTGGCAGTTCTGTTAATCCTTCAGAATTAAATCTGTGCCATTGACACTCCCCCTGCTCCCCTCCCCAACAACAAAAAAGTTTTCTTTTGGGCATATCTGTTCTGTGTCTGGTTATAAATAATTTTGGAGTTCAAGAGAAAAGGGGTGTAAGGGGAGAAAGGAATCAAAGCCACAAATGTATGTGAAAACAGTGTTGTAAGAGCTTTCTTCTGGAATTCTGAAATACTGTTTCTAATTCTGAGTATGTGTATGTTCTTTCACTGATTCATGTCCTCATTTCTTGTGTGGTTTATGTGTTTGGAGTAGGAGCTGGGGTATAGCTATGTGGAGCTGAATGCCAGTGACACCCGCAGTAAGAACAGTCTAAAGGAAGTAGTTGCTGAATCACTCAACAACACCAGCATCAAAGACTTCTGTTCTGGTATGTGTGTTGTCTGAAGGAGGATTCTTGTTAAGAGTCCAGTTACAGGGTTACAGGAGGGACAGAGCTTCCTTATTACACAACAGTGTTAGGAATTTAACTTCCTCATCACGTGGAGGGATCTGGTGGCCCTGTTAGGTATGGCTTCATGTTGTAAGCTGTTTTATTTCATCTTCAGCTGTAGAATTAAATCTTGCTATCAGTAGAATCAGTTGTTAATCCGCACAAACTACTCAAGAACTCTGCGGCTGCTCTTCTGTTGTGTGGGATCTTGTTTCTTGGAAGATGACATGAGGTTATAGTCAGTTCTGTTCAGTGAACATTGACTCATGTGATCAAGTGGCAGAGCAAGAGGCTCACCACCATCTCCCTTGTCTGGGATGGACTTACCTAAGCTATAAAGCATTGGGTAAAACTCTGAGCAAGACCCTGTTTTATTCCCATGTCATTTTCTTGTCCATATTCATTTTCAGGCACATCCTCATCAGTTAGCGGGAAACATGTGTTGATCATGGATGAAGTGGATGGTATGGCAGGCAATGAAGACAGAGGAGGGATTCAGGTGAAACTGCTATAGTTATTAGCTAATGCCATTGCTAAGAGTGCATACCATACATTGCAGGAAATATTTCAAGCCAGTCAACTGTCCTCAACTCGCGGTCCGTGGAAAGTCTCTATTATAGAGTACAGTTATCCAACCTATTTTAGAAGTCCATCTTTGTGTGACAAGAATTGTGTGTTGGTGGGGGGGAGGGGAAAAAGATACTTCTGTAAACGAAACCTGGAGTGACGACCTTGGGTGTGTGTGCTTCAGCTATTCGTTCCTGGACAGGTGAATTTATCCTAAGGCCTCTGGAGCTGACATCTACCTGCAGCGGAAGGTTTGTAATCTGGCTGGGACAGTTGCTCCCTTCAGTAGGCAGTAACACCGAATTAGTAACATGGCATAGGCAGCATTACCCTTTGTTCTTCTTAGCACCTCCACTCTGAGCTTCTGAAGGTTTCCTGTGATCATGTGGAGTTCTTGGACAATCAAAAGAGCTTGAGCTCAGATGCAGACACTTAATTGCAGGAATGTGAAATTGAACTGAATTTCATTAGAGCAGGCAGAGTTTGTTCTGGTAAGCCTCGTAATGCTGAAGCCTCAGGATTGAGCTCTTTGGTCAGAGAACAGCTGATCTTACTTCTTGCTGCTTCATCGTTTGTGGTAGGATGCAGTCAGGAAGATGAGCGTTCCCTCTGGGCACAGGCCAGGTGACACTGCCCTTTGGACAAATGGATCTAGTTCTGCAGGTGGGCAGCTCCACTCTGGGCTGTTGATCCTCATTGCTTCATGAAGAACGGTCCAGACATGATTGATGGAAGTAGATAGTGGAATTGGGTAGACAGATTTATTGCAGCTGAATAGAACAGCAAGCGAAAAAAGTAGGAGGGGGGCTAGGATTTCACTGCGTGGAAATGTGGTTACAGTAGGATGGGTTTTATAGACTTGCATCTGTTGAGAATTTGATTTAATGCTGCTTGGTACGACATTTTAATCATTCTTGTTATTTGATGTAATTGTGTTTAAATCCCAGGAATTGATTGGTTTGATTAGACACACAAAGATACCCATCATCTGTATGTGTAATGATCGCAACCATCCTAAAATTCGTTCCTTGGTCCACTACTGTTTTGATCTTCGTTTTCAGAGACCTCGTCTAGAACAGATTAAGGTAAGAAGGCTGTGACTGTGTGGAGTGCACCGAATTACTGCCAGTAACTTCTGTCTTCATCTGGCAGAATTTATACAGAGTTGCAAACACTGTGTGAAGCTTAATGAATGGCCTCAGTGAGTACCTCTGCTTTTCAGAATGGGTTCTCTGATTTATTTTTTTTCCTCCCCAAAGAACTGAAGTATCCTGAAGCCTTTCAGATTTTAGAAGTCTATCTTAAATGTATCCAAATATTTCTTTCTTTTTTAAGTTATCATGTGCTTTTTTTACAATGACAAAGGATGACTTATGTTGGAGAAAAAAATTATATGTGCTTTAAAAAAAGCTAGAAAAATAGAGTCACACTCTTTCATAGGTGTGTCAGTGTGTTTCGTAGAGGGAAGAACTCACAGCAATACTCTAGTGACACTTTCTCAATTGTGTGTGTTACAGGGCGCCATGATGTCAATTGCGTTTAAAGAAGGGTTAAAAATTCCACCACCTGCTATGCAAGAGATAATCCTGGCAGCAAATCAGGACATCAGACAGGTCAGTGTCCGTTCCGAGAGCACATGGTGTACAGGTCCTCGACTTCAATGCAGTATTTGCACAGTAGTAGTGTTACATTTACGTATGGAGATCAGGCTGTCTTCTGTCTGAGTCTTCCACTTAAATGCTATTATGCTATCAAATTGTAAATTTTGTTCTTTAGGTTTTGCATAATCTGAATATGTGGTGTGCAAAAGATAAAGCATTGACTTACGATGAGGCTAAAACAGATGCCAGCAGAGCCAAAAAGGATATCAAACTGGTAAGCGTAAAATACTGGACTGGCTTTTACTGTCACGTTTGGGTATAATCACGAGGCTCCATAAGCATTTCTGAACCAAAGCACTGATAGCCTAGATGCAGGGAGCCATCAGATTTGCCACAAATAATTGAAGAGCAGTAAATCCACGACGGAATATATATTTTGATGTATTGGTCTCTTACTTAAGGCGCAAGTACAAAGCTCATACTTCTGTCCCGAGTCCTCTGTTTAGGAGATAATTCTCTTAATAGCAGAAGTACCACCATTCTGAAAACTGCTCAAGTGCTGGGAAGAAAATACTGAACCCCGAAGCTGCACTGATGAGCCCAGGTGTCGCTGGGTACCATCACTACAGTAGTTCTCTTGATACTGTGCTGTGTCTTACTGTTTGAGATGACCTGCAGCTCGCTGACTTCTTGAAATATCATTTACTTAGGGCCCTTTCGATGTTGTCCGCAAGGTTTTTGCTACTGGAGAGGAGGCTTCTCGTATGTCTCTTATAGACAAATCGGATCTTTTCTTCCATGATTACTCCTTAGCACCTCTCTTTGTCCAAGAGAACTATGTACATGTGAAACCAGCCGCTGCTGGGTGAGTTATTCCATTCCCTAAATTGACCCAGGCTTTTGTGTCAGGGAGTCAAACTAGACTAAAACCTATCTGGATACTTGTGCTTTGTAATACAGTCAGCTTTGGTTTTTTTCCAGAGGAAATCTGAAAAAGCACTTGGTGCTCTTGAGTAGAGCAGCTGATAGTATCTGTGATGGTGATCTAGTGGACAAACAGATTCGTAGCAAGCAAAACTGGAATCTTCTTCCAACACAGGTGAGCCCTTAACACTCATTTTATGTGCTTTATGGGTGTCCAGTGTAAAAAACTGATCCCCTGAAACTGATGTTTCAGTGTAATTTCATGACCTCTTGCAGTATTCTCTGTCCTGCTGGTGAGTGGAGCAGTGTTGTGGTTCGACCAGGACAAGCAGTTTCCCGTATTCATGCTGTTGAACCCACACCCTAGCATGAAGTGAAGTCTTCTGAACTTTGAAAAGCTTGATCCTTCTTCATGAACATAGGAGCACACGGCACAGACCGCTCTGTTTTCTTGATGTGCCTCCAGCCTCTCACCAGGCCAGCGTCTCTCCCAGAGCAGAGAGGACTGAAGCTTTGTCACTGCTTCTCATGGTCACTGAAGCACTGACAAGCCTGGTGCTCAAAGGATGCGCCTGGCATCAGGGAACATATCGTAGGTGAAGCTGGAAGGGACCTGGGGAGCTCAGCTAGTCCAGCCCACTAACGCTTGCAGCAGGTGCAGATGAGTTGTGTAGGAACTTGGCTAGCTGGGGTTATGTGGATTTGTGGTGTTCCCTGGAAATGTCTCCTTCACCACGTCTGTCTGTCAGGGATTACAGCGCCTGTTTGTGTGAAGTCAGCTGTTTGACTGTGCTCTGAACTGGATGTGAGAAACAAACAGGCTTTTTTTTTTTTTTTTTAAATGGCTTAAACCCCAGAGAATTTCACAGCTACTTTAGACCACGGTAACAAATGAGCTGGTAGAAGAGATGAAGCTGTAACCTCAAAGGGGTTGAACAGAAACAAGCAACCAAGAAAGAGTTCTCTTAGAATGAGCTCTTTCTGCTGTGGAACTGTATTCCCTACCCCTTTCACATGGACAAGTGGGGCAGTATGTCACGGTGCCAGTGAGACTCGGCCGTCATGATTTGAGCTTGGCGTGTGTGTTGCTTTTCCAGGCCATTTATGCAAGCGTTCTCCCGGGGGAGCTGATGAGAGGTTACATGTCCCAGTTTCCCGTCTTTCCCAGCTGGCTGGGGAAGTTTTCATCCACGGGCAAACACGATCGTATCATTCAAGAACTGGCAATGCACATGAGCCTCAGGTAGTACTGATGTTCCTCTTCTGGTTCATTTCAACGCGGGTATTTAGTTCTGGGGTAGTTCACTACCGACCACTAATTCCGTGCTGGGCTTGGTGCAAACTGAAGTGTGTATTCTGTGAGTGTGCTCGTGTGGTGTTGGTGACACTTTCTTAGCACTTATTCTGGACAACAATCACACTGCAGCCACTTTGAATGTAGTCAGCAGCACAGAGACACCCCACCCCCCCCACCCCCCAAAGTTGTTTCTCAGTTAGGGTGTGTTCCCCCAGGCTGTTTGATGTTTGAATACCTTACATCGGTTATCCCCAGCGCAGGGATGGCAAAAGGACTGGCACAGCCTGACTTGCAGTTAACTCTCAAGGCAGCTGGTAATCTATTTGCTGAGGGCCTTACCTGCAGGTGGCTTGTGTTTAGGAGTGAGTGGTGGTGGCTGTACAGATTTACTTACTGCTTTCAATTTGACAAAGAACCCAGATGTGCAAGACGACGGTAAATACGGAGTATTTGTCGTATTTGCGGGATGCGCTTGTCCAGCCCTTGAAAGACTTTGGAGCAGACGGCGTACAAGCAGCTGTAAAATTCATGGACTCTTACTGCTTGATGAAAGAAGATATTGAAAATATCATGGAAATAAGCACGTGGGGAGGCCAATCCAGTCCTTTTTCAAAGCTGGATCCCAAGGTAACATTCACTAGTGACTTTTTTCCCTTTTCTTCCCTATCTTCAAAAAGAAACCCTAGAATAATAGCTGTGGTATAGATGTGCTGCTGAAAGGCTGAAGTTGGTGCAGCTGATTATGAACTGTAATTTAATTAACAGTAGCCTTTGTAAATCAGCTGTCAGACATACTACTGAAGGTTCAGGGGCATGTTCTAAAAGATAGCCGGGCTGTGCTTCGTGCAGGATGTGCCTGTTGTTGCTGGTGTAAAGGGTCACTGGGAGGCAGCTCTGTCGGGGGCTTGGAAGCGGACAGAGAGGGGATGGGGAAGGCAGGTACCTCTCCACAAGCAAGCTGCTGGCTGTCAGCCGGATCACCCTCATGCATGGCACCGCCACCCTTTCGTCGTGCAGAGGAGGAGGGAGGCACAACTGTGTTTGTTACAGTGTGGGCACTGAATTAAGAGGTTGTCTTGCAGCTTGTCTTTTACAGTCCAGTTAGACTGAACTGCTAGACCTGGGGGTGCTCTGTTGTGCCCCCCCCAGAATCTAGCTGGTCCACCTCAGTGGCTCTGTCCCTCATCTGGTACAAGGTGAGCTCATGCTCAAGTCCCTGCTACAAACCAGGCAGGTGTGAGATTTGAACCAGCATCTCCCCCATCTCAGGTTGGGTGCTCAGGAAGAAGAGAATCTTCTCTGCCGATAGCTAAGGCTACGCTACTACTGGGTGTTTACACCTAGTCTGAAGATGCACACTCTTGCTGAGAATTGTGTGGGACTCACTTAAAATGCACCTTCACCGTACACCTCTTAGGTGGCTTCTGTGGCGTCTGCATATCCTTGGTGTATAGGTGCATGACATCTTTTGGTCCAAAGGAAAGATGCCGTGGAATCCCCAGCCAAGAGCTGGCTAGCTAGCAGTCTGCTGTTCCTAAGCTCATACTCAGAGTGTTTCCTTCTAATCTAACAGGTCAAAGCAGCTTTTACACGTGCCTACAACAGAGAGGCACATCTGACTCCTTATTCACTTAATTCTGTCAAGACATCTAAAAGGCAGTCGGGATCTGCGGTGACCTTGGAACTGAGTGAAGACTTGAATGTGGAAGAGATCCAGTCTGATGAGGATGAGCAGGATGCTGTTGAAAGTGATGCAATGATTAAGGTGACTTAGTTTCCTCAGTGTTAAATTACTACAGTGTTCTTGGTTTTTAGTCACCTTTCTGGGACTTGTGTAACATTGTATGAATGGGGAAAAAAATTGTAGTAGATATCGAATACACCATCTCTCAGCTTTTAAATTCTTAACTAGTCGTAGTGTGAGAAAGTCTCTTATTTCCACCTATTGCCTTCTGCTTGACTGGTTGACCAAAGCGAGACCTCACTGTGAATTCATGAACACTGCATCCAATTCCAAACCTCAGTAACGTTTGGGTGCGGGTGGGGCGGTGCCATTGGTAAGGAGCAGCCAACTCGCATGTCGTTAGCGCAGGCGACAATTCTGGTAATACCCTTTGTACCTAGCACCAAACTGGGTCCGCCCTTAAGACTGAGTATTGTAGCGTCTATTCTCTACGGCATTTAAAAGCTTCATGCCTGAAAGGGGAGGGGAAGAGATGGCTTTTTCTTTTAATGCTTACAGCACTTTGACGCTTTTGTCAGGTTGCGGTTGGATTTTTAAACTCTCTGTATATTCTGTTTGTAGCAAAAAAAGGCAAAGTCTTCCAAGCTGCCAAAAAGAGAGAAAAATGAAGAAACAACAAAAAAAGAAGGGAAAAGAAAAGAGAAAACAAGACATTAAACAGAATAAAACCTTGCTCTGGATGCAGCTTTGCTTATCTAACTTCTGGCAGGAACATGAAACGGATCCAGTGCTGGAGCCGGGAAAGGAGAACCAGTGAGTTGGAAGTGCTCCTCTTATAGAGGTGACGTAGCCGCTCTACTCTCACACTATGCTGTGCTGTACTTACTCTTAACGTACTACGGTGTTACAACCTATAAACACCCTTGTGCAACAAACACTGGGGTGGGTGAACACGATGAAAATACGATGCTTAGTTACCTGGCATTTATGCTAAGTCTTCCGAGGACTTCCCTCCCTCCCCCCCCAATCCCCTGATGATACGTGGTCAGCTCTTGTAAATAGCACGTGATGCAAAACGCCCCAACCCAAACTGTGTATTTGTACATTGTAGAAATTAAGCAGTGTAAAAAATTCCAATAAAATGTTTCGCAGGCCTCTTTTAAAGTGTTGGTGAAGTTCACAGAGTGTTCTGCCTCTCTCCATCTCTCTTCTCCCAGGGTTTTGGCTTTCCTGCATGCGCAGGATGTGGTGGTACTATTTTCCTGCAGCTTCCCTTTTGTTCAGTTAGAGACACAGGAAAGCAGTGAGGATTTAGTTCCAAAACCTGAGGAGCCTGTGCTTCTATGAGTGGTATCTTTAATCAAAACCAGAAAGGCGTACTTGGAGTAAGAAATGTTTAATAGGAAATAGTCATAAAAGTTCAGAACTGATGTTGGGGGGAAAAAAAACCACCGGGTGGGGTTTTTTTTGCCACTCCCCTTGGTTTGTCTTTGGTGCAGATAAAATACAAAGTTTGATTGATAACTCTTCTTACCAAGCAGTTTTATTACTATCATGAATCAGAGCACAAAATTTACCAAAAGCTAAATATTTATAGGCTGTCACAAAATAGAAGCGACATGTTGGTGGCTGTTAGGAAATCTTAGTGGGGAAAAGATGTGTGAAGTAGTGACGGAGCTCTCCTTTGCTGCTTGCCTGACAATGCTGCAGCTCTGAAAATAAACAGAGGTGGTTAGTCACAGCCCAGGATATCCAGTCTGGGATAGCAAACTACATGGCTTTCTCACACGGGAACACCACCCACCCCCCCACCCCCCAAAAAATACCCTCACTTGTGCATTGCTTAGCTGTAGGTCAGCGTTTTTGCACTTCTCAGCCTGCCTTTAAATATCAAAAATCAATGAGCAACTTTAACTGAAAGGGAGTTGCCATTCCTTTAACAAAACTTTAACAAAGTCTTGGCTCTAAAGGGGGTGGTATGGACAGAGCACTGGTCTTGTTCTTTGAAATACCAGTATCTGAAGCCAACACTGTGTTGCTGTTACCCTGTGACAGATTCTTATATTCCGTTAAACGTGGAAGCTGAGACCGTGTAACCTGCATTTCAGATCTGCTCCTTCCAGCAAGCATCTCTCCCCCTCCCCCCCATGCTTAAACACTTGTTGGCAGATCTGTAGGAGGATTTGATGATGCAGATTTGACATCTGCAAACTGCTCTCTGTGTTACTGAAGCACAACCAGTGTTCAGGAATGTGTTCCCAACCAGAACGTGTTGCAGATGACAACGTGATCATAGAAGCGAACTGGTTTAAAGCCTCCTTTAAGGACCAGGTTAGGTGCAGCAGCAAAAACTACTGGTGCTGGCATGCCTGACAGCAAAGGGGGGTAGTGCTGCCTTGGTTAGCTGAGGCCCAGGCTGTAGGTTAGATTCTTGAATGCTGTGCTGCCTTTGCAGGGAAAAACTGCTGTCCTGTAGGATGAGGCCTGTTAAGTAAAAAGTTGAGGCTCCAGCACATACCTGAATTTATTGGTCCCCATCTTCTGGTTTGAGGTACTGTGTGCAATCGTTTATTTTCTTAAGGTGAGCGATGTTGATGCGTTCAGAACACATTGGACAGGCATTTTCAGTCTGTAACATGCTGTTTTAAAGGAAGGGTGACTGGTCAAAGGATAATTCTAACATTTTTCAAAGGAACAGCTGGGCCTGAGGCCAAAAGCATTGAGCAAAGTTCTGACCTATGCTACCTAAGGATGCAGGCTGGAGCAACAGCAGCTTCCGTCTAGGTGGAGGGAAGGTTGGTTGGTTTGGTTTGAACATTTGGGCACTAACATCACAGCAGGAAGGCTGCAGGAAAATTTGGCAATTAGAGCACATACAAAGGAGCTGGGGGGTGGAATGTGAAGTTTCTGCAGCTTCAGCCATCTGAACAGCGCTACTCCTTCCCATTAGAGAGAGAGAATTAGTGGGGAGAAGAGATTATTGCCGCTTCCATCTGTACCAGGACTGGGGGGAGGGTGTGTGTGTTGGTGACCGCTGCAGGGCCTGTGCTCCCAGTGGCCTGCATCAGGTCTTATTTCTGGAAGGAGCTGCGAACTTCCACAAGTCCCCGTCCATCTTTACATTCCCATGGTTGGAACCGTGCAGCTCTGGCCGAGTCCGTCCTTTAGCATAGCTTGTGGTCTGCTTTGAAGCGATGTTCTGTCGGTATGTAAGAGCAAACATCCACCC
Source organism: Psophia crepitans (assembly GCA_013399095.1). Taxonomy (NCBI): domain Eukaryota; kingdom Metazoa; phylum Chordata; class Aves; order Gruiformes; family Psophiidae; genus Psophia; species Psophia crepitans. The sequence goes on along the minus strand of VWZZ01007198.1, from coordinate 231,986 downwards.
CACTATGGGCTGTTGCGTGTTTTTTGTACCAAATGAAAGAGTTTGCTGCTAAACTATGAACAAACATTGGAATGCTGCAGCAGAAAACAAATCCCAACTTACTTCTTGAATTCGGAATAGAGGGCAGGGAAGTCGCAGTGTGGGCAGACTGTCCAGTCATCCCGCACCATGTGCCGACCCTGCGGGCAAAAGCCACAAGTAATGAAAGGGCAGGTGCTGTCCCAGCCCGCTGGGCGCTGGGTTTTGTACCTGTTCTTGGGGAAAAGTCTGAGCAACTGTGTTCTGAACATCTTGAATGAAAAAAGCAAAGCCATCACAGCGTTACTGTAGGAACTAGGGAAGGAGCTCTCCGTGAGATGCAGTGTGTTCTTTACAAGTCCCATCATCTTTTAAAGAAGGAAATCTAAGACTGTATTGAATTATAATTTTTAAAATGCTTTTAGTTTGTCAGTTCTAGGATGTTTCCTGTGGATCTGTGTCTCAAGGTGTACATAAATCTGCTGGGACTTTTGCTGTGGCATGACATGGAAAAAATGCCCCCCAAGCCACATCACCTGAGAACAGGAGGTCACGGTCAACGCTGTGAAGCAGAGTGACTGCCTCGCAATTGCCTCTTTAAACAGGAATTAGTTCCTCTCTTTGCTTTTGGTTTACTAATTTGCTTTTGATACAAAGAATTCATCTGTACCTTTTCAGTGCCATAAACCACCCCAGCACCTTGACCCACAGGGAGAGACTCATGTTCTAACACGCTGTGCAACAGTAGGCTTTTGACACTGACTCTCGTAAGATACTTAAAAATGCTGCATTCCTGCTGACGTTACAACCACCTGTGATGTAAATGAACTATAATCAAGATGGAGCCTAAATAAATAATGTGAAATACTCGTGAATATGTACATTACATTTGGGCCATAAGCTATATTTAAGAGCCTTGGGTTTTTTGTTAATGTTTCTGAAATCTACTGGTCATCTTATTCTGCTAAACCAATAGAGTAAAAAAAAAAAAGATAATTGCTATTAATATTTTTGTATGACTTGACTTAGCACTCTTGGTTAAAACTAAAGAATTAACTCCAACATTTGATTCCTGCTCAAGTAAACTTTGATTTTTCTGTAATTCCAGTGTGACAAATCCCTTGAACCCAGTAAGAAGCGTTAGTTACACAGCAGCCACCCTCAGTATAAAAATTTTGTACTGATGCTGGGACCGGGGGGGGGGTGTGTGTGTGGCTCTTTTCAGTACACTCTGAACTGTCCTCAAACAAAACCTGTCAGCATCAGTAACATAAATGCTGAGGTCACTGGCTGAACCATTACTGAACCCTGGAAGTGCCTGAAAATTCTGCTTCATTCTGGGCATTCCTCCAAACACATTTTTGAAGTGGGGATTTGTTGTTTTGGTTTTTTTGTTTTTTTTTTTTAATTTGACATCCTGGCAGCCTGGAGTTCAGGGGCAGGGAGCTGTGCCTGTACGTGGAAGAAGAAAGGGGCCCTTCCACCTCTGCCGGTGCTGCCTGGAGCACCCGCGCAAAGGGCGGAGCTGGGAAGGCACCCGCAGCACGGCCGCTCTGGCTGTTCTCCCAGCGGCGCTGCGCTGCACGCGCGTGTGCAGGGGAGTCCTGGTGTGCCAGCTGCCTTCTCTGCAAGTTGAGCTCTTCCAGAACTGCTCTGTGGTTTCGCTGTCCCCCTTCAGCACCTGTACCTTGTACGTGGCAACTCCAGCCGCTCTGTGCTAGCAACGGGCCAGAATGTTTTTTTACTTCTTTATGACAGCTTGGAACCACATCCCCCTGCTCCAACAAACCAACCCACAAACCCAACTGCCTTGACGCTGCTAGCAAACCAAAGAAAGGCTCTGAGTCCCTTCTCAGGCTGCAGAAAAGGCAGCAGACACTCACAGTTGCAATGCAGTAGGGGAGACTGTTTTTGCAGCCAGGACACAGCAGTTCGCACTCTGGGAGCTGGAATGCACAGTAGGGACAGGCTGTTGTTGGCTCTTCTGTCTCTGTTGTGTCCCGGTGTCTAGAAGGAAGATAGATACAACCCTGAGTTAATAACCTCAAGCACTTAGAACAAAGCTGTCTTTTTACAATGCCCTTCATAGTTTAACAGTGTTTTTCCTTTATTTACGTAGCTTCCAGGTGCTGTTCTATATTCTACCTGTAATTCTGTTTTAACTACCACCCAAGCTTCATCACAATTGTGTACACTCAGAAATACGTAATTTTCCATCTAATTTGAAACAATTCAACTTTTTTTAAAGCTATAAAAGATCATAACACTTTGAAAGCTTTCAGAACTCATGGTCTATACATACAGAATATCAACCTACGGTTTTGCTCTTTCAGTGTTATTTCTGTGGTAGGAGTGAGCACCAAGAGCTGCAGTGCCAGCTGGCACGCCGGCAGGGTGATAGAGCCTGGAACTCTGCCTTCCTCAGGCTTGTTTTCATCCACGGCTCTGCCAGAATGAGGGTCCTGCCCAGACACCACGGCACCTGGGAACATTACATTTACTCTCCCGTAGAACAGTTAAGAGATGAAGAGCTTAGCTGCACTTCTAACATTTTCCAATGAAGAGGAGGATACATCCATTCTAATGTTTAGCCTCGTAACCTTGGCGAGAACTGGATGGCTTCCTTCCTGAGCTTGATATTTTGTAGAAAGCCTAATTTCTCATTTTATTAGCCTGGGCATGTACATTTCCCTCACAATGTACTGCGCCTTTGTCTCCACTTACTTAGGAAATCTGAGGTATGGATAAACACAACAGATTAAGAAGGAATCAACTTGGCTTTTAGCATTGATGTCATTTTAGAAGCTTACTGGAATTCACTAGGAATATTAACAAGTAGATAATAGGGAAGAACTCTGCATGAATTTAAAAGAAAAAAAAAAAGGTTAACAGATACTAAACAGACCAGGATAAACAGTGGTAACCTCCTGCTGTTCTGCATGCTCATAAAACATTAAGTGAAAAGAATACAATACCACTGCTTGTATAAAATATTCAGACTGGTATGGGCCAGAGCCAGCTTCAAAGAATTCCCAAAAACTTTGTGACAAGAAGATGCAAGGGTGGGGGCCAGCCAAAGCAAAGCCTGTTTACTCGAAAACAGTTTCCACATGTATGATGATGGGCTCTGAACTGCTGTGGCTTAGGAGCAGGAGCTCGCAATGCTAACATATGCTATGAAAACGTCAGCTTGCTTTAAAAACAGTCAAAGCAAATCACATCAGGTGGAACACTTAAAATTTTAAGTGACAGAGGAAAGGCTAGGTCTCCCAAGAGGAAAACAGGCATCACATTAAAGTAGGTAGGGACCCGTCTTGGCACAATGGGACTTCTTGTGACAGGAGTCACCTCTCGCTAAAAATGTACGTGGGTTCAAGCAGAGATGCTGGATACGTGCCCAGAGAGCTCAGAGACTTCATAAATACCTCAGAATGGTTAGAGGCTGGACAGATAAATAAGAAACACATTACATGTGCTTGCCCTGCTCTTCCACACTCACCCATGCTTCCTCCTCTGGCAGAAAATAGGATCTATCAAAACAGAACTTGAGCTAAGAAGGAAAATGTCAAGAATTCATCTATTTTATTTGCCCGTCTGTTCTTTTTTATCTTAGCTGCTGAGTCAGCAGGCTAAATCACAGAGGAGCACACTGCTGCTGCTGTAGCAGCTAACAGCTCACACGTACATTCCTAACTCAAGAACAACTAAAGCTGTACGGCCGCACTTACGGCTGCACCGACAAGATGGGAGACGTTACTGCTGGCTAGGAAGCACTTCACATGCACATCGCTTTTAAGGTACATCGCATCCAAGGGAACAGAAGAGACTTGAATTTTCAGAGAAGGGGGCAAATGGTCCTTAGCCTTCCAAATTTGAGACAGTGGAATAATAAGAAAACAGGATAAAGCCCGTAGGCTTTATGAGCAAAAACAACTTTACAAATAAAGCCTTGATACCGTGTACATTTGAAAGTACAGATTAACACTGCTCACCTGACCATTGCTTCAATTTTCTTTTTGTATTTCAGATCTATTTTATGACGATATTCAGGTCTCATCAACATAGCAGCAAAACTGAAGGCTGAGTTCTTCAGTCCCGCTCTATGACACTCGATTACAGTTGAAGTCAAAATTGGCACAATGTCTGAAAGAGAATGAAACAACTATGTCAAATATTTATTTACCAGTATTAATGTTGAAAGCCTTTGAGCTAACACGGCTTAAAAGGTATGGCTGAAAAACAACAGTATTTTTCTTCTTCCTCATGGTACACAGTTGCACAATTTGTGCAATTCCTGTATCCACATACCAGAAACTCATGGTTCCGCCCCTCGCTGCCTGGCATTTCTGAGGTTCAGCATGGCAGTGGCAATGTTTTCACTATAACTGTTTCTCCCAAATCTGGTCCGCCCTCTTAAAGTCTACATCTGAGTCCACGTTTTCCATGTACCCAAAAAGTATTCTCAAAAGAAGATGGATTAAAATTTTGTGATAAAGTCACAGACCCCATCGGCTCACCCTGAGACTCTGTGTGTGGTTCAGGCAGCTCAGCGCTGCGTTTGTGGTGGGTGAGGACGGATCAAACTGCTGGTGAGGAACCCACCCCGGAGGCCGTGTATCGAACAGCTATCCTGCGGAGGACGGCAGAGCATGCTGCCTGTTTACACGCTGTCGTGTGCCCTAGGGCATCATAGGAGGAGCATCCACCTGCTAATGCAATGATTAAGGAATTGTCCTGTAGAGTGCAGCATGCACTTCTACGCTGTCAGCACTTACGTGACGGGAACTTGCTGATGTTGTTGGCTACACGTATAAGCATACGTGCTCCTTTCATGTGATCACCACGTTTCACGTGAGTCTGGAATACAACAAACGTATCCAATTAACCGCAGCCTTTAGCAAGTAAATCCTGCAGCCGGCTCGTGGCGTTCACCCTTCCGGGAGCTGCACGCCCACGGCTCTTTCACAAAATGGAGCAGAGGTGTATCGTGCACTAGAGAAAGGCCCAGAGACCTGACAGTGGCTCTTTCCCAGAACAGTCTTTCTGGCCCTCAGCCCACAATTCACCTCACCGCTGGTAGAGAAGGAGGCCAGAACCTGGCTGGAGGCTGAACAGAGATCCTGATGGGCTACGGGTTAACTACTAGAAACCATTTGAGCCCCCCTGCTTCATTTCAGTCACAGAAAAGCAGCCATCTGCTTTTATATCATAGATGAGATATATATAATAATAAAGCCAATACCACCACCAAATAACAGTACTAGTAACATAACATTTCTAAGTATGAATGCAAAAGAAATACAGTAAGCCATGTGTAGGTTTTTAATTATTCAGTATTTAAAAAAAGAATATGCTAATCAAAGAGGCAGAGACAATCATGGATCGTCCTCCTGAGGCTTGCTGTTAGCATGCACTCGGATTCTGCGATACAACCTACACGACAACAGAATTTATGTATTCAGAGCACCCGTATGTACACTCCAATAAATCAAAGACTCTGCAACTTACATATACATTCAGGTTCTGCATTCATTACCTTCACTAAAATATAGCTGTGTAGAATCATAAGGTTTGTAGCCATCTCAGAAGGAATTTTAATCTTCTGGGTCTTTAACTCTGAATACATACTGAAAAGAACATCATGTGCATTTCGGTAGTTTCCTTAAAAACAAACAACACCGAATAGTAAATTTCATCGTTCATAACAATTTCTTTACTAATGACATACACAGAAGCTGACCAGAAAGTTATGCTGATTCTCAAAGCAAAGCACTGGCACAACACAAGCAGTTGCTTGTCATGGTATTCTAAACAATTTCAGCCTGGGAGTTAAATAAGAAAAAAACCATTGCACTTGGAGAAGTCACCTAAGCAGCAGCAAAATACATATATGGATGACCATTTCATAAAATGAAACTTTAAAAATGGAATACGCTGTATCCAATACATTGCTTCCACAGTAAAGAGGAGAAAAGGTATTTTTAGAGCATTTAGAGAGGTTACCACTTTTTATTCTTCAATGTCACATATTCAAAAGCTGTTGTTTAAATGTTAATGTAACATACTTTATCATTTGCTTTGGCAACTCCTTGCCTCTGCAATCAAACAACCCCAAAACCTTTCAGACAGATAATTAAAATGTGAATGTTAATTCAGTAGATTATACTGCTTCAAGGTTACTATCAAGGACTCTCTAGGAACCACAGGATTTCATTAAATTATCAGCTTTTTTCCTCTATCTGTATTTCTCTCTCAGCAGAAGTTTCTACTCTATAGAGTGATTTGTTATGTGATTCAACTACAATTGAATCAATCAGCAGAATTTGTGTGAGGCAGCTCAATATCACTCCAGAATTAGTTGCTGGAAAACAACATTAATTTTTCATGCTGTATTACTGAATCTCATTATAATAGGATCAGTCTTAAAATGATGTGACTACATAAAAACAACTTAAAGGAAAATTGCACAGAAAACTATATACCCAGAGGAAAATGCCAAACAATTTGGCTATTAAGGAAAGAATAAACAATATTGGTGTAAACTTCAGAATGAAACTCACTGACATCTCCTGAAGGAAGAGGGGGACAATCTAAAACTGCCTCTGTGGAGGAAACACTTACTGCAAGATTGGTGATTAAAGCAAGAACAATATTGTGCTTATTATTACACTGTTGCAGAAAACATCTATACTATTAGGGAGTATGGAGAACTGCATCTTAGATATTAAGTTTTCAGATTCAGAGAAGCTAGTAAATATTTAAACCCTTGAGCTTTCACATTTCCTGCACACATAATTAGCGCAAATGCACGGCTCAGTGCCGGGTCCTGCACTTTGGCCACAACAACCCCAGGCAG
>VWZZ01007198.1:186662-224684 GCA_013399095.1 Psophia crepitans | reverse complement strand
GGTGGAGTCACCATCCCTGGAGGTATTTAAAAGCCATGTAGATGTGGTGCTTAGGGACATGGTTTAGTGGTGGACTTGGCAGTGCTACATTAATGGTTGGCCTTGATGGTCTTGAAGGCCTTTTCCAATCTAAATGATGCTAAGATTATTCACTGCCATGATCATAGAATGGTTTGGGTTGGAAGGGACCTTAAAGATCCCAGTTCCAACCCCTCTGGCATGGTGGCCAAGGGTTTAAGTGATTTTCCACTTCTTAGCCCAATGCTGAGGAGCAGTTCATAAATGTTCATTTGCCAGGGCTGTTTCTGAGGCTGCTATTTTTCCTTTAGAGATATTTTTCTTAACTTAGTGAAACAAAAAGCAAGCACTGTTACAGTAGGGCTGTTGCCATGGCTACAGAGGAGAGCAAATAACAGAGGCAACAGATATTTTGCTTCCAGCCCTGTCCCTTCTTATTACTTTATTTCTAACTTCAGCTACCCAACAGGGGAAAACAAGGCTTCAGTAAGCAGGTATCTGATCCTTCAACAGAAATCATCTCCTGGGCACATTTCCCACTGGAAAAAATCACAGAATCACAGAATCATAGAATCGTAGAGGTTGGAAGGGACCTCAAAAGATCATCTGGTCCAACCCCCCCTGCCAAGGCAGGACCACCTAGAGGACATCACACAGGAACGTGTCCAGTCGGGTTCTGAATGTCTCTAGAGAAGGAGACTCCACAACCTCTCTGGGCAGCCTGTTCCAGTGCTCTGTCATCCTCACGGTGAAAAAGTTTTTCCTTATATTAACATGGAACCTCCTGTGCTCCAGCTTGGACCTGTTGCCCCTTGTCCTATCGCTTAATGACACTGAGAAGAGCCTGGCTCCGTCTTCCCGACACTCAGCATATTTATAAACATTGATAAGGTCACCCCTCAGCCTCCTCTTCTCCAGGCTAAAGAGACCCAGCTCCTTCAGCCTTTCCTCATAAGGGAGATGTTCCACTCCCTTGATCATCTTTGTGGCTCTGCGCTGGACTCTCTCGAGCAGTTCCCTGTCCTTCTTGAGCTGAGGGGCCCAGAATTGGATGCAATACTCCAGATGCGGCCTCACCAAGGCAGAATAGAGGGGGAGGAGGACCTCCCTCGACCTATTGACCACAGCCTTTCTAATACACCCCAGGATGCCATCGGCCTTCCTGGCAAATCACGTGCAAAGACTAAAGAATCAGTAGACAAGTCAGAAAGCGCATGTAGAAACTGCAGTCCTAAGATCTGTGATATACAAAAAAGAAAAATTGCAGGCAATCTTCATCACTATGTTTACTCGAATGTAACAAGGAATGCAGGTATTTTCCAGAATTTTCTTTTTTCCAATATTTAATATACAGGTATGAGTCCCAACCTTTTCACAAAGGCTCCTTCAAATTCAAAATTAAACTTGAATGTGATTAAAAGAACTGATACATGTCTTTTCCAAGTATAATCCTACATAAATAACAGTACCGTAAGTATCGCAAGCACTGTCATGTCAGAGATGCTGTCGTATCAGAGAGAACAGACTTACCTGAACACTGCTCCTCCCTGGCAATTATTATAGCAGTTCTGGCAGCTTCCCTGTATTGCTTCAGTGCCATGTATAAGCGGAACAGGTACTTCGCATCCTTAATTAAATCATACAAAAGGAGTTAACACTAACTGAATACATACTGCTGTACTCCCTTTCTCTACCTGCCCATCCCACCATCACACTCTTCAAAGCAAGCAGACAAACTGGCTTGTTTGGTGAGGAGCTCTTTGTTTCATCACCATGCTTTAGCTAAGCTACAGTCACCTCCCATCTTGGCCATTAGGACAGTCAGATAAACACCCACGTTGAGGACCCTGATGGAGATGTGGCAGTTAGCTGCCGAGCCCTGTCACTACAGACACAGAAAGCTGCAGACCATTAGGCGCAGAGAGACTTGCACGGGTGGAAACCCAACAACTTCAGACCTGTACACATTTGTGGTGTCAGAAAAAAAATCAAAGGACTCCTTTTAGAAACCAAAATCTTGCTAGAAGTGTTTAAATTGTGTTACGGATCTAGATGCAAACATTGTTTCGTGTGGGTAAGGGTGACAAATCTGGCCATTAAAGAGTGTACTGTTCTGGGACCAGATGGCAGACATCCAAGACAGCTAAAAATTTGAAAATTAAGGGGACAATCAGCTAACAAAATGCATAATATTTATAGTTTGCTATACTATGTTCTTTTGATTTATTACATGTAGCAAAGGGTTCACCCAAGAACTGACAATCTAACAGCACGAAAATCAGGGCAATAATTTAACAACAAAACTTTAAAAAGACAAGATGGCAATATTGAAGAAAACTAACATGAATTCTATTTTTGTAAACTGTATCCAAATCTTGAGCAAACTAGTAAAAAAAAAAAAAAGAAATCAACAAGAGAATTGGTCTTTCATAGAGATTTTGAGAAAATCGTCAAAAGAGGTAATTCCTAAAAATACAGCGAAAATACAAAATAAGATAACCTTGTTTATGATGAAAAGGAACTATTAAATGAAAATAACCAAAAGTGGCGAGTGTCACTATTTTAAATCTTTAGAAGTGATTTCTAAAATGGGACCAATAAGAAGTTATGTCTGTACATGATAATCTTTTAACCAGTAAATCAGGATTAAAGTGTGCTGAAATATTGTATATAATGGTATGGTTCCAACTTGAATGTATAAATCAGAAAAAAGAAAGTCCGGTAGCCTTACAGACAGCTTAGCAAAAAACACGAACCAACTAATTCTGCAATATTAGTAGTAAACCAAACATTTACAATATGTATTCTATAGTAAAATGGTATAAAAATTTCTTTTAAAAGAATTGTATTTATCAATGTTGTGCTGATCTCTGGAATACCGTGTGGGTTTTGTATCTAAGTGTCAAACACATAGCAAAACCAGCAGAAATTCAAAGGAACAGAAATATGAAAGATATGAAGACATTTCCTTGTAAAGAAGATGACTGCAAAGATTAACTCCCTACTCGAGAGGCAAGGAAAAAACCAATGAAAAATCCCAGAAATAAAAGCGAGAAAGACTGGGCATACAGAAAGAAAAAACAGGCAAGTCAAATTCTTCTTTTTAACTTGCAATATAAGGAAAAAACATTAAATGACCAGAAGTAATTACTTCTAAACTAATGATGGAGCAGAATTTTAAGTACCACATGATCAAAAGGTCAAACATCATAATTTAACAATAACAAAATAGTGACCTGGATAATGAGGTAACCACAACTACTTATATTAGTTGATATTATTTATCCACTGCAAACTGCCTTACAAAGGAAAATTGCTATTGCGGCAGCAATATTCTGCCGCAGCAGAAGCATCCTGTCCCAGAACAGACCTGCGGTCTTATATGGTATTTGCCATGTCCCGAATTATATTTTACTTAAATAATACATTTAAATGACTTACATGGCAGCCATATGTAGAAAAAATATAAAAGTAGGAGACATCTAAAAAAAATCAGTCTCATGTTTTATTTTCATATCCTTACCTTCAAAGTCAGCCATTTTAAAAGCAAAAAATGCAGGAAGGAATTTTCAATCGACAACACATTTTCTAAGTTCTTTGGAAAAATTTATTATTGCAGTCTGACTGATCTTAGTATTAGACAGGCATGATTTTAATTTAGTTTGGCATTTTAACACACATGTACTTAGAAAATATGCACACAGAAAACAGCAGAACCTTGCTAGTTAATGCTCCCTGAAAAATTTCAAAAGAACACACATGACAGATTAAGAATCTTTACATTTAAAGTTAGAAATACAACAGTTAACAGATTTAAGATATAGTTTATAATTAGTCAGACAATAATGTAGCAAAGTTTTGGTAAGCATAATAATTTCAATAATGTGGTATTTCATTAAAATCTCACATAACTGTTGGCTGTGTGAGATTTAAAGCACTCAGGCTGCTGTGAGCGATGATCTGGTGTGAAGATCAATGCTTGAAAGGATTAGCAAGTTTCTGCTGCACAGCTACTTTAAGTTCACTCTTACTTTCAGCTTTACAAAAATACCACCACATAAAAGCTGCTATTCTCTAAAAACAACCCCATTTGCTTGATATTTTCAAAAACACTGTCTCCATAGCAAAATACGGCTAAAGATTGTTTTTAAAGTAGATTTTTAAAACAAATATGTATGATTCGACAAAGTAAAATTTTGTTACTCACTGAGAGAGACTATGGCAGATTGGATTAAAGCATTCAGAAGAACAAGAGAGAGCTTTTAAACAGGGAAAAGAAAGCTCTACATTGAAGTTCAAAACAATGTTAAATATGGCAATTACAGCATTCGCAAAATTCCCAAGTGTTTTCTAAAATCTTTAGAACTTCTTCACTATGAAGATCATACTATAGCTCACTTCCCTTACCCAGTCCTATGCACTTCTTTCAAGCAGATGGCTACGCTGCTGCTCTTAGAAAAGAGATTGGATGCTACAGTTTCCAACTTTCAGCATAAATATGAAATTACTTTTGCTTACACTGTTGCTGCACAGATTTTTCATCTATGGCCTTAGCCAGCTTCATTCTGTTCTGGTCTCTTGCAGTTGAGTTTTGTTTCTTTCACTATGCTTTGCTTCTCTCAATTTTATTCATGTTTACATTTCAAATTAGAGATAGATAATAAAGAGATAGAGGGGTGGTGTGTTGGGGTTTTTTTTAATTTTAGAAAAGCAAAGTTGGCTTGTCCAGTGTCTCCAAAAGTCTAAAACACCAAATCCATAATCTCTAGGCACCATACAAAGAGAAAAAAGCCAGAATTTCTAATCTCCCAACAGAATCGTAAACCACAGCCGTAATATTAGGGGTGAAATGAACTTACTGCACCGAGACCATGTCATCTCCGTCGTTACCAAACCCTACTGCCCTCAGGAAGGCAGAACTTGTTCTTCCATACATATAATCTTGCACCTGACTGTATTTACTGTGAGTTTGTATGAGACCTTAAATTCCTTGCTAAGACTGGAATGTCCACTACCTGAGGCCTGGTTTTCACAGCAGAAAAATGTTGGTGCAGCACCACTTAGCTCACATTCAAGCTCTGCTGTCACAGGCGGTAAAATCTGAAGTGGTTGCACCACTTAGTTCCCTGAACTCAAGCCCAAATATGATTGAATGTTAGTGGGTAATAGGTGGTGGGGGGACGGTTGGACTAGATGATCCTTGAGGTCTCTTCCAACCTTAATGATTCTATGATTCTATAACCTCTATGGACATCAAAGCCAAAAACAGACTGTGAAGCCTGTTTTTCTATAGCTCGAACTCAAGAAACGAGACAGCCCTTCAGCAGTCATTCTGCAGAAGAGCTGTTTGTCATCGTAACCTCACGTGCTGCTGTTCTGATGTCTAACATCATTTTTACAGTAGACATTTTTAATCTGTCCTGGAAAAAAACCAAAACATGCCAATGGAATATGGTCAAAATCTACTTTTGTGTTGTATATACAGCACAGATCTGTGTTCTGCTTAGTCTGTGAATGAGCCTCTTCATTTGTTACCAAACCTATGGCATTGGCAACTAATACTGAAAAATCTGTCAGCAAGTATCTTCCAATTCCCAAATCCATACATACAAGAGAGAAAGATTAAATATTCTACCAGTCTGCCAAAAGCCTTTTATTATACCCAGTGAATGGTTTGCTTTTAAGAAAGGAGCAGCAAACCCAGAAGAAAGGGTTTCTTTAGTAAGGTTCCTTTCTAAATTTTATTAATTGATCACACAACATTGAAATAAGCCTCATAGCACAGAGCATCTCTTATCTCACAAAGCATCTCCTTTNCAAACCCAGAAGAAAGGGTTTCTTTAGAAAGGTTCCTTTCTAAATTTTATTAATTGATCACACAACATTGAAATAATCCTCATAGCACAGAGCATCTCTATCTCACAAAGCATCTCCTTTATAGCATAAAAGAAAAAAAAAAAGTTCTAAGGATCCATAGAAGGTTTTCCATGACAACGATGAGTGAAAACATAAAAAACAGTGTCCACAGTATTTCATTCTCCTCTCGTTAATCAAACTTCTATGTTAGGAAGGTTTGTCACCAGAATTCTTCAAATGTGCTTCCTTTTTTTTAAATTTTCTATCATAAATTAAATATGTAATTTTATTCTCCAACACAGAACAGAAACTCTGCATTTCAGCTTACAGAACTACAGCCTATATATATCCGCAGATAAAACCGACTCTATGAATAACCAATTCAAACTTGAAACTAAATACTTCTACATAATAAGAAATCCTAAAATAAAGATTTCTTTCTTTTTTAATAAAGTTTAACTGTCATATACACATCCCCATGAAGCCGTTACATTTTCAAGTGAACTCAGTAGTGAATTTTTGAGTTGCTTTGGGCTAAGCTCGTTTGGAAAACATGGTCATTAACCACTTCAGAAATCAACAGGGAGCTGGTAATTCTGAAAATCTGTTCACAACTTTGTATGTCTTATGCTGATGTGTGAATACAGGAACTAATGTAGCCTGATCATCTTTGGGTTTTTGTCTTTCATCACCTATTTACTACCTTACCTTCTGGCACTGCACCAGTTAGACCAGCTCCATGCTGACTGTCCACCGGGAAAGACAACAGCCAGTTGGCTACCTGCTATGAACAAATAGCTATATTTTGTCTCTTTCCCTCAGTATGAGTGTTAATTTGAATCTCCACTGTCCAACTACCTGCTTTCATAAAGCTTGGGGAAAGATGATTGTATCTAAGATAGTTACTTCCTTTCTTACCTTTCCGAAACTGAAGTTACTGGGCGAATGATGAACAGAGTGATCACGTAAATCTTGCTCCTTAATGAAACTAAGTTGAAAAACAATCTGTGTCTACCAAAATTTTAGGACAAAGCAAGCTCTAAAGGTCTTCTAGCACAGCAAAGTGACACAACAGCAGTCATAAAAATACAATACCTTGGGCATGCCATCACTCTCTCCCATAAGATAGTCTATCAGCTGATTCGTTAGGGCTTCATCTTTTGCCCGTCCCACCTATTAAATAAAGACAGAAGAAATTCTGATATGAAAGGAAAAAATACTTACACATAAGCAGGTTTTCCATAAAATCACTGAAACTAGACAGATTTAAAATATGATTTCTTTAGTTTTGTGTGTTCGAACCAGAGGATTCCTTGGTTCATCAGCTTTGACATGCAGTAGTTCATATTTATTTTCTTATGTGCTGTGTCAGGGAATATAACTAAATAGGTCTCTGCCAGCATGAACTGCTGTCCCTCCACCTGGGGAGGAACAATCCCTCGCACCACTGCACGCTGGGGGCCACTCAGCTAGAAAGCAGCTTTGCAGAAAGTGACCTGGGGGTCTCCAGGTTGAACATAAGACACCAATCTGCCCTTGCAGCAAAGGCGGCTGATGGTATCCTGGGCTGCATTAGGAGAGGAGTGTGGCCAGCAAGCTGAGGCAGGTGATCACTCCCCTCTACTCCAGGTGAGACCACACCTGGACTACTGTGTCCAGTTCTGGGCCCCTCAGTACAAGACAGAGAAGAACATACTGGAGAGAGTCCAGCAAAGCACCAGTGAGATGATGAAGGGCCTGGAGCATCTTTCATGAGGAAAGGCTGAGTGTGCTGGAACTGTTAAGGCTGGAGACAAGCAGGCTTGGGGGGAATCTTGTTAATTACATGAACACTTGAAGGGAGAGTGCAAAGAGGAAGGAGTCAGGCTCTTGTTAGTGGTGCCCAGTGACAGGACCAGAAGAAATGGGCATCAGCTGAAACACAGGAGGTTCCACCAGAACATCATGGAACACTTTTTCACTGTGAAACACTGTATTTCACTGGTGACCAAGTACTGGCATGGGTTGCTCAGGGAGGTTGTGGATTCTCCCTCCTTGGAGATACTCAAAAGCCACCTGGACATGGTCTTGGGCAAGCGGCTCTGGGTGGTCCTCCTTGAGCAGGGGGGTTGGATCAGGTGACCTTCAGAGGTTCCTCCCAGTCTCAACCAATCTGTGATTCTGTGACAGAGTGTGAGAAGAGAGGTGCATAGACCTCTCTAACTACAGTGTGCAGAGTGGAAAAATCAGCAAAACTGAAAAATTATATATGAAGATTGCTTAAAAATGAACATTCCAAACTCAGGTGTCTCTGACATAAAACAACAACAATAAGAATGAATTCATAAACCATCCTTTGAAGACTGAAAACGCATTTTCCTCTGGTGTCAGTATTAACTTATTCTACTTTTTAAATGTTTAGGTGTCACCTTTACTGATAGTTTTCCTTCTATTTGTAATCTGTTCAAACACACTCATTGACGCTTAGAAAATGTTTCAATACTGAAGGCAAACTTCTTGAAAAGATGAAGAAATTTTTGTTATATCAAAGTTGCTTACTGTTTCAATTGCCATTTCTATAGCCAAGTTATCTTCTGTGTTTGGACTTTTCATAAAGTGCTTTAATGCCTAAAATGATACAGAAAAAAAGGTAAAACCGAGACACACAAAATTAACATTTTACTGATTTTTATCAAGTTATTTCTCTGCATTTTGACAGACAAGTGGCACAGTGAATGCTTATCCTGACTGTATTTTACAGCTATAAAGATAACCACACACACTATAGAGGTAGCAGTTGCTCTTACGGATACTCCTGCAAGAAAGAGGTGAGTCTTTGCCAAATTCTGGTGTAAACCTTCATCTAACTGTGAAAGATGTTCACAGCAATACAGTGAGAAGAAATCACTGATTAATGTGCCATCAGACCTCCCTACAGCCTAGGTGAAAGAGTGGTCGCTTCTAATGGCTGTAATTTGCAAAAATTAGTAATATTTTTTTCGTATGTGTTCAGTATGCAAAAGTCAAACAGTTAATAAGGTCACTGATTTGTAACTGATCAAAAGGATTGACACCCTTCAATGAATATATTTCCTTTTTTACAAAAAGCTTTAAGTTAAGGCATGCTACAGTATTAAATGACTTAATTAGTCAGCAACCAAGTCTTCACTGGTCAAGCTAATAAAATATAAATAAATTCTACTTCTGTGTTCATGACATTTAGAATTTCATTGAAAACAGTGTATCATTGATCGACCTGGAGCCTCTACTGCTATTAAAAAATTTATGTGCATGGAAGTATATAAATCACAGAACACAATGTAGATAACCGTAAATATAAATAGTTTACTTACTTTTTTAACTTTTTAAAAATATCAGAATGTCATCAGTTAAGGCAGCTAGTCTACTATGAACTTCCCTGATTTTGAAGTATTGTATTTTGAATGGTTTCTACAAACGTTTAACTATCACGTTTTCATTCTTTAAGTACTGACCTGTCCATATTGACCACACAGCAAGAAAAATTTTCCTGCCTGAAAATATTTCTTTTCTCCTTCAAAATACAGTGCAATGCTCTGATAATCTTCATTGGTAGCACTTTCAGAACCTGCAACAGAGATATAGCAATGATAGCAGAGTATTCTTATGAAATGGCTGCACTCAAAGAGTTGCGGCCAACGGCTGGATGTCCAAGCAGACATCAGTGATGAGTGGTGTTCCTCAGGGGTTGGTACTGGGACCAGCACTGTTTAACATCTTTGTTGGCTACATGGACAGTGGGATCGAGTGCACCCTCAGCAAATTTGCCTATGACGCCAAGCTGAGTGGTGCGGTCGACATGCTGCAGGGAAGGGATGCCATCCAGAGGGATCTTGACAGGCTTGAAAGGCGGGCCTGTGCAAACTGCATGAAGTTCAACAAGGCCAAGTGCAATGTCCTACACGTGGGCTGGCGCAATCTCAAGCGCAGCTACAGGTTGGGCAGAGAATGGGTTGAGAGCCGCCCTGAGGAGAAGGACTTGGGGGTGATGACTGATGAAAAACTCAACATGAGCCGGCAGTGTGCGCTGGCAGCCCAGAAAGCCAACCGTGTCCTGGGCTGCATCAAAAACACTGTGGCCAGCAGGTTGAGTATAAAATTTATTGCAAATTGACAAGCTGGCCACTGACTGACTGGACGGCCTGAGGTAAAAGTCAGCTTTCTCAGTAAGGTCTCCTTTTTGTCTCTCACTGGCACAAAAAGAGGCCACAAAGGGCCTTAAAGGGAAAAAAATAAGGAAAGACAAGTGATGTACACATGTAAGAAAATATCTGGAACCAAAAAAGGAAAAGAGGGCATAAAAATCAAGAACTATACAGTAAAACTCTCAGTTTTGGAAAAGCAGTACTACAAATATGAAGGTCAAAGAAAGGGATTCCTCAACGGACACAAGAATATAACACAGGCAAGATCTGAAAACAGTCTAGACTGAATCCCAAGGGAGATACTGAAAAGCTGAAAACAAAGCCTAGTTTGCAGGGTTGAATTAGACACAGATTGCCAAATCTGTCCATTGTGACTGGAAATGGAAAAGGCTGGGAAACAGAATTTCACACCCCTTGATTTATGATTTCAAATTGATCTAAGCCAATTAAAAGAACAGCAAAAGATATTGCAAGCAGACTATTAACCTGGAATACTCACTGACGATATCAGCATAAATCTCCATCTTGTTGTGTTGTTGAGCTAATGTGAAAGCTTCATTATTGCACTTGGACATGACCAGGAACTGGATGGCAGAACCATAGTCACCAAGCTGCAGAAAGAATCTAATCAGAATGAACAAATTAATACCTTAGTACTAATTAGCATAATTAATACACTAAATGTTTTAGGAATATCATATATTTTGTGGCATACATATATGATACATTTCTAATTTATTTTGTATCTTCATTATTTTAAATAGATTACTAAAATTAACTTAGTCTAAATAATACAGTATGGCAACTTTTATTCTTGCCTAAGCTTCATACTTCAGGGTAATACAATTTTAATCAGAAAGTTAAAAAAATAGAAAAAACTCCAGTACCTGTTTAGCTGTCCAAATTTTAAAGAACTCAAATCAATAAACTGAAATACACAGTCATTGGCCAGGTACCGATAACCAGAGTCTGATATGTTAGCAAGCCACACCAACTTCCAGTAGGAATGGCCTCTTTCACCCTTTTTATTTAACCTGTGTAATATGATCGTGTGCTGGTTTTGGCTGGGGTAGAGTTAATTTCCTTCATTGTAGTAGGGGCTGTGCTTTGGATTTGTACTGAAAACAGTGTTGATAACACAGGGATGTTTCAGTCACTGCTGAGCAGTGGTTACACAGAGTCAAGGTCTTTCTGCTTCTCACCGCACCCCACCAACGAGTAGGCTGGGGGTGCACCAGTAGTTGGGAGGGCACACAGCTGGGACAGTCGACCCCAACTGACCAAAGGGATGTTCCATACCATATGACCATTGCACATAAAGCTGGGGGAAGAAGGAAGGAAGGGGCAGGACACGTTTGGAGTTATGAGTTGCCAGCTGCGGCAAAACCACGACAGACTTTTACCTGGCCACCATCTTTGCTCCATCAAGAGACTGTGTGTCTCTCACAATATTAACAGCCTTTTCAGGATTATTAAGGTGATCCAAATATAGTCGAATTACACTGTCCCATTGTTTTGCATGCTCATAAGCTATCACAGCTTCCTTGTACCTACAAAATAATGTTTCCACATCAGTTTTTCTCACTTTTAAGTAACTCTTTACAATAGAGTGCAAAAGAAACACGTGTTTTATTTCTGAGAGGTTACTCTGTGACACCTTCCTTTCAGTTTGCATATAATAGCCTTGTTCTGCATTTACTATGGTTTTTTGTCTCTATTTCATTTTCTCTTGGGGGAATGAAAGGCAGAGACAACAGAAAAATGTGTACCACAATACTGTTTTTGACCTACTCTGTCAGCATCCCTTTTGGTGTATCTTTAAAGCAGTTAATCTGTTCCATCATCAAACATTATCTGTTACATCACTTTCATATGAAATCACTGGGGAGCGAGAAAACAATAAAACACAAACAGATGACAACTAGTTATACAATTTTAAAACTGAGATTTCTGTTCTGTAAATAAGATAAAGAAATTTCTCATTCTCTTACTATGCAACTGAAACAAATAGTATTTGCTATTCTTATCAATGCAAACACTTAGCTTTGGTGCTGTTTCATATTATAAAGTATCAGTATTCTGAAGAACATTTACTTACAGGAAAGGAGTGATAGAAATTTAATTCTGATTAAACTGGGGTATTAAATTGGCCCTATCTTGGGCTTTCATTTCAGCCAATAATTTCACATTATTCAATATTTTGCAAGGGCAGCCATTAAGATGTAACAGTAATGTGGTTCTAGAATGAAAAATTTTCTTTCATCATTATTGCCCCTTTGAATGACCTTTAAAAATCACAGCTAAGGAGACGTTAGAAACAAACCAAACTTCAATACTCTGCTAAGGGGAATATTGCATTGGGGCCAGTACTTTAAAATCTTTAATCATTTTTGTTAAAAAGCTATTAATGCTTAGACAGGAAACCAATCAATTAGAAACACATCTTTATTACTAGTAGAAGGTCCTTAGATTATGTTTAAAATCTTTACACAATGGCTTAGAGTTTACAAATTTCAGAATCCGTTTTCACAAGGCTATTTTATGCAAAATTTAAAGTTTGTCTTTTAATTTATTTTACAAAAAGAGTAATGTGTAGCAAAACCAACAATAATAATAACAATGTATTTTATATAAAAAGGTAAGCATTCAAATGCACCACACCTGCCATCTGCTTCTTTGGCCTTTGCATATTGTAGGTGAATTTTTGGAGATAAAACATGAGGAAGAAGTTCACCAACCTTTGCCCTAGAAAGATAAGATAATAGTTATTTAATAAATATATCTGGTTTCAAATTTTCTCCAGTAGAACAGGCATATTTATATCAACAGTGAAAGGGAGGCTAAAAAAGAAGTAATTGAAAATAATGTATAAGCTTTGAAGGCACTTTAATATATTCAAAAAGCAGCACTTTATATATGTAAGTTCTGGAAGCTACAGACTGCTTCAGGAACATACAGGCTTAAAGAAGAACAGCATCTTCTCTTTTTTTTGAGATCTACCACCATAAGAAGTGCCAGACCAACAATTTTTACCTCTGATATTCTCTAACTAATCTACAGAAGCAGCACAGTATTAGAACTGTAACCTGAAAGAATGTGCAAATGAGTACAAAAGACCACCAGTTCAGGTGCGGTTGTAATTACTCCCATGACTGTGTGCTTAAGGCCACAGGTGGTACAGAGGACTCTAGGCAATTAGAACCTGATTCTCTGAGCAACAACATCCGTAACAGCAGTGTGGAGGAACACAGAACTATGTCAGTTCTTCCGTAAATCCAGTTTCAGGAGTTGCAGTGAGTGATACAACCGATAAAAGCCGGCTAACACAGCGGTGAGCCTTTCAAGACAAAGGACATGACAGACTGAAGAGAGGTAGACCTTAACTCTCACCTCTCTGCCTAAAAGACAGCACCCCCCAAAGCGAACCTCCTCCTGCTGGTGTAAACAAAGCTTGTACCTCCTGCTTTCCCAATCGAGGCTATCACAATATGCAAGCTACCTTACTTAACGAAGTGTTCTCTTGGTCTGTTCTGATGCCACTGGCACTTTCATCATGGAACAGAATTTTCAACCTAACTTTTAGAGAACTCATATGAAAGAGGAGGGGTCTTTCGGAACTCTGCTCCAATGAGTTCTTAATATTAGAAGTCCATAAAGCTTAATTAGGCAAGAATGAAACCCTTAAATCTCTCAGTAAATTTACTTTTCCATTGGCAACTTGACAGTAATCAATTTGACTTAAAAAAATTTTAAAATGTATTGAACATAATGCCAGCAATTTTGACTACTCATTAGACAGATTCCACTTGAACCAGCACCTTAAAATTTTTTCCAACTGTCTGAATATTTAGTATCAGCTATGTATTTTATAACTGAAGAAATTTAACGTACTAAACAGTAACTGCATGAATAAAATTACTAAATTCAGTGCACATGTGCACGCACAGAGGACTTGAAACTGCAGGTAACTTTAAACACAAAAAGAAAAAAAGGAAAAAGGAAGACTATTTCCCATTTACAGTTAGACTATATTTAAAACAACAGAAGCTTCTGAGAGAACATTGTTCTTGTTTCAGCTTGAGGAGGGAACAATGAAATCAATGAAATATAATTAATGAGACATTTGTGCTATTCAGAGGCCCATTCCTTTCCAAAGAGCATTACAACAAGTCCTCTGAAATGTAACACTTCCCTGAAACCTGTACTTACCAGTTTTTACACCGGATGTATACTGATGCTGCCTTGTCATAATATTGTCCCTTTTCATACAGCTGAGCAGCTTCTGAAAATTGCTACAATATTAGAAATCAAATTAAAATATAATTTCTAAATTAAGATTACATTATTATTAAATAAACAGCTTAATGAATTCACATACTCAGCCTTAGCTTTATTAACTCTTTTGAATACCTTCATACTTTCCAGAATAGCTCCACAGTCTCGTTTTAGTAACCTACTGGGATGTTTAATGGCCTGGTTTACCCCTCGACGGATATCTCCCATTCGAATGGACATTTGAGCCACTCCAGCACGGCAAGCTTCATCATGTTCCTGGTACTGGCGATCAAATGAAAAGCAGTAACTTTACATTATATATTAGAAGTATCAGGTCACAAAAGCCACAGTAACTAAGCACTGAAACAAATTAACAAAACATTACACGGACTTAGTTAAATTGATTTTTGTCTCAAAATTCTTGCCCAGCTGCAGCTGTCACTTATTTAGAAGAACTCAGCTTAGCTGCGTTCTTAAGCTTTGTCTTTAATTTTTACATTTTACTTACATGATCTGCCCGGACCAAGCATGCATTCGAAGAATCTGTTTTACAGACACCTCAGTACCACCCTCTTCTTTCCTCCAAAACCAACAGTAGATAAAAGAGAAACTATGTGCAGGATTTTCCTTTTTTTCTTTTGTTATTTTTTTTAAAAGGTGGTGAGGCCACTGATGTTTCATAAAGTTTCAGTTCAGAAAACACTGTTATTACATTTCTCTACTATCATTTAAGCTGCTTCATAACAGACATTTTGCAAATATTAGGGGAAATAATGCCAGAATAAGGGAGATCTGTTGAATACGAAGTTTATTTTCTAACACAATCCTTGCTTGTCTTTATATAGATAATAACTTAGTGAAGAGCAACAGAAGAAGTAATTAGGGCTTTTGTTCTAACAATGAAAATCCTAGCAAAATTTTCTCTGACATTTACAGGTCTATCATGAAACTGCTCATATTATAAAAACCAAAGGCTAGTTATGCCATGTTCGTACAACAGCAATACTGCTTTATACCTAGAGAAAGCGTCATTCTGTATATTAAAAATAAGAGAAGTGCAAAGACTGTTATCTCAAAAATCAGTCATACAGAATTAGAGCTGAATTTAAAAAATCTGAATTCAAATGAGTCTGAAACATGACAACTTAATACGTAGTATATAGTACAAATGTTAGCATTATTAAAAAGGAATTACCGTATTGTTTCCAGTGATTCCCTTCTCATAATGTGCCAGAGCATTAATATAATCACCCCTAAAAGAAAATCGGAAGTTACATGGAAGAATATTTTTAATGGGCAGAGATGGTTACTTTCCTACCACACAGATTAGGCATCTATCTGTCTTGCTTTAGACATAACAACTCCATACAAGGATGTGAGGTATGCAAAAGATGGACAGTATGTCATGGCACTTCCCATGCACTTTATCAAGTATCAAAGAGGCAGTCTATCCCTCAATTCCGTTATACTGACACCAACAAACCTCCCTTGAAAGACCAGCAAAGAATCTATCTGCACAATACACCTCAGTAATCTCATCTGTACTTCCACATCTTTCTGGAAGATAAATGAAACCTTCTAAACCTATTTAGAATTTTTGCAACGTAAAAAAGAAGGAAATTTCTCTTCCTTAAGTACATTTAGAACTCAAGTTACAGATGGTTGCATTGTGACCAACAAGTGTCCTTTCTCAGTGCCAGGGGAAAGGACTTGTCAAAAAACTCCATTAATATAGATAAGAGTTTTTCCTCTTAGTGTAGACGCTAAACAGAACAGGTTTCATCCAGGAAGAATTAGCTATAGAATAGACTTTAGAATTGTGGCAAATGGTTTATACTTCCTCTCTGTCAGGGACCGGCAGCCTTGAAATCTGATGCTTCTCTGCCTAAAATATATAAGAAAATGAAGGCCTCTGGGTATTTAAGGAAAGACAGGCAAAAGAGGCAAGGCTTTTGTCCAACGTAGTAAGTGCTAAATGGTGTGAACTTTACTTTCCAAGCACTTGCCTGCAACAAAGTATACATTTAGTTGATTATATTATTATATAGTGCACCTACCAGTTGCAAAGAACCCAGATATATTGAACTAATAAAAAATAACTATTATTTGCTAACATACATCTCTAGCATGAAGTATTCCTTACAAAATTACTCTTCCTCATACTACAGCTGCAAGACTTCACAGAATCCTTTCTCAGCAATGCAGCCAGCTGAAGTATCTCAATTCTATGTTCTTCTAGTGAGCATGAGTATTGGTTTAATATTCTTATACTGCACCTTTACAGGAGAACTTACGTGAATTCAAGTTGCACTGCATATTCCTTTGATATGAAAGGGATTTGATCTGGGGCCAAACGCTTAGCCAGCTTAAGCGCACTGTCCCAGTGTTGCAAGTCTTTTCGCATCTATTAACAAAGAAC
This sequence comes from Psophia crepitans, assembly GCA_013399095.1. Classification (NCBI taxonomy): domain Eukaryota; kingdom Metazoa; phylum Chordata; class Aves; order Gruiformes; family Psophiidae; genus Psophia; species Psophia crepitans. The sequence continues at coordinate 207,953 of VWZZ01007198.1, read as the reverse complement.
AATTACATTTTCTGATACAACTATCAAATTATGAATTCTAATATGGAATTTATATTATTCTAAATACAAATATAGAGCTCTTATTCTAGAAAGATTCAGACAATTTGGGAGCGAGACATTCAACTGAAAGAATGTCTGTCAGTCACACAATGGCAAGAACAAAACCATAAAAGGGCAGAATGTAAAATAGGCCAACATTATGGTGGGGATGAAAGCAGCAGAAAAAAACACACATTCTAAATAAATACCTCAAGTGCAGCAATAGGACAGGAGGATGCCAGATATAAATCCTGAGCCAGATTAAAATCACCAGTAAACATGGCAAGATGTCCTGCTAAAAGGTTGTGGTCTTCTATTCCCTGTAAAAAGACATAACAGGTGCAAAAGTAGCCCAAAAAGAAAAAAAAATACTGTTGTAAGTAACATAAATCTAGCAAGCACAGTAAACCAAAATATCCTTACATTCTACAGCCATGCGGCCCTCACTCTATTATTGTAGCTGAAAGCCACTACAGCTAACACTGTTGAAAATCAGCCATTTTTAAGGTGCTATTTCATGCACACTTTTAGATGTATAATTGAAAACCATCTGTTTTTTTTTAAAAAAAATGAAATTAGTGGCCTTAAACATTTTCTCAAAAATAACAAAGGGAAACTGAGCCTCCACATGCTCAAGACACGAATATATTCTGCTACTCTCAAGCAAATGCAGAAAGGAACGTTGCGTATTCCCATAGAGACTGCAACCACACCAAGAAAAAAACCAAGCAAGAGTTATGTGGTTTGGACACTTTCTTTTCTCTAACTATTAACTCCCTTGAAAATAATTCACCTTCTATTTGAAAAAAATGAAAATCCCCTCAAAAGTAAGAATTCAGCAATTCTTAAAGAATTAAATCACCGTATTTCCTATCTAAAAGAGACTTTACATTTTACCTTTATTTGCTCTAGTGACATCACCATGCCAGCATTACCAAATGTTCGATAAACCCGTATTGCAAAATCCACTTCCATATGATGTAAGCAAGCTTTGGCCAGCTCATTCCAACCAGACTGGTCATTCAGAAGTCTGCACAGCTCCCACGCTTCAGAAAACCTACACAAGGTAAAACACATTTAAAACTAGTATTTCTGGTACCTAAAATTCTCTCTCAACACTGTCTTTTTCCTAATGCTACAGTAGGGAAAACATCAAAGGCATTTACTTCTAAGTCATGGAGAGAGAGATGTGTGAGGAAGAAAGAAGAAATACAAATGCATAATTTACAGTTCTGTTTCTCCCACACCTTTTCAGGAAACCATCTGCTTTCCGTACTCTGGCATTCTTTCCATTATATTGATTTTGCATTGCTTCATTACAGCAGGAGGGGAGTATATAAGAAGAACCTTCAGCCAGTTTTGAAAGAGCCACTGTCATAGAACCCAAATCAGTCTTGAAAAAAATCACATTAGCTTTTACTTGACAGTGGAAAAACAAATAAAGCACCACTGGGTCACTTATTTTGCTTCGTCTGCACAGAGAGCTACATGGACTCGTGGCTCAATCTAATTTATCAATATTCAGCATGCCATTTTTAAATCACCAGGATATGCTGTATTGAGCTATAAGCACAGAAGAAAACAGTTTACACAATATAATTAAAACACAGATGTACCTTTTCAACATTAAAGTCTGAGTAAGCATTTGTGTCAGCTCATTCGGTCCAAAGTCTTTCAAATTGCCAAGGAAACTGTGAGTGCTTAGATAGATATTGTTTGTTTTCCCACTCTGAGTCTGACAAGTTAATTCTCCATTATACAACAACAAAGGTTTATGGGAAAAAGGGACTTCCGTGCCACCTGCCAAAATAATCTTTGATCCTAGATTCAAAGATCAGGAAGAAAAGAAAATATAATTTTAAAAAATCCCTACATGGTAAAAAGTGTAGCAAGCAGTCACAGCTGAAATAACGTAGCTTTGCAGGGCATTAATTCAAGGTCTCTAATTCTGGTAGTCACCACCTACTGTACAGCGCATATTTTTCAGTAAAGTAAATATACATAACTTAAACCTTCTAAACTAGCAAGGTCATTTTCCAAATGTTTGTAGGTAAATTTCTTAGTGTTTCTCTGTCACAATTACAGAAATTGCTACGATTACAATCTTGCTTAACAGTGAATACAAGTTTTGTCACCCTGATTCTCAGCTTTTCTCACCAACATTTCAAAATACAATTGAAGCACAATGTGTATGTTTCAGACGAAAGGTTATCATAACAAGAAGCTTAGGGAGTCAAGACCAATATGCATTGTTGGAGCTTTACTGACAAACCTACGTGACAACTAGTTTTCTATTCATTAATTACACTTCAAAACTTCTGCAGTACTATTTATTTTTATATGCAGTCATGAAAATATTTAAGACAAAGGAAGACTCAGAATATTATTAACTAAAATAGCCAGTAAGTTTTTAAAAGCATTTAGAGTACCTTGAATGGCATCCTTATGAAAAACGTAAGTGTACACTTTATCATCATCAAAAGCAACAAAAACACCTTTATCCATTGGCCAGTTTTCCCATAGGATTCCTTTAATAGTTGGTGAGAAGTCTGGAATCTCAAAACATCTATCATTTACCTACAAATAATGCAAAAGTAAAATTACAAGCAAGTGACTAAGGAGACAAAGCAAATATTCATCACAGTTATGATTTAAAATACAAAAGGAATATAAATAGTGTAGAAATATGAAAATTGTATTAAAAGAAAAAGTTTCCTTACAAGCAGTGACTCTAACATAATAGCTTAATTCAGAAGGGAAGTAAATGGAGAAAATATACGTTATATGTATGTTACTTAGTTTTAGTTATTTAGGTAGTGAAACTGGCAGTGTTTGTTAATGGGCTAAAACATTTCTATTTGAATACACAAACACATACACTTCTGACAATTACTGATCAGGAATTTAGTGTCGTGAAATTGTCCTGATCTAATATGACAGATTTCATTTCCATTAAGTTGTCTTCAAGCCCCTTTGGCAATATCTTCTACCAGCGTACATGCTGGAGTGACAAAGCTTCCTCGTTTTCTATTAAAAACACTATATAGTTGAAGAGTTTGCTTGTAAATATAATTGTATTTCACACTAACTTACTGGGCAATAGACAAAGCCATCACTTTTGTCGTCAATGAAAGCCAATCTAGTTCCATTGGGATCTGGAAAAATTTTTCTCACGCTGACAGGATGCCGATACTCATTCACGTATTGCCAGTCTTCAATGTAGAAATAATGAATAACTCCAGTCTAACGAGAATAACAGAAAAAGCCCATAATGACATCAGTAAGTGGCAAGTAAATAATTAATTTGGTTTTAGTTTCTCCTATCTTAGAGTGCTGAGGATGAAGACTGTTTAAAGAAAAACACTTCCAGGTGGTTAGGTTTTGTTTGCTTGTTTGGTTTTTTTTTGGCTTCCTTCTTCATTCATTAACCTTCCAACAAGGCTGAAAAAATTGCCTCCAAGGAAGAACAACACATTCTTAAGAACAGATGTACCTAACTCAGGGGAGAAAAGCAATCAAACGGATTTGTGTTTAATGCTATATTTCAATCAGTGTTGCACAAAGAACAACGCTGAAAGTAAAAGGCGGCTTTCGAAGTCTATTGTAAAATTTGCACATATCATTAATCAGTTGCAAGTTTAGTACTTCGAATTATCAGTACCAGTTTAGGTACTGAGGAGATGGGAAAGCCCTCAGCTGCTGCAAAACCACTCAAGTTAGTAAAACAGTGATAACACCAGAGACAGTGATTCTGCCTTTCCCCTGGAAAGTCAATACATCAGCCTGTGTCACAAACAGCACAGTGCCAGAAAATACCGAAAGCAAAGAAACTACCCCTCATGCATAGGAAAATCTCTGGAAAAATCCATAAGGATGTTCACATCCTTCTTCAGTGTCCTCCTAATTCCTATCTTTGTTGAAACACCTAAAAAAATTCTCTTCAGGCAAAGGCTTCAATAGTAAGTAAAGACTTCCATTTATACTCTCATACTTGTTTACCTCAGTACCTTTTTGTCCACATCTATCACATCACCACCTAAATCAACAAATTTGCAAGGCAAGTGCTATGTGTTTTCTTACACCTGGAAGACAGTTTGATTGCCAATCCTCTCACTAATGCAATAGAATTAAACTCTGCTATTAAGATCCGTGTTTTGCGACAAACACTAGTAAAAGCAAAACTTAACCCTCCTGCCAATGCATCTCACATAAACACAACAGTAAAGGAAGCTGGATGCAATTTTGACTGTATTTGCATAAAGTTCTTGCATAGAAAATAATCCACTGTAAACTTCTCAGAAGCATAAGTTGTAGTAATGATGATGAGTAAAAATCAGAGTAATTCAGATATTCCATCTAAAAGATTTTTAAAACCAGAAGCAATACTCACATCTGTACCATATATGAGGAAGTCACTAGTTAAAGCATGGCACAAAATTCGGTATTTATCATCGTCTGCTGGGAAGAGTCGAGTTTCTCGTTCTTCCTGAGCACCCAAACCTTCACTTTCGATCTAAATGTAAAGAATAGAATGAACTGTTAGTGATGAGGTATCATAGTTTTGCCTGTATCAAACAGTAAGGAAATGAGATGAAAACTAACTTGCATCCTTTAAAAATCCAGTATCTGCTTCTGTCACATTCCCACAGAGAATAAAAATAAAACTCGTCAAATAGTTCATAAGAAACCACTTTTTTTCACCTGTTCTAGACTAGGTTGTATTTCTAAAATCTACAGGAACTCAACTTTATATTTTAATTAGCCAGCAGGAAAAAAAAAATAATATTATCTCCATTAACGGAAGATCACACCATTTTCTCCCATTTTAAAAATTACATTAACTTGTTGAACTCAACTCATTAGTTCAGCATTCTAAATTGCTAGAGCTCTTACCATATGCAGCTGGACTTTACCCTCAAAGAGAGCAGCAGCATAATCAGAATTAAGGTGCATACTTGCTACTGTTCCCAGGTACTCCACATCTTTAAGCTTTTTTACATCTAAAGAATTCAGACAGAGAAGAAAGGGTAAAAATATTTTGATTTTCTACAGGTCTTCACTTATCATCACGTAAATTTCCAGCTGAGTAACCAGATGTGAAAAACTCACAACTAAACAGAGAGGGGACAAGTCACACGTAAAGAAACTTTGTTCTTAGCAGTCAGAGAAGAGGTTAGAGAATAAAAGAGAAACTCTTTTCCTATGCAACTCTGACTAGTATTCTTACAGTTTTGATTAATTTATTATTAGTCAGAAAGGTGATGCCTAGAGAGATTTAAAAGCTTTAAATCCACTGGCCAAGATTTGGACATAGCATAACCGATTATACCTTACCTCACGCAAACAACATGAACATCTACCAAACTGAGAATTTAAATCCTCTGATCATATATTCCCTAGGTACTTTGCCAAACTTAGTATTTAAAGACACGGTCCAATAATGTCTCAAATGCCTAGAAGTCCTTCATTGGTTAACAACATGATCTCAAAAAAAAAAACCCAACCCAAAAAGAAACATTCTACATTTCATTACCAATACCATGAACCTCAAGTTTTATTTCTATTATTTACAATGTCTTGTCGTAACTGCTTCCATTTGTGAAGATCATTATCAGGTCCTGACAGGACCATACGGCAATTCAGGTTGTTATTGTACAATCCGGAATGTCAAGAACTGCTAAACGCAATACCAAATTCATAAAATAAGACACAATGATGAAGTAGTTTTATTTTAAAAGAATTAAATTTATGCTTACTATTCTCTCCAAGTGCATAAAACCAAGCCCGATTGTTCATTCCTACAGCCAAATGATAAACACCAATAGCAACAAAACTGGGCTCTACTTCAACAGAGACTGTGACTGGTAGCTCCTGTAAGAAAACAAAACAAAACAAAACATTTTAATTCACTATTAATACTTTCTTTACTTATATCTAAATGAAGTTTAAAAGGAAGAGGTTATCATACTCTCTCCACATGATTTGCTATAGTAACTTCAAGAAGAGAAGTGAGGTACGCAATCCGTGTACTGCAAGCATCCCCAAGGACTGGAAGCTTTGTCAAGAAAACATGGAGGGATCCTCTTCGTGTAGATACTGCCAACAACTGTCCGTCATCTGTCCAAGCCAGTTGATCTACACCTAAAATATTCACAAGTTTAAAATATTCACAATATCCTTTAAGTACTGAAACCAACAATTATTTTACTTTCAAACATGAAAATAGTAGGAATTCCTAGGAAATACATGTACTCAAACATAACCAATTAATACAATTCCAAGATTAACTGCAATCACTCAAACCAAACCAGTAATTTACTAATTTCGCATCTTCTTATGAGCGAAGACTTTGCAATAACTGAAATATTTACAAACACTATAAGAGGAGATAATGGTGGTAACTCATTACCCAAGAACACAGACTTGGAACAACGTTCTGGAAGTCACAGGCACAAATCCTGTCTATCAGGATGAGAACAGATTAAGTATCATGTCAGTACAAGAGATGCTTAAAAGCACAAAAAAACCCCACCAAAAAAAACCCCATGGGAAGAAGCAGAAACCAGTTAAATACACTATTTTAGTAATCTGAATATATTGCACTACAGATTCAAAAAAACAAAACACCAAATATTCTCAGATCTGTACTTCTCCATACTTTGAACAGATGAAATATGTGCCCGTTTTGCTATGAGTCACCTAATAAATACAGTTGGGAAAGAAACAATTTACAATAAATTCTGTATTTACACAGTTTTTCCAACAACAGTACTTTCAGTCGTGTAAACAGTTCACCACAGTAAAAATTTCTACCCTCATGGAGACTGTTAACGTACCTTTGTTTTCATCATCCAAATTTATTATGGCATACATTTCTCTCAGGTCAGACAGATCGTGGATTTTTATGCTAAAACAAAAATAAACAGACACCCTCACTGGTATAAATCTCAGTCATCATAAATTGGAAGAAACCCAACCCAATCAAGACAGCCTAATGGAGCAAATAATAGCAACACACAGTCATTGTTACCCATCACTCTAAACAGTATATCACTATCACTGTACAAAAAGATTTGCTCAGAGAACTAAAATTTGAGGAAAAGGCAGAAATACAACTTGAAAGAACTCAGGGATGGGAAACATACACTATAACTCCCTTTTTACCTGTTACAATACAGCTTAGGTTAAAGCCACATTCTTGGTGGACAAATACTGCTTGAAACACAGACGCAAAAAACCTAGCTGTCAGTCCTGCTTCACGTAAAAAGGAACAGAGTGAGAGTTTACTTATGCTGTCATGTTACTCAACATATGCTAAAGAACCCCTTAAAGAAATAATACTTATTGTACAATAGCTGAAGTGCTTGAAGTTGCACCATGTTTTTTTGCTCCTAGTTATACCACTCTTTATGTGCAAGTGTCATCAATCAAAGTGATATCCTAGCATGAGGTAGTAGCAGATGAGGAGCTAAAGGAGATGTTCTATCATATGCACAACATATTTTGGAAAAACTCCAATCTCTTTTTTTGTTTTCTTCCTTAATTGCTCACACATTTACATTTTTGTCTAGATTGCAGGTAAGACCGAACACCAGGGAGAAGGGTATCAGGGTATCAGCATACTCAGTACAGCTTTAAATGATTTGTTCTCCTATTGCTAAGCAGTTTATGCCCAACCAATAAATCATAGTAAAGAAATGTGGACATGTTTGTAGCCGAGAAACACAGTAGAAAAAGAAAGAATCAAAAGGAATAATCTCTACTAAACTTTTAGTATTTTTTTCTGTTTAATTCCAATAAAGTTAATTACAGTTTCAGAGATTTTGGCTTCTCCTAACTTCAGGCAGAGAGGCAGTTTCACAGAGCAGTTGATCTCACCTTCTCTGCACTGACTTGTTTGGGAGCCTTGAAGCCTCAGGGAGCCTAGCTTTAATGCCTAACTGCTACAATTACGTGTGATGAATTCCACTCTTTATAAATACACCACTTACCAATTGTCTCCACATGATGCAGCTTTGTTTAACGACTGTGATATAGCAATGCTGCTTAGATTATCCTTATGATTATGTGCTTGAAAGATTTCTTGACCTATCTCACGAATGTGTGTAGAAATGACTACAAAACACCCTCGTGAGAAACCAATCATAATGTAGCCATCACCGTACCTGTTACAAAAGAAACAACAATGAAGAAAGATCTATTTATTCAACATGCAAAATGCATTTTCTTTCAGAATACTGGTGTAACTTTCAATGCCTCCCCTTAATAGGAGAAATAATAAAATTATGAGAATTTATATATACAACGCAGAACAATACAGTATTCAATAAATCAAGGGGAAACCAACCAAAGATTCTTAAAGGACAAAACCATGTTTGTGCCCAGAGTTCACTCATAAGTTGTCTTTTTTCTCTTCGACAGTCTATAACGCCACTTTACTTGCAGGAAGCTGCAGACATGGCAGTGATGCCAGGAGAAAGACCTTTGGTATTCTTCATTGCAATAAGCATGGCAGAAGATGGAAACTTCCGTTTCAAGGTTCTAGCTGATTTGGTCCCACCAAAGCTATGCTAAAAATAATAATGCCAGTCATTGTGCCCTTCAGGCCTACTACTGCAAACACAGTGGAAGCACCAAAGATACAATCTGTATTTGCGAATAGACAGTCTGATTACTTTCCATTGTGTCAAGTAGAAATAATGAGGTTAAGGCAGAAATAGTTACAGTGCGTACGGATGAATTCAAATGATATCTCATCAGCTTAGTTGCAGAAAAATCATTGGGGGGACAGCCCAGGAATGCCGTGTTGGACCTGTGGCCATAAATTAAGAAGCATACAGCTACAGGTTTTCTTACACAGTTGTAGTGTAAAGGAATAAATGGCAATTTCACATTGACTGAAGGGGTATTAAAAGACACAGTGTCATAGAATCATAGAATGGGTTGGAAGGGACCACAAGGATCATCTAGTTCCAACCCCCCTGCCACGCGCAGGGACACCCTCCACTCGACCAGGTTGCCCAAAGCCTTATCCAGCCTGGCCTTGAACAATTCCACGGATGGGGCCTCCACAGCTTCTCTGGGTACCCTGTGCCAGTGCCTCACCACTCTCACGGGAAAGAATTTCTTCCTAACGTCCTATCAAAATCCTCCCTCTTTTAGTTTATACCCATTACCCCCTGTCCTGTCACTGCACTACCTAAGAAACATCCCCTCGCCAGCTTTCCTGTAGGTCCCCTTTAGGTACTGGAAGGCCACAATTAGGTCTCCCCGGAGCCTTCTCTTCTCCAGGCTGAACAAGCCCAACTCCCTCAGCCTGTTCTCACAGGAGAGGTGCTCCAGCCCGCTGGTCAGCATGATTCAAAGCTATAGAAACAGTACAGGTACTTTTTGGGTACAGAGTGTAAAGTAAACTTGGTCTAGCTTGGGATTGCTTCAAAGGAACACTACCAATTGGATTACATGGCAGCGAGGCTACAAGAAATTTGCACAACTTTGTAAACCAACAAATTAGCTGAAGGATAACAACTCTGTCTCTAGTTCTTTCATCAGGTACTCATCCAAACAGAAAACAACCTATAAAAGCCTCAGTTTAATCTACTGTCAGGACAGCAACAGTATTAGTGTTCTAAAGCTGAGCATACCAACAACGATTATATTTGAAAATACTGCTTTTATAACCACTGAATTGTCAAGTAAAACAATTACAAAAGGCAGATTTCTTTGTGTTTGGACAATAATTATTAAAAAGGCTCCAATACACCCAAGAAAAATACAGTGTAAGCAACGGATATAGGATTTTATTTCCAGCATTTATCAGAACTACTGGGAAAATCTTCAGCTTGTTAGTACTTGAATGCTTCATTAAGAAAGTTCTGCTCACCATCTGTAGGTTACAATACTGCCATAAGGCTGCTGAAACTTCAGATCAATCGGGTTATCAGGATCATTCAAATTAAAAAGAAAGAGAGTCTTCTTGCCGACCACTACACTTACCTGCCAATGAATGAAAAGAAAAAGTAAACTGGTAAGAATGGCATCAGTTTAAAATAAGGCCCTACACCACTAAAAGGCGAGATTTATGACTTTAAATAATCCTTAAGAATCCAATCGTTCTGAATTCTGAATCTTTATCAACGGTGGAAGAGATTTTCAGGATATTCCGCTTGTGAGCCAGCGGTTCGCAGATCTAAATGTCAGCCCAGCAGAACACACAATCTCAAATTCAAAACTTTTCCCTATGGAAGCATTAAATCAGCTCCATTTCCTCAGAGGAAAGGCAGCAGGACACATGGAGTTATCCTGTTGAATTACTCTCACTTGAACTACATGTTTTTTGATCCACAGAGTTTTTGTCTGGGAGGTTGAAGGGAAGACTGTCACAACACTGCTCGCAAGTGACTTGCTGGGATTTCAAAGATAGACAGCTTGTTCATGCAGTATTTACAGTCTGGTATCAGTCTAGGTGAGAGCATTTTATCTGACGAATCCCATAGAGATGCTGGACTTCATAATGGAAGATGGCTTGAACTTTGGGGTTTTTTTAAAGATTATTTTTATTGCTAGAGTGTGTGTTATTGTCAGGCAAGAGTAAAATACTGATTTTAAAAAAAAGCAAGGAGGAACACCTTGTTTAACCTTATTCTTTGACAAAGATACTTTGAAGGGCTACTTACAAGTTTACTTTACATTACGTTCTGTTCCAGCTCTCCTTGTCTAAAAATGAGACAATGGTTTATTCCTAAAATAAGAGCTAGAAGAATGAAATACAAAGCTGGTATTTTCAAACTGAAAAAAAAGGCATATGCTGACCTAAAAATCCATCAATCCAGAATTAGAAACTCAAATTCTGACCTATAATTTCTAAAGATACCCCAAATATAAAAGATATGTTTTCCGCCTTTTAAAAGTTTGCTTATAATTCCATTGCAGCTTAATGATGAAGTATTTAAGAACTACTATTTCTTAAACTCTTCTAAGAAATTACAGGAATTATTTTCTATTGCAGGGCAAGATGTTCATTCTAGTACTATTTATTCTGATCCAACTCACATTTTTTTTAATCTGATGCCATACTAACAGCCTGGTTTATCAAGCCAAGCCCCTGCACAACAGACACCTAGACACTATGTGGTTTAGAGCTGCTGACAGACCATCCAAGCACAAACACCAAGAACTACAGAGTTACAGCATGTTCTCTAACATTTTATGGCAAACTTGAGAGTTTGCTGTAAAAAACTGTAATAAAAACCTGCAAAGCGTGGGCCATTGCAGGCCCCAGGAAGCAGCAGAGGAAATCAAGGCTGAAGTCTTCAGTTCCTGCATTTTCAAAGTATCTGTTAATTGAATTTCCCTAGGAAGCAGAAAAACACTTCACTCTATGTAGAGAGGCAAAAAACTCCTAAAGGTCCTTGTCAAAGTAAACATGGGGGAAAATTCTTTCTTGACACCTATCCTCCATAGATTAAATCTGACTGTACGACCTGTCTTGGTATTTCATTGCTGATCATTTAATAATCTGCTCTGCTAATAGTTATCATTACCTCATTTTTCTGTACTTCACCATTGACCGATCTGATAGACTTTGATTCATTCAAGAAGACGAAGAAGACAATGCAACTGTAGCCATTTAGAAAGAGACGAGACTGCTCACATCAGAAGACTAACACCAGGGCTTTTAGGCTCATTGATGCTGGGGTCTGCATGAGATGAAAGCCTAAAGAGCAGTAATCTGTTCCCAAAACTGACAGCTGAAAACTGGCCCTCTGAATGGCAATCCTGCTGTATTTCCATCTGCCACAATGCATATACTGTTCTATATTTATACTGTATGTATTTCCTTAAGTCCCTGCACACATCTCCATCTATTGTGTTAACTGCCACTGCAAAACCACTCTGTTATCTGTCATACTGCTAACCACTGCACTTTTAATGAACATATCCTTAATGACCAAAGGGTTATGGCTTTACTTTAAAGGAAAGTGTGGAAAAGTGAAAAAAAAAATAATCTTCAACCCCAAATGTTAATTCAAGGAGGAACAAAATGCTTCCTGACCCACACTGGTTGCCAGCAGAAACCCTGAAACATCAGATTAACACTTTTTGCAGTATTTTGTATTGGCTTCTTACAGTGCTTTCCCTGGTTGATATTCTTTCATCAGTCTTCATAACTGAGAACTGCATATCACTGGGATCTGAGCTCACGGAGGTCTGCAAGAAAGAAGTTCAGATGGAGAAATAAAACAGTTAATGTAGCACATATTGATATCGCATTACTCCTGCCCTGTACATTTTAAGTGTTAAGGACAGACAGAGCTGTTATTGCATTTAGTACCAAAACTAAGAAAAAAGCTGGAAAAAACATGACCTCAGTTTGGATCATAATGACATGTTATCATGGAATATACTGAAAAAATCTATGAAACACTTAGAAATACAAATCCAAATAGAGAAGAAATGACCCGGATGAGGAAGGAGACTTGCAAGATGATATTATACAGACAGTACTATCTACTACTCTTTGGAGTTGGACTCCATGATCCTTATGGGTCCCTCCCAACTTGGGATATTCTATGATTCTATGACAAAGCAGTACAAACAAAGTCAGTCCAATGCAAATTCAAAGAAGGAAGACCAAGAATAAGGCATACAGGTTAAATATTTACAATGCACTTGAATATGGACACACCTGGTCTGGTTTAGGTAGTGATAACAATCTAGTTGCTTTTGTAGTCAATATGAGGTCACAAAACCTCATAGGCAAGCCTTGCTTAGGTATCTGCTGTCTTAGCTACACTGCTGCTACTACCTAAGCCAGCTAGTTTAAAGCACAGAAATACCCTAATAAAGTTATTAGAGCATCCTTCTCCAATTGTGATCTTCAGGCATAAAGATAAAAGCATATGAAATGAACTATGAAAGATCTGCTCTTTGAAAATCTTGAGTGAACCACTGTTCATTAAAATTAAAAAAGTGAATTACATTCATTTGCACATGATGCAGCAATTGTCATTGCTCAGAAGGACTGCGATGTATGTAAATGGAATGCATGATTAGAGAATCTGCATGTGCTTGGAGGAAGCACCCTCAGCCTCTCAACAATGCAATGAAGGTCCAGTCTAGGAGGAATCCTTGCACATCAGAGGCAAAATCTTTGTTTAACCAATCTAAAGCAGAACCAACACTAAAAGCACTTCCTAAAGACCTTATAAACAGTCACATGAGAGCTGTCCTATGCTGCTACTGGTGAAGTCAACCTAAGATGACACTCACAGGATTCTCTCGTAACAGACAGAAATCAGGATCAAAGATGATAGAAGCATATTTAGGCAGGACTACAGCAGTATTGCAGAGACTAATATCATAGAATCACAGAATGGTTTGGGTTGGAAGGGACCTCAAAGATCATCTAGTTCCAACCCCCCTGCCACAGGCAGGGATACCCTCCACTAGACTGGATTGCCCAAAGCCCTGTCCAACCTGGCCTGGAACACTTCCAGGGATGGGGCCTCCACAGCTTCTCTGGGCAACCTGTTCCAGTGCTTCACCACCCTCAGTAAAAAATTTCTTCCTATCATCTCATCTAAACCTCCCCTCTCTTATTTTAAAGCCCATTCCCCTCTGTCCCCTTGGAAACAGTCGCTCCCCGTCTTTCCTGTAGGCCCCCTTTAGGTATTGGAAGGCTGCAATTAGGTCTTCCTGGAGCCTTCTCTTCCCCAGGCTGAACAAGCCCAACTCTCTTAGCCTGTCCTCACAGGAGAGGTGCTCCAGCCGTCTTGAAATATCATAAATCATGTTGCACAACACAGAGGCTCAGATGTTCAGGTATGCCTCATCCTACATGAAATTTCCCAAAGGCTCCTTGTCCTTTAAAGCAGCAGGACTGAAAAGGTGTAAGCTCCCATAGGTCCCAGCTTTCTCCGGAACCAGGGGTACTAATGCACGTCTTAAAGTCAAGTGGGAGTTATAAATACTACCTGTCTTATAGTATCCCCTTCCTGATTGCTTATAGTAATCATTTTGTCTTCTCCGCCTAGAGCCAGAAGGTTTTCAGTACTCCAACAACCACAAGTAATCCTCTTAGTGTGCTTACCTGAAAAAGAAAGCAACCTATACAACACAAATGAACACAACCACAAAAAAATCTGGGATGGAAATACGCTCTGTTTGGCCACTCAAACACAGATTGTCAGAATGTGAAACAATGTATCAGAGCAATTGCAAATTCAAGAGTAATTTTTTTTTTAATCTTTTACTCCCAGATGGAAGTCTTTTGATCTTATATGAACGTGCACAGCCCCTGTTCTTCCATTTCTTTGCATCAGATTTCTGGGGACTGTGCTGTATCATTAACCCTTCTGCCTAGAGGTACTCTAAGCAAGTAAGAAAAAGTAACATAGCAACGAGAACCACCACACAAATCCTTTGCAAGAACGATAACACAACTTTCCCATGAGGCAGTATCAGGTATGTGTATATATATTTTTAACCTACTGTACTATAAGAACACTCTAGCAAGTACAAAAAACAGGAGGTACAAGTTGAGTATGAGCACATTTTTAACTTGCACGCTCAGATAGAACTAAAAAGGCATCTAAGTATATTAGCAAAATTCCACTGTCACATGTGCAAGCTTAGTTTCAAACCGATGCATACCAAGAACAGGAATCTTGCGAGAAGTCTGACGATTATATATAAGTAAGTTTCCCTTTGTTGTTCCAACAGCAAGTAAAGTTCCAACTCGAGACCATAATAAGAAAGACATTGCATCCCTAAAATAAAGAAAAAATTTACTTTGTATAGTAGAGATTCCTTTCATGTGCTCACATATAAAACCATTTTTCATATTTGTTTTGAAGTTCTATTAAATCACACAGATCAAGCAGAATTTTTAAATTAAGCAAACGTTCTCTACACAAGCATAGAATGTTTTAAGTGTGCACAAAATAGTGGAAGTAATAAAAAAATGCATGAGGTAATGTAATAAGATCTGTACAAATGGAAATGAGTCTGCAAACATCAAGAGTCTTTGATAGAATCATGGGTAATTTGGCCAAACACAGAGCTTTAAAAACCACTTGAAGATTCCATGAAGGTATGTGAAATTTTCCAGTCACTTCCCACATTGTTTTTTTTCACTTCATTAACCCTATGAATTCAGTCAACTCCAAGTGAATAGGTCTAGTTCTAGTCAGTGTAATGAGAAAGTTAGAGCCATTTTAATCTGAAGTTTCAGATACAGCAAGGCCTATTTTGTTGTATATTTAAGGGTATACAGATAAATACTACACATCACATTTTTAAAAAAGCACCTCTTAGGCAAAGCAATTTTAATCAGAATTTTCTAATTAGTGCAGTTATTTCCATCAATACCACTCCCATCTTTTTAAATTTTACTGTAAGCATACAATAGCAATTTCAAACAAATTTCAGATATTAACTGATACATGAAAGGCCCCCCCAATACATATTTGATTTGCATATGAGGGGTTTTGTTCGTGCTTTAATTTCAAAAAGAAGAGGATATCAGAAAAGCCTGATTATCACACTGTTCTATGTCTTACTGCTTATTCTGCTTAAGCAATAACACTGTGACAAAAGAAGGATTAGGCACTTAAATTGATATATACTATTCTAGTGAGACTGCCTTCAGTAAGCAATTTACCTCAGATACTAGAAAGATTGTGAAGAAACTGCAATAACCACATACTCCTTTCTAATAAGTACCTTCTATGCTCTTTTTTGCTTGCATACTGGCAAGTTACTCTTCCCCCCAAAATATTTGTTCACACATGAAAAATAGGTACAATGTATCTGTGTATACATATTCATAAACTGCTTTGATTATAATAAATCGCTATAGTTTTAAAGGAACTATCTAAAAAGCTCCAAACTCCTACTTGGGAAAACTTTACTAAAAGTATTTTGAATGCCAAAGCTGATGTATTCCACCAAAAGATATTATAAACAATAATCATTATAACATCTGTGCTAAAAAAGGCATATTGTTTGTAATACGTGATAACTAATAAATAATGACAAAATTGTAATGACTAAGAAATAACTGAGTAATCCACAAATACCTAAACAAGATGCCTATATAATGCTACATATAATTAATTAAACAGTAGGAAGAAGTAAACACTTTATATTTCTCATTTGTGTGTACAATAACTTCTTGCTTTGAAACTGTTTTCTAACATGTGACTTCACATTCTACTGACAAACAAGCTTCAAAATATAACTTCACTGAATCATGTATAGGTTAAGTCACTGTGTATTTTGTGCAAAGCAGTAATTCTTTTACTTTTCAGGAGTGGAATCACTTGTATAGACGGTATTTTTTGTTTCATTACAGTTTAAGTTCAGTTTCAACATAAACATATAGGATACCAGGTTGTAACATATGGAAATATCCCACAACCAAATATACGATATTCCAAATGAATTTTACAAAGCACAAGTGTACATGTATATGGAATATTTCCATATTTCAGCCACGGAGTTTTCAACCTGAACCTGGAAACAAACAACCCTCATAGAAACCAACATAACCCTCCACCCCCAATTTTTCCAGCTGAATAGATCTTTTCTTGACTTAATGGATAAAATACTTCAATTTTGGTATCTTTGACTACTAAAAAAACCCCCCAAAACAGAACAATCACCCCCCAGAAAAACCCCATACACAAAGGAACTTTAGAAACGAAAGGTTAAGTCAGAAGGAGTGTTTGTCTCAACTCAAGTAAATAAAATAGCAGCAGTATCCAAAATCAGCTGCTTCTCTGCTCAGGTGAGTGCCCTAACAAACATGGGACATTCATTTTCACTCTCTTTCCTGCAGACAGAATGTTTATGTAGAGTACAATAGTTTAGTGGATAGATTCAAAGAAACTAAATGTTTAATTGTTAAACCAAGCTTATTTGTCAACTTAACGCTTCATTGCCACTAAGTTTGCAGCCAAATTCAAAAAAGTAGGGATTTGAACCTTAGCGTAGGATCACCTTAGGTATCTCCTCCCATCCTAAACCAATCTGCTTTGTGAATAGCATTTTAGTCTCCTTATAAAGCTAAGGGGAAAAAAATCCTAGCATCACTAAAATAACTTCCCTTACTTTTAAGTTCCCTTTTACTTCTGTGAAATACTTTGGAGAAAATGCAGCTGGTGTAGACACACAAAAAATTTACCCATCCTTGTTGCTGTCACAGAGAAGCCCTCTGGGGACTTTGGCACTGTTGACAACTAAAAAAGAAAGAAAACCCCCACCCACAACAAACACTTCAAAACCAGCAAATCATACCAAAATTTAGCAACGAACTGCAGCATATTAGTTTAACAGGATGTGCGCTATGAGGACTCCAACAAAAAGATGATTGCAAAATATCCTCCACATCAACAAGCCACAGCAGTCCAAGTCTTCAAATACACGCTTTAAAAAAAAAAACTTTCTTACCTCATGCCACTGTCTACTTGGCTTGTTTTGTTTGTGTTCGCATCCCACAGAAATACGGCACTGGATTTATCTGTGATTATTGCTAAAGTATCTCCATCCTTATCCCAATCCATAGCAACACAGTTACTGAAGAAAAAAAAACAAACACAACTTTCACTAATGATGTCAAAGTATGTTTGTAAGTGTACAGAAACAGCCAGAATTATTCAGTTGAAGTCCCTGCCTTTCCTTTTTCCTCCCAAACAAACCCATGACAGACTGCAGTTTTATCTGTGAAGTGTAATTCTATAGCAACCACACCCTTACTCAAATCTCATTGAGATGACAGAGGCTGTAAGGAAGGTCATAAAAAAAGAGACTGCTACCTACATTCTGAAATACTGCCACCTTGATTTTCAGTGAAAATCCTGTGCAAGGTTCTACTCTGTTAGGGGGTACTCAGAGTTGGGATTATTTTACTCATAGTTCACCAAGCTTGATGAACTTGGACAAGAAACCTATGCAGAAACAGGAGAAACCTCTACTTGCACACGGATCCCAAATGAAGAGGACAGCAGACTTACCCACAAATCTCTAGTGAATTGGAATGAGTGTTGTTTACAACACACGTTTAAAGCACCGTGTACTGCAGGCTAAGAACCTATGCCATCTGGCACCACACTTTGCTTTCTAAATAGATAAGTTTCAGGTTAAAAAGGTATCTCTGAAAAATTACTCATTACCACCCAAATGAAAACTCCTAATGCAAGCAATTTCAACAGTGTCCTACTGAGACCTACATTGCTTTAAACTAATTCAGTAAGCCTTCAGTTCCGATTTCTCCAGCTTGCTTTTTAAAACCTTAGCAGTTTATTCTAGAGAGTAAGTATTCCCAAAACACACACAGGAATACTTAGCAGCCAATTGGAACATCAAGAGCCGGTGTACCAAGGGAAAAAAGAAAAAAGTAGAGGAAAATGCAGATTGATAAGTAGCAAACAAAGCAAATTCTATCAACATAATGGTAAGAAGATTATAACAACAACTATTATAGCAGAGAATATTTGACATTCCGAACTCCATTTTTTCCAAGGAGAGGTCTGGCAGTTAACAATTGCAGCTGGTTAACAGTTAACCAACAAACAAAGAAGCAAAGTTTGGCCTGAGGAGGAGAACCTCCATATAAGCACACTTGTTTCTGTTTAAACCATATATCACAAAATATAAATTTTATTCTAACAGTAACCATTAGAGAGAGTTTATTCTTCAAACACAGCAAAAGGTTGGAAATAAGAATTCAAGAGAACTACCTAACCTAGGTAGAAGATTTGCTGGTGGGCCTCAAAAAGTCAGCACTATTCAAACTACCATAAGCAGATGTTAATTATTTTGACATGCCTTTAGGATATGTGTTATACAAGTTTCTTCTGCTCTTTGCTTTGCCATGAGAATACAACATTATTTTAAAACTGGTTTAGATGTTTTATGTTTCCCTGAAGGAAAGGGTCACATCCGTCCATCAACAAGGTAGTGCTACCAGTGTCCATCAGTAAAGTAGACTCCCCTTCACACCACTCTCACCAACCTACATGACAGTAGAGGTTTCCCAGTCCAACACACGCTCTTCTCAGAATTCACCACCAATTCCACACAGCTTTCCTCACTTTTGGCAGTTTGTTGGAGAGAACGAGCATTTATTATACATTGCGCAAAATACACCGCAGATGTCAGCTGGGCCACGGATACAAGGAAGCAGAAGACACTGACGTACCCAGCCCATGTTATGAGTTGCACCTAACCAGAACAGGATTTTCAAACAAGACAGCAAGATGTGATCGATGGTCAGTAAGACTCACAATCGAGTCTGGTAAAGTCAATGAGAATTTCATCTCTGGGTTTGGTGCAAGGTGACCACTACCATGAACTGCAAAAAATGGAATTCTAGAGACTTCTTGGGGACCTAAGTGATTGTGGCTCATAGCTACCAATGATTCAGGGATATGTACATGACATTCTAGAAATGAAAGTTAGACTTCTAGATTAGAGGCTTCAGATTTAAATCCTTAGTGGGAATTTTGCCTTAACTAAGAGCTCCACCTTAATCAAAATGAATCAGGTTGTTAGAAATAAAACTAAAAAATGAGGCATTTTTTTTGCACCTAGGGAGGTTTCCTCTGGGCCACATCTAGCCTGTTCCTATGGATGGACTGCCTTTTAGCAGTTAGACCGCATCTCCCAAATTACACCACTTTTTAAATTTCATCTGAAAGGAATCCAGTTCGTACACTCCAACACCACACTCTGATGTGAGCCAAAGTGTGATAAGCAGGAAAACCAGTGAGATTCACTTCAGAAATACACTCTCGATCTAAAGTAAAAACGCCACTATATACATTGTGCCAGTGACATAAGCAAAAGCACTAAATGAAAAGGATACCTTTCCTCAGTAAGGCTATGACAACAAATAGCTAGAAATCTGACAGCAGCGAGAATGCAGTCGCAATCAGCATGACGTGGATATACTGCACGCAACCTCATTATGTTCTCAATATGACAGATCTTTCTCTAACATTTTAATGAAGTAGACTAAGTTTATTACTAATAAGGAGTGCTTTGGGTAGGAAAATATATTTTTCTGACAATCCTTGATAGCTTACTATGAGTTCAGCTTTTACGATCTTGGATTTCATGCGTGCACATCATTCTGTCTTCTTTTCCAGGTATGTTGACCAGAGATAGCACTTCTTCCTACAAAATTCTCATATTGCATAGGCACCTCACCAAAAGAGAAGCATTTTTAAAGAAAACAACAAAGTAAGTAATTTAAACCTTAGTACCTACCCTGGTAGGCTGATTTCATTTCTCTTCTGGCCATGGCGATCAAAAATTTTCACAGCATGATCACCTCTAAAAAAGATTAACATATAGAATAATTCCCTTTCTCCATCAGTGATTTGTATGGACAAATGCAGCAAATATTTGTACTCTTACCCTGTCACAGCAAGGAAATTTCCCAAAGTTTTCTGCCAAGCAAACTGCACAGGGGAACCAGACCAAGTTTTTTCTAATAGACTGAATACTTGCTGAGAGACAAAAAAAGAAAGTGGGAAATTACATCTCTGAAAATTATAAGCATGCAACAATATACAATTTGCTAACATGTTAGCAACTGTGACTACTGTGGAGGAAAAAACCCACCCCCCAAACACAACTTCTGGGTGATTGCAATGCACCACAGTGCCCGAATTCCACAGAAAAATCTTTTGGTTTGTGCTGGAAAAACTGAAGTTTCTGGTGCTGGGTGTGTGCATTGAGAACTACTGTGACTTTACCACAACTATTATTCTCGTACAGAGTTACTGGAATAAAAAAAAAATGCATGAGACTCTCCCCTTCACACCCAAAGACCAGAATGTTTAGTCCTCTAAATTTCACTGGAAATTCTGGGACCAGAAAGCACCCTTGCTGTGTAAAACACAGAACGCTGAACACCTATGGTTTCAAAGGTATGCAACTATTTTGTCCTCTCTGAATTGACTCTTAAAAGCTGAGCCCTCAAAGCTACTCAACTGTAAAAAGAGATTTTGACTTCTGACCGAGAAAGTTTCTCAAATTCATTTTCCCTGCACGCTACCTGCACAGGGTTTCTGTACCTGCACAGGGTTTCTGTAAAAAAACCTGGAGATAAAGCCCACAACTTTTGTTTCACAGCTTGCCATCCTGACTTTTTCCCTCCCACACCATCAGATCATCTCCAGCATCTGGTGCCCACCAACCGCCCGGCAGGCCCACGCCAGCCTCCGCCCAAGGGCCCCTCCC